>JAEQBH010003793.1:0-557513 GCA_016808115.1 Tetrastigma voinierianum
ATATTTTCTCCCTTATATTTGAATGTTAATCAGATTACAGCGCTTCTGCAGGACCTTTATTTATGCATTTATTTTGTTAGTATTGTTTTTATCTTTATAACCTATGATTCAGTGCTTAGATGTCTTATCTCATTTATGTACAGTTTTTTATTACATTTATTTATGTACATTTATGAGCAATAAATATGAATCTTTATGTTTTGTACTTCTTCTTTAGTTATATCGACATTATAAAATAGTATCTTAATTTCTTCTTTCTTGTGATCAGTATAAAATTATATCTTACTTGAATGTATTGGTAAATGACTTTCCTTCTGAAATCAGTTATTTTAATATTCTGTAACTTGAAATGCTGGAACAGAATGCATGTATAAGTAAAATATCTGATGTTGGGCCTCTATGTATTAAGTCACATTGCATCATAAACAAATTGCATGGATGTTTCCCATTTGTGAAGAGAGAAAAGGGAGAATCCTATTTGAGTATACAATATATTCATGAAAAACTTTACTACATTACATATTGGACTTAAATATATATACATGCTCATGGGTCCTGTCTGATAAGAAAATAAAAGAAAAAGCAATACAAACTATCTAGCAACCGCCAATTTTGGAGCGTATATGTCATATGCACCAAGCTTCTTTACAAATGTATTTGATTCTCTGGACCTCTGAGAGATTTAGTAAAGATATGCGCTAGTTGATAATTTGAATTGACAAAACTAGTAGCCATACATCACGAT
This sequence comes from Tetrastigma voinierianum, assembly GCA_016808115.1. Lineage (NCBI taxonomy): Eukaryota > Viridiplantae > Streptophyta > Magnoliopsida > Vitales > Vitaceae > Tetrastigma > Tetrastigma voinierianum. The sequence goes on from JAEQBH010003793.1 coordinate 746, forward strand.
GCGATCTTACCTGCAATGAAGTATTGTCGAGCAGTGTGTTTGGTCGTTTAAGTGGAAGAAATTTGGATTGGATGCAATATCAAAGCGACCTGGATTTACATCACCATCTCTGAACTTCATCACGATTTCATCCTTTCCAAATTTCAGCTCTTGGAGAGATTAATGCCGGTAGTATGAGTTCGCGTATTCTTAGGAGTGTTTTCGGCTTCAGCGTGAATCTGATGATCACAGTGTTGTTTAACTACTCTTCAGGGATATTGGGTTCTGGCCGTGAAAGCGGTCACGCGAGTGGAGCGATGTCGTGGGTGAGCGGTGATCGCATGCGTGTAACCATGACACGGGTATGGCCTACGATGCCGTGCCTGGCCAGCGCGGCGGTGTGCGATATGTCGAGAGATGCGGTTACAACATCGATGACATCACCGCGGTCATTGTAGGAATTGACTAACGACACTCCGCGGAAAGTATCGTAGAGTAATGGTAGGTAGTTTAGTTTACTACCAGTGGTCGATATCTCTCAGGGATCTCCACCAAAGACTTCCCCATGACACAGTCTGAGTTTGACATTAGGATTCATAGGGTATCATGGGTTCTGATCTAACATGTCAGTTTAACTGCAGAGATGTCTAAAGCATGCTTAAGTTGGGAGGAATTTGCGCGAGGCTGGATTATTTATCGACTCCAGTACTTGAGTTTCCCCAAGTCTTTAGTCTGAAAGTGGGTAAAAAGGTGTTGCTTTAGTTTTTGGATTCATCTGATCCTTGCACAGCAATGGCTGATATCGTCACATAAACAACGGATAAATACCTTTTGCCCACTGAAGAAGTTGTGCATTTGGGATGAGTCCTCTTCATCTTAAAGCATTGCTAAATTTGCAAACAACATCGCTAAAATGGCCGGCTTAAATGCTCGAGGAGATTGTTTAAGCTATATAGAAACGTTGTAACACACCTTAGTAACCAGACTCCTTAGACAGCCAAAACGGTGGTTGCTCCATATAAACTTCCTCGAGCAAGATCACCATGAAGAAGACATTTTTAATATCCGGCTAATAAGTGACGCTAAGACACGTACTTAACCACGAAAGTTGACGGACGGAAGCCCGATCTTGTAGTAGGAAATCATGTCACCATATCGAACCGTAAACCTTAAGTATATCCTTTAGCAACGAAGCGGGACGCCGGCGATCGACCCGACCATGGGGACTGACCTTAGTGTTAACCCGGCGGCAAACCAAGCGGAAACTTACGAATAGCGAAAGCAGCCAGTCCCGAGTGCGGTTGAGTGTAGAGCAGCTATTTCATCTACCATTGCCTGTTGCCAGCTCGGATGGGAAGAGCCTCATTGGTGTTCTTAGGAAGAGAAACAGAGGATATAGCGAGAGCAAATGCGAGTAGGGTGAAGATGTCGATGGTAGCTTTCAAAAATTGTAAATAGTATAGAAGTTGCTAGTAGATCGATTACCTTTCCAGAAGGCGATGGGTAGGGAAGAGGGCGGAGGCGTAGGGGTAGGAGGAAGGCCCGAGAGGGATAGGAAGTGGGTCGTGGGTCCTCGGCGAAGGAGAGGAACAAGCAGGCAGTGTGGCGATGATAAACCTGAAGTGGTCGAGAAGGTACTTCATCAAATATAGGTGGGGAGATGGTGGAAGGAGTAAGACACGTAATAGGATGGAGACTCGGAGGAGGAGAAGAAGATTGAGTCCTCGAAGGTGACATCGATGAGAGAAAGTATCGATGAAATTTGGGGGAATAACAGCGATAACCCTTCTGAAGTCGGGAGTAGCCTAAGAAGATGCATTTCGTGGCTTTGGCGGAAAGCTTGTCTTGTCTTGGAGTGAGAATATGAACAAAGCAAGTACAACCAAAGACATGAGGAGGAAGAAAATAAAGTGGTTGGTCATGGAAAAGAAATGAGATAGAGGGAATGCAATCACGTAACACGAGATGAGGCATCTGATTAATCAAATAACGAGCTTTAGAACAACGTCCCCAAAAAGCGAAAAGGAACATGATAATGGGAGGAGAGTCTGTTTGTCTCGATAAGATGGCGATTCGCTACGTTCGATGACTAATCTATATTTTGTTAAGTATGAGCAGAAAATTTGTTGAAGGATCACGTGTTGGAATATAAATGAAATAAAGGGTGCGAAAAATATTCCTGGCATTGTACTCTACGTAACACCACGAATAGAAATATTGAAGCTGGTCGAATTTCGACGTAAAATTTATGGAAAATGAATATAGCTTCGGCTTGATTTTTTCATTAAAAATAACCCAGAATACATCGAGAATAGTCATCAATGAAAATGTGAAATCTTTTGGAAATCACCAAGTAGACGGTTTGATAAGGACCACAAACATCAGTGTGGACAAGTTGAAGGGAGATTTGCTAGATTATTGAAGCATTTGGGAACGAGACCTGATATGTTTCTAAGTGAAAGCGGGACTCACCTTAGTGACGATAAAGTGGAAAAGCAGGGACCATCTTCCGGAACTTAGAAGACTAGAATTAAGCCCGAACAAAATTTGTGGATGAAGAGACATCGGTGGAAAGCATAAAAGTAGGAGATAGGGTGTGAGGTGAGGTGATAGGGCCTTGAGACTGCGCGTCCGTGCAATCGTCTTCCTCGTACTCCCGTCCTATAGTCTAAATTTATCGAGAAAAATAATGGAGCAGGGTTAGAGTCTGATGATTTGCGTGGAAATAGGAATTAAAGGACAGAGTATAAGGATAGAAGTGAGAGGTGGGAAAGGAGAGGATCATGCCCAGAGCAGGTACGCTGTACAGTTTGAGAACCATTAGCTAAGGTAGCAGTAGGTAAAGTAGGGGGTAGTAGTAAGAGGAAGAAAAGATCTTTATTGCCCGGATATGTAATCAAAAGCACTGATCACAGAATCCATGGTCGAAGAAGATGTATGAGTAAGGTAGAGTAGAATTCTTGATGCAAATGACGAGATCGATAGAAGTGGCTTGGGTGCTGATAAGCGAATAGTCATCTTCTCATTGTCGATTAGGAGATACTGAGATGTAGGGAGTTCGAAGTGCCGGGGTGGTTGAAATCGATCATTGGCCCGGGCCCACGTGGGGCGGTGCGGGAGGCCATCATGTAGCGATAACAACGATCACGAGTGTGGCGAGCTTATTGCGATGGAGTGCGTGAGGGCGTTGTCCTCTACTTTAGTTACCACTCGTCCCTTCGAGAAGGTTAGTTTGAACTAACACGAGAAGAATGCGAAGTGCTATCGGATGACAAAGTTTGAGTGGAATATGGAGGAGCGAGCAAACATCATCGAGATGGGATTGATGAATTCTTAATAATTTGATCGCGGACGGTCTCGAAGATTGACGGAGGCGATAAAAGTAGGGCAACTGAAGAAACATCCCAGCCTAGTTTCTTTAAGGCCCCGACATCACTAGTAAGAGGCATCGATTAATAAAGAACTCCTTAACTAGAGAGGCAATTTGGCTAACCATAATTAGATAAATCCATGTCTGTTGTCGGATATTGTGATAACGAAGCCACCTAATAAAGAAGCGGCTGGATATCATTTGTGTAATAGAACTTTGATTCGAAAACTTAGAACATGTTTGTAAGCGAGAAGATGAAGCAAAATTTTTGGATCATAGTGCGCAGCTCCTTCTGTGGTTGCATTTATTTCTTTTCGTTGCACCTTGTCAACAGTAGGTATAGCATCCTTCGGTGTAATAAGATGATCCTCATAACCTTGTCCCATGAACCAGAGTTCCACAGAAGCTGACGGGAAAGATAATTCTCACTATCAATCAATTTTTCTGATGTGATAGTAGGAGATCCAGAGATAACAGATGTAAAAATAGGATTTTTAGTTGCCATATCCATAGCGGAGATTGAATCACGTTTGGATTGAAGGGGCTGCGGGAGGCGAATCACGGCTCACGTGGGCGGAGATGAAGAAAAGTGACTTAAACCGTGGAGAAGAGGGACTAACGGAGTGCGGTGGAGCTGAAATGGGCAAAAAGGTGGATAAGGAGGGCTCGGGGTGGACCGCTGGAGGGATAGATCAGCAAGACAACGCTAGACGAGCTTGGATATGAAATCTTGTCATCGAAGAGTGGGCCACGTGCCCACATCTTTGTACCCGGCGTGTGGAAAGCCAATTTGTCGGAGAAAGCGGCGCGTGGAGGGCCTGTTTTAGAGTTTCCTCAGACGTGTAGATCGACTCGTCTTGTATTGGAATGAGTTTATTGGGAGAGCTAGTAGGAAAAATTCACCTCGTGTGAGGAGATCGACAACGTCGATTCTGGAAGAGAATAAAGTGACAGGAAGGAAACCACGATCACAAAAAAAATTAGGGTTTTTTCCCATACGGCTTTGATACCATGTGAAGAGAGACGAGGAGAATCCTAATTGTTGTATATTCACGAAAAACTTACTACTACATTTACATATTGGACTTTTATATATATACATGCTCCTTAGGTCCCCTGTCTGATAAGAAAATAAAGGAAAAGGCAGATATCTAACACCACTCACTTAGACTATTTGCATGGATTCTTGTATTGATTAAATTTTATCAGTATTAGATGATTAAAGGTTAATGAGCAAAATAGTGCTATTGTTTTTCTAGAAACTATAATTTACCTCATGTTTGTAGTGGACTTCAGGTGAGGCGCCTAAAAAGCCTCGAGCATCCCCCAAATAAAGCGTTGTACATGAAGGCGTAAGCCTTCTTAGTTGAAGATAGAGAGGTGTATCATGGCAGTCTGAAATGCCTTTTTGCGAGGTTGATTTGGCATTAAAAATTTGAAAAAAGTATCAAATCCCTTCATAAAACCCTAACCCATTTAGACAAGCAGAAAAAACCCATTTCATCGGCCAGTCTTTAGTGTCGGCAATGTAATAGCGAAGGCATCAATGACCTCTTCTCTTAATTATCGTAACAAATCTCGATTGAAATCTAAAGCTTCCCCATATTTCCTCGGCTCCCTCTTATTTCCTCTTCTCTCTATCCTACGTAGAGACTTGTTTTTTAGTTATGTTTCTATTGTACCCTTTTTTCCTTATTCCCTTTGCTCCGTCCAGGTAAGAACTTTTGCCCTTTTCTTATCCTATTTCTATTACTCTCACTTTATGCATTTGTGTTTAAGAATTTTGGGGTAAAAATCATAAAATATTCTTTAGTGTATTTAAACTTAAGATTTTCTAGTATTCAATATGTTTTAAACATTCTGTAAAAATTAAGATTTTTGGTAATTTATTTTAAACGATTTTAAAAATATAATAATAAGAAATATTTTATGAAATAAGAACAATAATTTTATAATCAATTATAAATTATATATTTATTAAAATATTACTATTATATATGTTAGAAAAATGGATATTAACATATTAAAGAATTATAATTTATTTTTAAGTTTTAGTAATCATTCAAAGAATTTAATTTAATTTAATTTTTAAATCATAAATTTTAAAATAAAATTTGTATTCAATTTTTCTTATTATTTTGGCCAAATCCAATAACATATTCAAAAATTATAATATATTTTTTTAAGTATAGTATCGTTTAAAATTTGCCTTTAATTTTTATTTTTAAACCATGAAGGCTTATACCTCGACACCTCGCCTCTCGAAACGTGAAACTTATTATTGCCTTTGCAGCTTTCATGAAAACATTGATATATAATATATATATATATATATATCTTTTGTTTTTGATAAAAACAAATTTTTGTCTCTTGGGACTTTGAACTTGGAGCTCCTTTACCACTTAAGCAAGGCCTAATACATAATTCATGCAAGCATCGTTATTATTTTCTTTGTTTGAAGCTATTCTCTTAGTTCACTTATAGTTGCGTAAAAGTGATCAAATATATGAAATGCTTTGGATTTGTGGGATTAACAATTACATGGTTTCTACATTATTTTTCATTCTCTTTGTTGTTCTTTATTATAATTGTATACACACCAGCTTATCGTGCTTAAGTGCTTTCATCAGTAGGATTAGTAACATTTTTCACCCTTTGTGGCTTTAGGCCTTTTTTGGTAGGTTTATCTGAAAATTAATTACATTTTATTGAACATTTTCGACTTATTTGTTATATTGTTTTTCTTCACAAATGAATGTTTATAAGCGAGGTCCTTAGCACCCAGAGGCTGCGTAAAAATGTGGTCATGAGTGAAATCAAGGTTGTTGTTGCATATTTGCTACGACATTTTGTATCTTAATAATTCCACTTCTTAAAGCGGCTTAAGTTCGTCTTGAGTACATCTAATTTGTTGCTTAATTATCTCACAGCACTTTTCTTCATTTGGGAAATGGCAATTGTGTTTCCCAGGTTTTAAAATGTAATGCTTTTCTAACATACGTATCTTCATGGTTATGCATGTAACATAGCATCGTCAGATATCTCACTGTCTTCTCTTTCTCTCTCTCTCTCTCACACTACAATGATTATATATAATATCATTAAAGGAAGCCTTGAGCATCAAACACTATCAGTGCATAGATGCATGAAAGATATGATGAAGAAGAAAGAAAAAAGGTGCTTCTTCAGTACGCGGTGGACCTAAATGTCTTTGCTTAATATGTGTTTCTTAATACTGGCAATGAATGTGATATTCTTGTCTCTCTTGCTTTTTAACATATTTTATCTTTGAGGTCAGAATTCATGGTGCTGATTATAATCTTCTTGTGCCTAGCCTAAAAAAAACTGTCAAGCACACAAAGATGCATTGTATGCAAGAAGATTAAAAAAGACAAGACACATAAGAATGGGAAAAATGCCTACCTCTTTTAAGAACAACCCTTAAAGGCCACTCAAATAAAATTTGAGGAAAACAACTTGATATCTTTAGCTTCACTGTTTCAAAAATTCTGCCATTGCAGTTTTCCCTAATGTACTTAAACAACCAAAGGGATTACAGCACTTCCCACAAAGTTCCAGTGCTACCTCAGTTACAATTATTTTATTCACCATAGGAATATCCGCAAAAACCCAAATAGGAGGAATAAAAAAGATCTTGACATTTTGAGACAAGTCAGAAGAAGAGAAGAAAATGGTTTCCATCTCCTTGTTTGCTTGTCTAGGCAGCATCTGATGACGAGATTTGATGGACCTCACCTTAGCTGAAAGTATGTTAGGATCATCTACTAGAAAGTACAGGCTGTGATGGATAAGTTGTTCTTTGATGGGGCTTATGATGGAACACTTATAGTTTATATTGCTTGATGAGTTTTGATTCTGGATGTCCTTTAACAATCAAGTGGTGTGAGGCTCATAAAGGTGGAAATCTTTACTTGGAGGGCGTGGAAAAAGAAGAGAGAATGGAAGCCTTTGCTGTGATGTTTGAAGCGGCGATTAATCGATGAATCGATTCTTGTTGTTCATTGAGTACGAGAGTTTGCGACATCTTCTATTATCACTTTTTGATTGTTGCATAAGGTGTTCTCGGGGGAGTGAATGATCAATAACCATTTGATGTGGCTGATAAGCCCCCCTTACGCTTCACTTATTCAAGAAGAAAAAAGCATGAGGACATTGATCTCACTGCTGACTATCTTATGTGTGGTAGGTGAGGCGATTTAGTGGCTCCCTTGTTGGTGAATTGGTTAGGAGGTTGATGGGAGGGTATAAGAAGGGCATAGGGAAGAAAGAAGGCGTGACAAATTTGGGGTGCTGCAATTTGACATGGAGGAGAGGAGGAGGAGAGGGAAGTGTGGTGAAGAAGGAAGAGTGGCCCGTCCACGTGTATGGAAGCAAAGAGGATGGAAGGTAGAACGAATATGATGGAGGCGAAGATGGTTGAGGTACAGGGAGAGTTGCAGCGTGAGATAGGGTCGGTTGGTAGCGAGTTCCAGTGCTTAGGTTCTCTGGAGAAAAATGTGGGAATGCTGCTAGAGAAGATGGAGATCTTGGATATGGTTGATTTGGCCTTGCAGAGGATTGTGCAGGCGTCGGTGGGGATTGAGGAAGGCGGTGTGGCTCACGAGACCTTGGTTGGCGAGCAATCCGTTCCCAATGCAGGTTGACTAGTTAGGTGGAGGATTTGAAGCTACTTCGGCACTGAAGAACTCACTAGATAATCGAGTTGGAGAGACCTACTTGAGGAGGTGGAGTCGTGCAGAGGAGATGTTGTGCAAATCCCCAGCTATGACAAGACGGAGACCGAATAAACTCAGATGAAATTTCGGGTTAGCAAGTGGAGATCTTGTGTTTGAAGGGAGTCAATCCAGGCGTCGAGTTTTTCTTGCTAAAAGAGTTTTCTTGGATGCTTTGACTTTATCGGCGGGAAAATTGGATGTGGCTGCCAAGCTTAAATGCTGGACTAGTGTAGTTTTTCGTGGGAGGAATTGGGCATTAGAGGATGATGGGTTAGTGCGAGGTTGAAATCTCGCTTCTTAGAGTCTGCAGCTTGAAGATGACCCCGAAGGATTGCTGTGAAATTTCTTTCTCTCAGTAAAAAGGCTTATTGAGATGTTCGCTAGGCCTTTGAGGACAATGATGACGACATTGCAGGGATCGTGAGCTAATCTAGAGGTGTCTTCGTTAATGGGTTGGATATCTAGGTTGAGGTTCGAATGGTAATGCCTAGAAGGTTAGAAAAGCTTATGGAATATGCCTAGCTAGTCGAAGATCAAAACTAGACAAAATGGAACCTTAGGTTCTTTCTGGTAAAGCGTAACACCAGGTGCGGGATAGAGCCTTTCCGAGAGGAAATGTGGGTTTTTAGTTCGTGGGCTCCTAGAGACAAAGTTGACCCAAATCCAAGATTAGAGAGTGGGCTGAGTCTAGTGCCACCCCTAAAAGCACTAATTCTTTCGATTTCTTAAACCACTCGAGCCTTAACTAGTAGCTCCCTTTAATTGAGTCACTGGGTTTAGGTAAGAACCACCACGAGCCTCTCAAAGTTTAAGCTGATTGAGGCTGACAATTGGTTGCTGTATGTGACTCACGGATGGGCTTCAATAGAAATGTGACAAAGGCTGATGATAACTGTAGTGTAGTGATTTTTTTATATTTATTTTTTGGTCATAGATGCAAAAACAAGGAGTTGCAAATTCTGTTGGTGGAGGAAGAAGAGAATGAAACTACCATAGAAGGACGAGGGTGGTAGAGACGGATCCGCGATGTAATGAGGCGGATTGGGCTATCACTAAATTATGTGGTTGAGTATTTCCAGCACTTGAAACTATGAAATTACGGAGGCTAAGATGATGTGGTGCTAATTGATTATGCGTTTCTCCATAATTTCATGCCCACAATTTAGTGGAAAGAGCCCGGGATCCCTTGCATGTTGGTAGCTCACGTTTTGGAGTCTAATGGGCCTGAACTACGTGAATGGAGAAGGAATTTGTAAAGGAGTGTGTGACTACGAGAACATTGAGGTGGTGGATTTTCCTTTGGCTGGGCAGCACAGACGTAATTCTTGGAATGTAGTTAGAGATGTTAGAAGGCATGCAATTCAGTTGGAAAACTCTCACAATGCGCTTTAAACTAAGATGAATGATCTTTCTTTCACTGGATGTGTGGTTCTGTGGCTGTCTCTCATATGTCTCAAGGCAATGTTTAAGGCCATTAAAGGGGAGGGCGATGAATCTTATTGGAATTGTGTAGCTTGGTTTCATTGGAACTCTGAAGATGATAGAGAGTGACCATCCTGAATCTATAGTCGGCATGAGTGTACATTGATGTATTTGAAGAGCTAGGCATTACCTTTGGTTTTAGACCCATAATATTATTATTGCTGACCATGGAATTGGGACCGATCAAATGTGTCCTTATGGTGGGCATTGTAGTTTTGCAGATGCGGTTGGATTAAATTTGTAATGACCCAAGTAAATTTGGGTTGGACTTTGATTTTATAGGCCCAAAAAAATTGAGGCAAAATTTTAACCAGCCCGATTACCCAAATTTGGCAGAACCTGTCATATATATATATATATATATATATATATATATATATATTTATTCGATAAAACATTATATTGAACCAAAAGAAGCAAGGTTCGAGTACATTGGGGGGGGGGGATATCACAAGGAATCTCTTCACCTATGTATGACTAATTCGACTCCTGAGTTATAGCGAAGAATGCTTTAGTTTTGTACATCTTAGGTCCCGTCTCACAAGCTGTCTATAATTGCGCTAACTTTCACAGCATCGAAAGATGCGAGAGACGAAATTTTCCTGTGTTTCTTCTCTTTTTCCGACAAAGAACCCTTCGGATGGGTGAGCATCCTTGATAGTTTTAGGAAAGACCGAAGCGAGCTAAGGAGAAAAAGAGATCCCAGTGGTTGACCAGGACGGTGCAACAAAAATATGATGAGTGATTATGTGACCCACGAGATACTTATTGATTGGGGAGGTACCACTCCGCTAACTGGAGCTTGTCCCGAGGTAAAACCTACTAATTTGCTTCCCATGCAAAGGTTGCTTTAATTTGGGAACATAATGCACGAAATTCCACTTGTGGGAAGCAGGGAGTTACCCTCGGATTTAGCACTTTGACGGCCTCACTAACAGAAAAAGTGCAGCCTGTTGGGCCCTTCTAAGAGATCTTGTCTAACTCACGGGAGACCACTTTCTTTGCGAGGACTTAAGAAGGGACCCGCATCCGTCCAGCTTTCACACAGTCATTAAGGTCTCTAGATGGATTAAGTTTCAATTTCTTGGGTTCCCAGCGATTTGATCCTCAAACATCGCCGTAATCTCAGGTGTTAGTGCTTGAATTAGAAAGAATAGGAAAGGAGTGTCTAAGAGGAAAGGTTCCACACGAGGATCCCTTTAGACCTTATTAAGTTCGTTGCCAACAATGAATTTCAGTCTCTTTAACTTGAGTTGGATTCTTTAGAATCTCCTTCCAAAGAGCACCCCCGAAGGGCCCACGAGACTTCCTTAGAGCACCAGCCCGAGCCCTCTAAGCCGTACTTGGAATTAATGAGAGTTTTCCCAGTGCGGTCCTTGTCGAAGCGAACCTCCCGAATCCATTCTGACAAAACTTTGTTGAAAGTCGGCTTTCTTGACATAAATTGCCTGCCTCTTTTAAGAACATACTGCCCAATCCCAGGTGTAACCAGTGAGCCTTTCTTTGAAGCCACCACCACTAGAAAAACATTTGCGGCTTGCAATCTTTTTGCGTAACATTAGGATAAGGGACATTTGATAGAGAGGCAGGTTGGCGAGAGTGCTCTTTATCAGGGTGATCCTCCGTCTTTGAGATGAAATTTGCTGTAAGTTTAGTCTCTTGTGCATTTTCCTCAATGCGTCCCGAATAGCCACGAGACTCGTGGCGGCTCCCGGGGGTAAGCCCCGAATAAGTGGTTGGGGTGCTCGGTCAGACGAAACCAGTTGGCCCGACCAGGCATCCAAATTTTCCCACAGCCCCCGATTGGGATCGGCTTCGCTCTTGTTAAGATTGATTTTGACCACGAGAGGCTTAGCCGGAGGATCGATTGAGATATAAGTTGATCTGCTGCGAAAAATGAGGTGTTCATCCGTAAAGGAGATGGAGGATGCTAAAAGCAGCCCCCTCCCTTCCTTTAATACTGCAACTCGAGATGAAGCCACTAGTCATAGCTCTTCTAAGGGGAATGCTCAAAACCTCCATTCCCAAAATGAAAAGGTAAGGGGAGAGCGGGTCTCCTTGCCTTTAGACCTTTTGAGCTAGGAAAAAAGCCTCTTCAGAACCAGGTGACGAGTCGAAAATCTAGGCGTGGAGATCTCACCCCGCGAGATCCCTCGTGCATTTGGGGCCCCGAAACTAATTGACGCATGATCTTCATAAGAGCGCAATTTAAGCGTGGCTTTTTCTATGTCAAGCCATGAGATCACACCCTTCTCCTTTTGCTTTGCCAGTGATCAATGAGCTCATTTGCAATCAGAGAAGCATTTGTGATTTGTTGCCCTTCCACGAAAGCATTTTGGGCCATAGAGACAACTTTCCCCACCACCTTTTTTAGATGGTTGGCTAGCACCTTTGCCAAGATTTTATACGAACTCCCTAAAAGGCTTATGGGCCTGAAATCCTTTAAGTCCTCAGCATCTCCCTTGGGGATCAAAACAAGCAAAGTGACATTCAAACTTTTAATAAAGATCTCATTAGCATGGAAATCCTTAAACATCTCCATGATTTCGCCTTTGACAAAATGCCAAGAGGCTTGCCAGAAAGCCATGGAGAAGCCATTAGGGCTCGGGGCTTTGTCCCCATCCACTTCATTTAGAGCAGTGAAAACCTCCTCCTCCACAAAGCGACTACAGGCTCTTAGCCTCTTTAGGGCTACGAGTCAGGAAAAAATGGCAGTCTGTGCTCTCAGAGCCATATCATCGAGAGCCGTACCTAAAGGCGTCGGAGATCCTTTCTAAGCTCGAAGCTCATGAAATCAATCCACCGTGATTTTGATCACGGTATGGTGTTCTTCCTGAAATGGGAGTCAGCCATACAATGAAAAAAACCAGTGTGTTTGTCTCTTGCCTTCAACCAAGTTTTTCTAGATTTTTGCCTCCAGTGGATTTCCTCCGAGGTAGCCCACTTTTTGAAAGAGTCTTTTGCCTGTAGCCTCCTCAGCGATTAGCTCTCACAACCTCATACCTGTCCCGATCAACCGCTGAGAGAGGACCCGACTTTTTATTAAAGATCCGACTACCCAAGCAGTCTCTATTCCATGTCTTGAGCAAAGATTTGATCTCTTTAAGTTTTTTGGAGAGAATCTAACTAGCTGATCCTCGAAAGGACATCCCTTGCCACCAACCTTCCATCATGTCCTGGAATCCCTCCGCTTTTAACCACATATTTTAGAAACGGAAAGGTGTCAGCCCTCGTCTCATTCTCCCACAATCTAGAAGAAGGGGAGCATGGTCGGTCTTAAACTGGAAAGCTTGATTGAACTACATTACCATGATGGTCAATCTAGTCTTAGGGAACCAGAAACCTATCCAAGCGGTTCAGGTTGCGGTGTCGAACCCCGGCTCACGTGAAATTACCCCTTGAAGGGAGATCGATCCAGGTTCCGAGCTCATGATAAACTCGAGAGATTGCCTCGTTGGGTGATTGATCTTCATGACTGCCGGCTCAGGAGCGGATAACATTGAAGTCTCCCCCGATACAACGAGGATCTATAAACCTCGGTGTGCTGGGACCTTCCCGGAGAAGGGATGCCATCCACAGAAAAGGACCATGAACCTTTGGAAAAGTCAGACAAAGCTAGTTATCAATGTTTGAATCTCTGAGAGACTAAGAAGCCACTTATATCGAGCAACTCTAGACTTCTTTTATCCCAAACCACTTAACACTCCTCCTACTTGGACTCATGACATCCAAAGCCTCCAGGCAAAGTAATCTGCCTATGCGAGACCTCCTGATACCATCGACGTCCTTCAATGTCTGGTCTTTGGAGATGAAAAGGTCCAGTTTGAGACCTCGGGCCTTGTAACCACCTTCCTCTTAGAGCTATCATTCGCTCCCCCGAATATTCCAGCTTAAAATCTTTAAGTTCATAGGTAAACCAATTTTCTCCCCTTGTAGAATTTGATTTGCCATAGGAACTACTTCCCCTTTTGTAGTTGACAGCAAAATGAAGCCTTTTAGCTCTCTTTCAAACTTAGAGTTCTCAATCTGTTCTTTAATGAGAATCTTCTCCCTCTTGGAATGTAGATTCTGGAAGCATTTGAGGATCTCCTTCTCCATCCTAATGGTGGAAAAGCCCAAAAAATTGCCGAAATTCTCAAATTTGCTTTGGTTCAAATCGAGTTGCACATTACAGGAGACAAGCACCCATTTGCCATTCCACTCTCTTAACTTAGTGCCTCATCACTTTAAAAATCAGGAGCTTCTTGGGTTGTCGAGCACTTGTATTCGCTAAGTCTCACTCGAGCGGTCTCGAAATCCTCTGAAAATCCTATTGAGAGGTCAGTTAGGCGACAAGATAGCCCGGCGATTGCGGGGGACTCTGCTGGTCTGACAGCCCGGACCCCAGCCAAACGAAACTCCTCAAGCGGAGAGTCGGAGCCAAAATAGAAGGAGGAGATTTCTCGTACCTGTCATTTTCCAGATCCAAGCAAGGGCTCGAGGTGGGCTCGTGAAGCGTGGATACGAGGTTCTTAGGAGCATGGGTCGAGGTCGATAAGAGACGTGGAAGGCTGACCTTGGGGGCTTAAGGAAGACTCTTCTTGAAAAGGTCTATGCCTGTCAACACCTGAGGTTTGGGCTTCTCCAAATAATCCTCTTTGTGTTGTGGATCGAGGTCGGCTTGAGTGCCAAACCACGGTTGAAGGCAGAGCTGGCATCGGGAGATGTGGGACAGGGTCGAAGCCACGGTTGGCGTCGGATCTTGTTGATCCCCATACACGTTCTCGTGTCGGCCTCTTGATTGTGCGAGCTGCTAACCCCTCGACCACGCGCTCCCCCGGCCGGCGCGTGTGGTCCCTCGTCTTTCGATATCTTCTTGAAAATCAGGGATCCCTCATAGACGGGACCGGTGGAAGCAAGTGGAAATTCCCACGAAAATTTGGATCTTCCGACTCTTCCCTTCCATCTTGATGATCGACACATGTAGATATTTCTCACCATCCACGAGCAAGGAGGCGGAGCTAGGTGAAGCTACGAAAAAGTCTAGTACATTTGTCGGTAGCGATGGGAAACTCCATGGCGTCTCGGCCTTTTTAGATTCTTTTCCTCCCATAAGAAAACAGGGAGGCCAAATAATCTCACCCGGCCACTTATTTTTGGAGTTTTGGAGTTTGAAGCGGCTCGTCGAGACTATCGTCTCAGTTATCCTTAAAGAGGAAAAATTTATTTCTTTCACCTTCTGCGAGACCCTCATCGGCTTCCGCCCGAATCGAACTTGAAGTTTTTTTCTCTAAATTAGCCCGGGCCCGGTAATTTGCCTTTGATCTCGAACTTGTTTCATCCTTCTGCTTTCAAATAGAATGGTGATCAGGTTCAAACCCGATCCCCGAAGTAACCTTAGTCCATCGATCAAAGGGATTTGGCATAATCCTTTTACTTAAAATCCACCTCTGCCTTGTCTTCCAGGGTAGGAGTTTGCTGAAGAATCTCTGCAAAGGATATGCCTGTTGTTGGAACTTTCACCTCCAAGCAAGGCATCTAGCTTGACTTTCTCTTCTTTTCCTGTGTGCTTTGTATCTCAATGTAAATTTGAACTCCCGACTCACGTAGCGAGATCTACCATTTCCTCCGACCTTTGCCATTTCTCCTTATTTCGGCCACAAGATGGTGAGGATTTTTCGGCCTATATGGTTTGACTTTCAAACTAACAAGGGCCGACGTGATTCGAGTCCTTAGCCATTGATATCTCCACGCCCTCCTCCTTCGACTCGGACCCATTGTTCCTCCTTCATGTCGAAGCTCCTCTATCAATCTGAAGAACCCTTGGTGAAGGACCCTAACCACAGAAGAAAGTTTTCTTTTTCCTCGATTACCCTCGCATCGTCCCTTTGTGGCCTTTCGAGGTCCATTCTGAACAACTTTGCCTCGTGGAGAAAAGCTTCTTGCCCTTCGCTTTTCTTATCAGCGTCGTGACTGTCATTTTCTTCCTCTGTGTGACTCTTGCCCGGTCGAGAACCTTAGAGGATTGTTTTCTACTCTCTCAATTTTAAAGAAGTTGTGCCTGGCCCAGGTTATATATATATATATATATATATTGATTATATTCTAACTCTAATTTACTTATCCAAAACGAACTTCTTGTGGACTGTCGTTTGCTTGACTGTCAACCGCTCGTAGTTTGTCCTCCGACTCCTCTTTTGAGAAAGAGAAATCAAACAGGTGAAGTACTAGGGTTGGGTTGGGTTGCAATCACATGAATCATATAGATGTGATCTATTGAGAGGAAAATAGGAAAATAATATATATATATATATATATTGATTATATTCTAACTCTAATTTACTTATCCAAAACGAACTTCTTGTGGGTATCGTTTGCTTGGTAGCGACCGCTCGTAGTTTGTCCTCAGGCTCACTCTTCGAGAAGAAATCAAACGGGTGGGAAGTGTGCTAGGGTTGGGCTGGGTTGCGTGCATCGTCTCGGTGATGCATGAAATAGGAAAATAAAGGGCCTGATAGACCATCAGGGTTGATATATGTGCAAATCTAAATCGTCGATCCGAGTAGCCACAACATCTATAAAGAGCGCCTTCTCTCCATGGGAGTCGTCATCATTCATTCACGCTGCGAGTGGGGTTTCATTAAGATCGGTGCAATCTTGATATTGTAAGATTATGATGTTTTGAATAACGTTTTCCGTGGGAGGTTTTCTTGTGCTTCTTAATTTTGGTGTGAGTTTATCTTTTTGCGATTGATGTTCCCTTGAAGCAAAAGTAAAGTGTTAAGCTTTTCTATTCATTTTGCATATGCAACCCCAATTCCAGTTGCACTGCACCTTAGGGAAGTAGAAACATCTCTCTCGAAATCTCTTTTTTTGTGATATGTAAAGCTTCGATTCGATCCATTTCCATCGTACTTGTTTCCCTATCTTCAATCTCTTCTATTAGCTTTTCAAACGTTTAGTTCATTTTTACCATAAAAAATTCATTTTTGAAGGCGAATGTGGGAGTAGTTTAACGAGGATGAACACATGGGCTATAATGCTTCTTCGGATATGATCATGACTCTTATGAACATGTAAAGTTGAGTTCACTATACTATTCCTTTATTTTCAAAATTGATTGTTTTTTGTTTTGATTGTTTGGTTGTTTTGTATTGATTTGAAAAAGCTTTACTTTCGTCAATTATTTCAACCGATTGTTCTGTTGTGGTGCGACCATGAATAAAGCGAGGCTAAAAAATTGTTCTCCTCGCTATCCGGTGCTACATTTGTGCTGCATCTAGACGTCGAAGAACTACATTTATTTTATGTTGAAAGGTTTTGATCTGCATTGTAACATCCTTCCCACATTGAACCTTGATCCAGGTGGCATTGTTTTAAGTTTTTAATTTTTTTACATTAGGCTGCCGCTGTGATTATAGGTTAGGTTGGACCATCAGGCTGGCAGCCTGGTGTAAAATCGGCTTCTTTGTGGCTTGATTACCATAGCCGGTCTGTACTCGACCGGTGACCCACCTTTCAGTGCCAACCCTTCGTCATCAGAAAACTGAGATTGAAGACTAGTTAGAGACATGTTGAGTTGCCAGGAATTATACAACCTAGTGTGAGCCCGTTTTAGTCTATACTACTAGTTTAAAAAGGACGATTGGGTGGCGATTTACAGTGACTACAAAAGCACTAAGCAGTGTCACAATCCTAGACAAATTTCCTATAACAGTGGTGGATGAATTGCCTCATGAACTCCATGGCGCCACAATTTTCTCAGAGTTGGATCTATGGTTGGGGTATTACCAAATCCGTGTGTGGCAGCAAGATATTCACAAGACAACCTTTTGAACTCATGAGGGACATTAGGAATTCTTAGTCATGCCCTTTGGATTATCCAATGCGTCGGCAACCTTTCAGGGATTAAAGGATCAGGTTTTCGTGATTGTTTGCATAAATTTGTTTCAATTCTTTTTTATGTACTCATTTACATTGCATCTTTGGAGGAGCACATTTACAGCAGGTACTTCAATTATTGTAGTCATAGCCTTTCTGCCCATTCGGAAGAAATGTCAATTTAAGGTAGCTCAAGCTAGAATATCTTGGTCACATTATTTCTGGGAAAGGGGTTGAAGTTGATCCCACCAAGATTGTTGCTATGCAGAATTGGTCTTCACCACAATCTATAGAGGAGTTGTGGGGCTTCCTTGGCTTGACCGCATATTATCGTTGATTTGTTCAAGGCTATGGCGAGATTGCACGACCCCTTACAAATCAACTTAAGAAGGATTGCTTCCATTGGACTTCAACAACAGAAGTGAAGCGTAGCATAGCTCAAAATCCGTGACCAACGATCCTGATTTTGGCTCTTCCAGATTTTAGTAAGCCTTTCATTATGAAAACTGATGCATTAGGTCAGGGTGTTGGGGTTGTTCTCGTGCAAGATTAACTACCTATTGCGTTTTACAACCATTTATTGTTGCCTAGGGCCTACTAGAAATCAGTCTATGAAAGAGAATTGATGGCCATAGTGTTTGCAATCCAGAAATGATGTCATTATCTGTTGGGATTAAGTTCAGTTGTCCACACTGATCAATACAGCTTAAAGTATTTGTTGGATCAATGCATTATCAACACATATTATCATAAATGGGTAACAAAATTGCTAGGTTTTGATTTCAACAATCAACTCCACCCTGGTCTTGGATGCTTTGTCTAGAATGCCTCCCGCCGATCTTCAGTCTTCAACCATGGTACACCTTGATATGTGGACCTTGAGAAATTGATAGCTAAGTCAAACAAGATACATGCGCCAAACCATCATCAACAGAGTCTGCTTCTATTTATATTTCTCACAGAGGCTTCTCATATCATTAATTAAGTTTTAATTATAAAACGGAGGCTGATCCTTCAATATCATACATTCATCACTGTTATTCGCACTTGAGTTCATGTGACCCCATTGATTCAGCCCTTGGCGCATCTTGAAAACATTAAAGTGTGTAGTCACCAGTTTTTATTAGGAAGGGATGAAAACTGGCATTCAACGTTTTGTTGCGGATTGTGATATCTGCCAAAAGAATAAATACTCTTATTTAGCACCTTCAGGCCTCGTTTAATTGCTTCTTATTCCAAGCCAGGGTGGGATGATATTTCCATGGATATCATAGAAGGGTTACCATTGTCTAAAGGTGTTGACTCTATTTTAGTGTTTGTTGATTGTTTGAGCAAGTACGGTAATTTCAGTGGTCTTCGACATCCTTGGCTCCTTTCGGTGGCGACAATTTTTTATTCGAAGTTGTTACCGTCTTCATGGGTTCCTCAAATTTGCCATCTCTCTCTGATAAAATGGACATTTTTGGCAATCACTTTTCAAGAGCCAAGGACTTTTTGTAAAATAGGCACTGCTTATCATGCCCAAATAGACATGCAAACAAAGGTGGTAAACCATTGCATGGAAACTTATTTGTGTTGCTTTGCTAGCTCTAATCCATGGTCATGGTTCGTGTTCTTACCATGGGCAGAATACTGATACAATACTTCATTCCATTCGGCTACCAATACCACTCCTTTTCAGGCTGTATATGGGCGTGATCCTCCCCCTCTTATTAGAGGTATTTCTATCTCCATTCCGAATTCTGAAGTTGATAGGCTACTTCAGGACTGTGATGCCATCCTAGCTGTTTTGCACAAACAGCTTGTCCACGTGTAACAACGTATTAAACCAGCAGTTGATAACCACCACAGAGACCTCCTTTTAATATATGAAGCAACAAGCGTATAAAGCCCAATGTATGCTGATTCAGGCCAGTTTCCCTCCTTTCACCTTGAGGATAAGGTGACTTTTGGGGGTTGGGTAGTGATAGGCCCCCCTTACACTACACTTATTCAAGAAGAAAGAAGCGTGAGAGGCACGTGATGCCTTAGCATTCTGCTCTTACGTGGCAGCAGCTGGGTGAGGACAATATGGTGGATCCTTGTCAGCCGGGTGGTTAGGAGGTTAGTGGGAGGGGTATAAGAAGGGCGTAGGGGAAGAATAGAAAAAATTATGGAGTGTACAGTAACCTTTGTAAAGTGGTGAATTTATAAAACCATGTAAATTATCCGTGAAGAAGAACTAGAAAGATGTGGAACATGTTATTATTCTTCTTTAAGCTAACGTGTTTCCAGGTTCTTTGAGGTGAAAGGTGTAGACAAAAGGTGGAGGGTGTGAAGGGGGGCCCTCTTTGTTTAGTTTGGTGTGTGTGGTGAGAAAGAAAGTAGAAGGATCTTCAATGGGGTAGAGCTCTACGGCCTTTAGCTACAAGAAACCCTTATTAGGTCTCTTATGGAATGGTTTGGAATTCTTTTGGGGAGGGGTTGTGCATCTCAGTTGGAGTTTATTGATGATTTTTTTTTAAAAAGTAAACTGAGCAAATATTATTAACACACAAAAAGAGGAGAGGGCAGGTTTGCCCCAAAGTATACAAGGAAAAAACTGGCTTGTACAAAAAAACAGGGCCTTCATCAAGAAAGGGCAAACCTAGGCTAGGTCTGGGATAGAGACAAGGCCCTCCCACAAACCCTAAATCGGGGGACAGTGGATTAGAAGATGATTCAACTCCTTTTGGTGCTGGTGATTCAGTTCCTTATTGATGATTTAGATTACAAGTAGTTCTTGCATTTTGGTGCCTCTTCATTTTTTGTCTAGGTGGCTCCTTTTGTATACCCTTTGTGTGCATTGAGTGTTCCCCCTTTTTCTGATTGGTGCCTTTTGTTAAAGAGCATGATATTCATATTAAACCAAAATCCTACAAGCTTGAGCTTTTAGGAGAGTTGGTCGTTTAACATGGTATCAGATCTTGGTTTGGCAAGAGGTCCTGGGTTCGAATCACCTCTTTACAATTTGAATCCCTATTTGTTTATTTGAAAGTCCATGAAGAACTCTGTTTGTTTTGTTTGACTCTCCATGTGCGGCTATGAGGCCGCACGTGAGGGAAGGTGTTAAAGAGCATGATATTCATATTAAACTCAAATCCTACAAGCTTGAGCTTTTAGAAGAGTTGGTCGTTTAACATTTTTAATATACCTTTTTGTTTGCCTGTCCAAAATAAATAACTAAAAAAATACGTACGACTTCTTCATGCATCCTCTTACAAATTTGGAACTGTTGAGCAATAGTGCTGATTCATGCTTCCAATAAAAGAAAAAGTGTATGGAACTGCCAAAATTTTACCTCATCACCTGCCCAAACTTTGATCTACTTCCATCTTGCAATATATCCAAGTAATTTCATGGTTGTGTTTCATGAAATCCTGCTATATTCTAACTACAATCTCCTGAACCTTTATAGTTAGTTAATGGAGCACTATTCATGGTTTTGAGTGAGCTCTTTTTTTCTTTCCTACTGGATATTACTTTTACTTGGCCTTGCTGAAATTTCTTTTCTTTCAAAACTTTTCAAATCGTCTATCTATTTTATTTCTTCATGATGCTTATTATTCTGTCCCCTATATTATAAAAGAAAAAGGTGGTCGCTTGATATTCAGCTCAGTGTTGTTAGTTTTACATTAGACATAGTCTTCCTATAACATGTAAAGCTGAACCAGTAATTTGTTCATACTTTCGATCTCTGGCCTTGTGCAGCATGCTATGAGTCATTTGAAGAAGAACCTGGATTTTTCCAGTTTGCAACAGCAATAACATCAAATGATCTTGAGGAAATACAAAAATTCCTTGAAGCTGCTGTTGATACCAGGTATATCATGTTTTTAATGTTCTTCAGTGGAGATATGAACCTTGTTTCTATCTTTTGAATTAATCTTTATAACGTCCACACTTTCTTTTACAAAAGATTATTTCCATCAAGCTGACTTGATTAATCAGGCAAGCATAACATCCAAGAGCAGAAGGCTGTGACATTACAGCAATCAAGCAATTCTGCAGAAACCCCTTATAAAAAGTATGAGCAAGTGCACTGGAGAATAATGCAACTGAAATTACATCATATTCTCTAGTACAAACAATACCTTATATGCATCAACTGTACTGCAGAAATGGACAAACTCACTGATATCTAAGTATATAACTTTTATATTTTTTTTCCTGACCTAAGATTTCTTACCTGCTATTCAGCATCCCACTGCCAAACCTTTGTCTAGGGTTTGAGTTTCTGTTATACTTCAACATCTCCAAGATATATTATAGTACCATTGAACCTTGAGGTGTAGCTCAGTTGGTCCGCTCTTGGATTTGCTCCCCAATGGTCACCAATTCGAGTCTCTTTAAGACCATTAAGGGTTTTACCCACCTGTTAACATTAGGACTCCATGGGAACACCTACGGTTATCTAAAAAAAAAACAGTACCATTGCAAACTTTCTGACAGGTAAAGAGTGGATGCAATCATGTAATTGCTATGAACCTGTTGCAACAAAATTGTCTGAATGTATGACTTTATTACTCGTGTCATGAGCAAATTTCAACCCTTAAAGGCCTATCAAAAAAATTTCAACCCTTAAAGATTTTCTTTTACCTTTTTATTAAGGAGTTGTTTGTTTTTGTGTCAAGACAAAATTGAAATTGAAAAAGTGATAAGTTGAAAAAAAAAAAAACCAAATAATTGTAAAAATGACTTGAGGCTTTAAGCAGGATTGTGATGGAAGCTGAGGTCGCTGGCTGGCAAGGTTATATGTGTCTTCGCGGCAGTCAATTCCCAAGACCATATTTAATACTTGAATATGAAGGCATTTTAGAGTCCATGATGACTTTTAGATATAGTATCTAGATGCAAGATGGAGTGTATTAACTGTTATTGAAAACACCTGAAATGATGCTTTGAGATTTTACATTTCCTCGGCTATTTTGAATTTATTGATAGGCTTGCCCTTGGGATGGAGTCCACTACATGAGTGATATAAAACTTATTTTGAAGGAGTCTTAGCGATTAGGAAATGGAGAAGCTAATCTGCATTTTGGGAGAGATTAGTGCAATTAGCAACTCCTTTATAGGAATTAAATATGGTATACATTCCAGGCTAAAGGAAGTTTATAGGTGGATCTGACTTTATTTTTATAATTAAAATACATCACTTCTCAGTATGGCATTGCTATTACTCTTTCTAGGAAAGCAGTTAGGCTTGTCAGCCTCAATTTAGATTGCCTGCCTTTTCGTTTTAAAACTTTTGGACAATAAAATCACAAAATTTTTGCTGCAGAATATATAGACTTGAAAGATTGCTAGTTTAGTGGGGTTATGCTAGGAAGATAAAAAACTGACCTGCTTTTCGTTTTCCTTTATCCTCATTCAGACTAGCCTGTATATTGCCTTAATTTCATGAAACTCCTTAAATTATTCAATTTTTTGCATAGCACAGCAATGCCTTTGACTCCACGATAAGATCGGTAGCTGGCTACCCTCTGCGATTTCTACTTAAAATTGATGTATCGGAATCCAGCGATAAAAATTATTCTGTTGTCCATTCAGATGGTTACTTGTCATTTTCTGCATCAATTGCTTTGTCGTTGTGTCATTAATTCATCTTAACTTGCAGTTGTGAAGGCCTAATCATTAAAACATTGAACAAAGATGCTACATATGAGCCTTCAAAGCGGTCACATAATTGGCTAAAACTGAAGAAAGATTACATGGAGGAGTAAGAACAGAATAACATTTCTTTGTTAAGATGAATTCTAATATAAGGTTCTGTGACTGCTACTTACAGTACTGATGGTGATCTGCAGTATTGGTGACTCACTCGATTTAGTGCCTATAGCTGCTTTTCATGGCCGGGGGAGACGTACAGGTCTGTTAGCAGACATGATTCTTTCAGTGGGAAAATTTTTCCTTACGGTTGATATTGCCAACTAACTCAGTTTTAGTCAACCAGCCATGAATTGTCATTCTGCATTGACTGCCTTAGCTCTCTCCATTTGTTGGATATCCATTCTATCCTTCTTATTTCCTGAACTTGAAATTTTCATATTTGTGTTACTAATGCTATAATATTTGTCTATAGGTGTTTATGGTGCCTTTCTCCTTGCTTGTTATGACAGCAATAGAGAAGAATATCAAAGCATTTGTAAGATAGAGTAATTTTTCTTTCAACCTTTAATGGCCATTAGTTTCTTATTGGATATAGTCATAAAATAGACAATTTGTGAATTTTTCATGTGATGACGGATAGGCACTGGATTTTCTGATCCACGATTACTTGAAGAGCGCTCTGCCAGTCTTGGTTCTAAAGTGATTTCCCAACCAAAGGTGATCTTTCTTTCTTTCTAGTGGAACCACCAATTTGTACACACCTGAACTCCATATATGATTTTACAAGCTGATTCTAACACTCAATGATTTCCAGCCATACTATCGGTATGCTGATTCAATCGATCCAGATGTATGGTTTGAACCCACCGAGGTAATAATTATGGTTTTACTTTTGTGTGAATACATTATTTTTGCACTACCTTCTACATCTGTCATCTTTTAATTTCTTGACTCATGAGACATTAGTTGTGAGTTGTTAAATCCCCTTTGAATGAATAATAAATCCCCTAGTTTCTTGGAGAATTACTAATTCAAGTCAGTAAATGTCAGCTTTAATTCGTAAGCAAGTTTGAACTATTTATTAGGCAATTTTTGCTATGCTAATTCTTGCCTGAAGACCTTTTGGTTTTTGTTCCGGGTGCATCTTTTCCATTCTGGTTGGCTATCTGGATGCATAAACACCTGTTCTTGAGACATTGCTTTAATCATCAGACTGCTTATGCTCTAGTAAGTGTAAGAGTAAAGTAATTCTTTCACAGGTTTGGGAGGTGAAAGCTGCAGACTTGACCATTAGCCCTGTTCACCGTGCTGCAGTGGGTATAGTGGATCCCAGCAAGGTTAAATATTTGAAGGCGCTTTTATGTATTTTCTTAAAAAGATTAGATTGGCTCTGTTCATATATTGCAAATTACAGGTTGACTAACTTTATCTTGTTCATTTGCTTTCTTTAATAGGGTATTTCTCTTCGGTTTCCTCGTCTAGTTCGCATTCGAGAAGATAAGAATCCAGAGGAAGCCTCGACAGCTGACATGGTAAGAAGTGATTACAGTTTCCTGATGTGCCCCCTTTCTCTGTGACGGATAAAACCTGAACCATTCATGTGCTTCTCTTGTTGGGTTAATTTATTTACGGATTATCTTTTTGTTACTTCAGGTTGCTGATATGTATAATGCCCAAAAGCTGAATCACCAGTTGAAACAAGATGAAAGTGAAGGGACTGATGGAACAAATTTACTATGTTATAATTCTTTCTAAAGTTAATTTTCCTTGTGGAAATGAAGGTCTCGTCTCATATAGAGTCTAGAAGATGGTGGAAAGATTGCCATTCTCGCATTCAAAGCATGAGTGGGCCATCCTCCTCCTGTACAACAGTGCAGGAACCCGATTCTGAATGTACTGGATGGAATCTTATCGACGGCATACATTCAGTCTTGCCGTCTGATGTAAAATGAATTTTAAGGAAATTCAAGTTTGGCAAGCCATCTGTGGATGATTTTTTTCTTTTCTTTTTTCCCATAAATCAATTACCACTGGATCTTCATTGTCTTGCCCTTTGATCTTTCGTGCATCAGCATACCTAAATTCATGTTTCAAATTATTAGAGCGGTGTGTGAAATGTGAGTGTATGATGAATCCGTGCTTGGGAGGAATGATCTCTTAAAAGTATTTTGTAGGATGGGAATCGTCAGAAACTGATAATCAATCATCACATGAACATAGAGCACCGTTTCATACTCTTTGAAAGCGTGCGTGAGAAATGCATCGAAATTCTGAGGGGAAGATTGACTATCTCGTCAAAAATGTATTTCGCATTATTCTCGTTGGGTTTTTGTTTCTGTTTGAAATGGTTTAAGGAGTAGGTGTATGTGAATGAAATCAAGGAATAAGCACGTATAATATACACTTGGAAAAAAAAGCGCAGGGAACAGGAGTTGGAAGGGTTGGTCATGGCTCGTGAGTCAGCCGAGAGGACATTCACGTGAATCCATACGCATTCAACGGGGGTTTTGGATTCATCTGGAAAGTATAATAGAATAGTTTAATTATGGAAGTAACAGACAAATAATGGTAGGCATAAGGAGGAGTTTGGGTTCAAAATGACCCACCATTAATAAAAAATATATATTCATTTTAGGTAATTTTAAACTTGTTCAAATGATATTATGTCGTATAAAATGTTTAGACTTTTTTATTTTATTTTTAAATTTGAATTTAGAAAGCGTAGTTAGAAAATGTTAGTGTAAATAGCTATGAAATTAGTTTTCCTACATACGGCCCCAGTGTAAAGAAATCGAAGTTTCTAATTATGGTTTTAGTTAAAAAATGAAGTCCTAGTTTTAAATTGCGGCTTCTGACTTGTATTAAACTTTTAAATTGAACGTTTTCTGTTGGCATAAAAGAGCAAATATTGAATAATAGTTTAAAAAATGGTCTAAAATCAATATTTTTTGACAGAGACAAAAGGGAGAGGGTGAGAAACGTGATCGATCCAACTCCCTCAGTCTGCAGTGTGTGTGGACTACTACTACACCTTTTCCTTTCCATTTCCCATATGCTCTTTCTATTTCTTTCTTTTTTTCTTTTACCCATCTCCTCTACCCCTTTTCCCTCTTCTTCAAAGTACTTGTCCATCAATTTCTAATGCAGACATGCATTCTCCCTTCACTCTTTTCATTGACCTTAAGTCCTAATTTCCTTTCGTTTAAAACTTGAGCATTCGATTTCGGCTCATTTCGCGATACATGATGGCGAACTTTTGGAGAGGCGTTATCGCATCATATAGAATATGAGATAAACTTCTTGACATTATAGGAGTATGAACTCCTTTCAATCTAGTAAATATGTGTTAAATTAAGCGAGTGGCTGAAGCTTGACGAATAATAATATACGCTGATTGAGTAGAGTTATTACAGGTTGTGATAGAAAATGAATAAACACGTATGTTTTCAGCTACCAATCATTGTGTTTAGTTTCTATCCTCCTCATAATAATATAATAGAAGATCTCTCTAGTTCACGGATATAGTGGGGTGAGCTTGAAGCTGCCACAATAATAACATTATCAATCTCATTTTATCTAGTAAACATAGCAAATTTTGCTTTTGTTCAACGAATTTATTAATTTCCCTGGGGTGAACATTCATCCGCAGGCGGATAAATCATAAGCAGCCACAATCAGGAGCTGTCTACAGCTGATTGCAAGTGAAACATTTTCCCAGATCTTCTTTTGCATGCTGGGGAAAGTGTTAGGAGTTAAGATCCTTTAAACATCCAACCTATGTACTAAATTAATGAACCAAAAAATTCAATGTTCATTGCATCGTACATTTCATTTAGTAGATCAATTTAAAAAGGCTATTATTAGACTGTTAATTTCTTAATTACAATTGCTGATTTGTCAGACGTCATCCGATCCGAAGAATGTTGACATGTTTGTCAGTTTGAGTGACGGAAATAAAATTTAAAACAAACAAAATGTCATCAGATGTGTTCAGTGTTGCAACTTGGAAGAAGGACAGAATGAGGCCAAAATCAAGTGACCCTGTGCTTAAAGGTAGCATTATGATGATTTCTGATATATCAAATGACTGAAATCTAAATCCAATCCACAAATCAAATCAACTAAACTAACAAGTAGGCAATTCCCACACCAAAAATTTAGAACAAATCCTGAAATATTCTCTCCAGAGGCTAGAATCACAACAAAAAAACTGGTGGATGTTGAGATGGGGATGGCCAAGTGACCTAAGTAATGGGCAGCATCCTTTTAAATTGTCATCCCATATGCTCTCACTAATGCTTGCAAAAACAAGGGGACCCAATCCTTTTCATTGGTATTGGGGGCCCCTCGACCTCAACCTCAACGCTGTAATATAATATGTTATGATTTTGGGGGCTCTGCATGATTTAACCCTACATGTAGTAGGCTCCACTTGCTACAAAAAAGTTTTATATGCTTAAATAGATATGAAGGAACAAGTAGTTGTATTTGTACGAAAAGAGTTAAGGAAGATGATGATTGAAACATGAGATGGGACTTTACAATAATCATTCATCACACTACCCAATGGAGTCTGATTCCAGTTTGTGGGCTCCACTGGGGCCCCCGACAATGAGTTCAGACACTAAGGCCTTAGTTGTTGGCCACACCACACCTATCTCTCCCAATCTTAACTAACTCCCCCAATACCCAAATCTCACACCTTTTCTTACTCTATCTCGTCTTTCTTTCTCTTTTTCTCACACTTACACACACACATACATGATACATACAAGCTAAATGTCAGGTACATTATTGCAACATATGGAACTCTATTTTTTTTTTTTTGGAGAAACCTACCTTTTCACATCATGCTGGAAAATTGTGTAGAGAAAAAAAACTAACGAAAAAGAAAAGAAAACAGAGCAAATCTCAATCAGACACTCTCACTTGTCTCTGCTGCTCCTAGTTAGAATTCAGGATCTTTCTACGACAAACTTCTGTACAAATGCTAGATCAGTCTCATACCCATCTCACGGTTTCGGTTTCACTAACCTTTAGTGGTATTTAAATGGGGAAAATATAAAAATTAAATTGTAAGAGTTACGGCGCCTCTGCAGCGGCGGTCAAGGGAGGGCAACCCTTTGGTACTGGTTTTCTATGGAAGTGTCAGTCTTCGCGCCGACCCTTTTCCGATCAATTCTACCACAGTCGATGTTGTTGTTGATGGGTCTGGAATTGATCATAGAGTCCTGCTGGAGAAGCGGTTGAGGGGGTGGTTGTGAAGGAATGGTCACTGGTGGGATCTCGAAAGACTCCAGATGCGGCGGTGGGTGTCGCCACTGAGGGAGCGGTCCGGCCAGCAAAAGGGTCTGAAGGAGTGGGCCGGCTTTCATCACCGCCTGCAGAAGCTTCCCTTTCTCAGGCAATGGCTTGTCGGACACCAATTGCAATGCTGCCTCTGGCATAGACGGTGGTTGCTGCAATTGCGGCGGTGGAGGTGGCGGCGGCGGCGGAACCGGAGAAGAAACAATGCTTTCTTCACAGTCGGAAGAGGAGAATCCATTGTTGGAGTCAATGCCCCTTCTGGGTTCATCCTCAATGCTTGAAATCCCTGACAGATTAGCAGTCTGTTGGTGGTGGTGCTGAAGCAGGGAGAGAAGCCTCTGGCACTTGTCCTGAGCTTCATCCCTTTCCCGGATTGTTCTATTGAGAAGATCTTTGAGATATGCCAACTGATCATCCCTCCTCCTCAGCTCCTCCTGAGCTGCCAGTCTCATGGTTTCCAGCTCCAGAGTCGTACGGACCAAAGAATGACTAAGCTCCTCCATATTCTGCACCATCAAAACAAACCCCACCAATATAACCAAGAAAAGCAAAAAATTGAAAACCCCCATTTCAATTCCATCCCTGAACATCACACAAAAAGAAGAGTAGGAGAAAAAAGAAGAGAAGGACGCATTGACTACCTTGCCTTGGTAGTAGTAAGCCCAGTTAAGCAGGGGAGCGAGGCGCTGATTGTCCATGAAGGAGTGAAGGGGAAGGGGTCTCTTAAGTGAAAGGAGGGTTAGGGAAGTGGTTGCTGAAGCTCTTATAACAAAAGTATAGGTGTTGTAACTGTTGTTGTTATTACTGTTTTCTTTTTCCCTTTTATCCATCACTTCTACTTTCTGTAACCTATGTCTGTATTGCCTAACACCCATAGGGAGTTCACAACCCACCGATAAAAGCGGGAGTTCAAAATGAACATCACTTTCCTCACATTAATTAATTTTCATATTCATCAATAAATTCCAAAAACCAAACAAAATCTGCAAATAGATATGGCAAATTTTGAAATGACCACGACACCAATCCTCTCAGTTGTTTTGCATGTTCGCCATAATTGGGTTTTGGCCGAATTCGTGATCACCCATATAATCAATTTAATTAATGAGTTAGATTAATTAATATTTAATATGAAATTGATTCTTTTAATTATAATATTTATAATTTATATTATTTTAAATGATCAAATTAATAAACATGTTATATATATATATATAACATGTTAGTGATACAATAATTATCAAATGAATCATGTTTAAATTTGTTATTTTTAATTATTATTTTCAGTATCCATTTCAATTAACAAATATAATAAAATACTTGTACATTGAAATGAGAGGCCACACACGAATTGCCCATCCTATCTACAAACCATTGATCTCAAAAGGCACCTCAGCAGTAAACCTTTTGAACATATGTAGCATCATAGTATTGGATGAAGTTAAGGTTTATTTTCCTACGTGGAAATTCTGGTCACGTGGGATGCTCATTGAGTAAGTCCTAAGCAATCCTTATTGTGGTTAATTGTTCTTTTTACTAAGAAAAAACATCCATGAAATCATTGGTTATTTTTTTTTACACTTTTAATCCTAGCACCAGCCATGGTAAAATTGTGACCCACCCATTATTATTGGATGCTTATGGGGCCATGCCCCAATAGTGGGCTGCCCTCAAGAATATCCCAAGAGGGATGTTTAGAATTAATCAATGACTTTCTTTTGTCATTATAATATAAAATCATTATACTTGTTGGATTATATTATTCTAATTTAAAGTCATATCACAAATATTTTGAAATTGAAATTAGGTAAGATTCTTTTGGTTCACTTGGAAAACGGAGAGAATTTTTGTTTTATCCGGTTAAATATAATTTTCCCTCCAACGAATAATATATACATTGTTATTTCGTCGTGTCTTGTGTTTTATTCATGGAATTTCTCGGAACATT
The DNA here is from genome assembly GCA_016808115.1 of Tetrastigma voinierianum. NCBI lineage: Eukaryota > Viridiplantae > Streptophyta > Magnoliopsida > Vitales > Vitaceae > Tetrastigma > Tetrastigma voinierianum. Next base: position 31,056 of record JAEQBH010003793.1, read on the forward strand.
CAATTTAATAATGTCATTTTATTTTATTTGAAAAAAGATTATATAAATTTTTTTTAAGTACTCCAAGTGGATACCTTCTTCCAAATAAGGTGGAGTATAAATACACATATGGAATGAATAACTTTATTGGAATCTTCTCTTATCTTTTACTTCTAAGTCATTGCCCGTGCCCAACTTCTATCTCATATTATTAAACATTCTAATTAAGAATAATATTTTTCGCCTAAAAGTTGTATGAATTTATTTTTTATTTTTTTAAAAAAGTCTAATGCAAGTAAAGCTATTCCACTTTAAAATAAAATGAAAATAGTTGCTTTTTAAGAAATAGAAAACTTTTAAAACACATAACAAGTTAACAACCCTTTTAATGAATCAATTTATTTATAATGTGAAAAGGGAAAGCCTAATAAAAAATTGTAGAAAAACTTTCCAGAGGGAGACCATCATTTTCCATAATGGATTTTGCATGATTTAGTGAAGGTTGTCAACTATCTAATGAAACTAGCATTATTCCATGTGAATGAGCCCAAAAGCATCACAACATAAATGTTTAAATTCGATTTTAAAAAACACTTTGCTATGAAAGGGAAAAGTTGAATAATCATTTCATCTTTGATTCAGAAGTGAAACAAAGCAAGGCCTGCATGTGCCCTCTCATGCCCACCAGAGAGGACAGTTCAGAAGCCTACCCAATTTCAAAAACCTTTAATCAGATAGCTATTCTTCTTTTTTGACTTATTTCCAAAAACAATAAGCTAGCTAGAATTTCTTGGATAGCATAACCACAGTACTGAATCCTTTATATATATATATATATATATATATATTCATCTAAAATTAACCATCGACCAACTTAGTTCAAACTTCATATGCATTGACTGACTCAAAATGCCCTAGTTTCCCATTAGTCAAGAAAGGGGGGGAGGGAAATCAAAATTTTCTGCCCTAGACAAACACCCAAGTTAGAGAAATTAATTAGCCTATATGGAGAGACTAACTTCAACCATTACTGGCAAAGAAAACTTACGAAGTCCTCCTTGGAAGAAAAGATGAAGGCTTTCTTTGGACCAGTTCGAAAACTCTCCACACTAGGCTTCACCTACATCCTCCCTCTTGTCCTTTGGTTGGTGGACACGTGGATGATGGGACGTCTTAATTTAAATAAAAGGGTTGTTAGTTTAACATAATTATGAATGAGTTAGTGAGGTGAATTTATAAGATGCTGTAGTTACAACTTACAATAATGGAGGGTAAAACTTTTTGCAAGAAGGCGGGTAACACCCACATCCAAAACAATAGTCTATGCCTTGTTTGTTTGGTTCTGTGTTCTTGAAAACCATTCTAGAAAACACTTTTTTTTTTTTTTTTTTTGTGTTGGAAACATAAAACATGTGTTTTCTAAAAATAGAGGTTTGGAAGCAGATTTTATCAAACAACTTTTTAGTGTTTTTTTTCTTTTATTTTTAGAACAAAAAACTGTTTTAAAAAAATAGGACTCTAAGGGCTTGCCAGTTCTTATTTTTTGAAAGCCATTTTTGAGAATAATTTTGAAACATAAATAATATCATTTTGGTTTTCTCTAAAAACTATTTTATTATCTAAATTTAGCATTTCTGTATTCTTCATAATTTTCAATACAAAAAAGATATCAAACGTATTTTATATTTTCCTTATTTGTTAGAATAAAAAAATAATTTAAAAAAACTGTAACCAAAAATCTTCACACAACAAAGTAACATGGGCGCCGCGACTTTAAGTCCCATCCATGGTCTAAACCTCCTTCCTTTTTTTTTCCTCCCTTCTTATTCTTCTTCAACCCTTTTCTTTTCCGGCCGCCTAAGAAAGTTGCGACTACAAATGAAAGGTACTGCACACCCACTTGCTCTAGGGGGCACCCCATAATGTTACAACACATGCTAATTATGTTCCTTTCAAAATCATAAATAGACATGGACACGTATAGAATTAATCAAACATGCCGTGACCAAAGCACTTCAGCCTTTGTAAAAGACAGGCCTGCATTCAATTCAGATGTTGCGACGGTTTTGTTGGCCAGAATATTTAAGTTCGAATTGTGAAGAAATCGCTGTGTGATACCAGTCCCGATTATGCGAAATATTGGTCGTAAAGTTTTATATAAAATTCTTGGCTATTAGTCGGAATATAATGAAGACATTGGGGTGTCTTACTGGCGCAGCATCATCTTATAGCAGTAAATAGCAGTGAAGAATCAGATTGGGATAAATGAAATCAAACCCGAAAAGTAGGGATATTATAACGAGCTGATGGAATGAACAAAGAAGAAATATTTCTTTTGAGAAGCCCATTGTGTGGGCTTTTATCCTTTTGGAGGATAAGCATTATCTGAAAATGCGGCTTTTGAGATATTTTTCTAACTTGTGAGGATATATCTTGTCCTTATGTTATCAGCGGAGTTTACATTCTTTTGACTTTTCGAATGGGATGACGTATCAGCCTGCCTTTTTGATGTTTTTAGTCTCAGAAATTTGAGAGAAAATCTTGACCTCATTATTATTCCAGCGTCTTTTAAAGCATTGGGGATTTTAGAAATTTTTTTGCATTAAGGTTTTAAGTTTTGATCATTGTCGATTCTCATTGAAAGTGCAAAAAATTCTGACAGGTTATGGCTTAGAATCTGGCATTCACATTGAATTCTTGGTGAAGTAAAATTCTCATTCAGTGATTATGGAGCTACATTGGACACTTGAAATTAATGCATGGGAGGGAGTGGGGTGCATATATAAAAGAAGGAAAGATATTAGTATAACTATAATAATGTGATATTGTTGAGATAGTGTGGTAGTGAGTGTAATATATATATATATAGAATTAATTAGCTAGGGCATGGAGATTGGAGTCTTAAGTCATAAGCAATAAGTCCGATTCACGTCTCCTGCGACTTTATTGTCACTCATGTCCCAAACAAACACAACCCCCACTTACTACCATCCTCCTGTTTCCAACCCGAAAGTGCTTAAAGAGCATTTTCAACAAGACTTCTATTTTTTACTTTATCTTTATATATAGAGATTTTAGAACAAAAATCATGTTCCAAAAATTCTCTATTTTGATGTCTAAAATAGAGACATGAATAGTATATCTCCATATTTTGAGATTCATTATTCACATATTTAAATATAGAGATGATGAGACCCACATCTTAATAAACATATTATCTTATTATTTTATTATTATAGTACTATTATTTAATTATTTTATTATCATAATAGTAAAATAATTATTTTAGTTATAATTTTATAACATATTTTTATTTTTGACATACTTATATTTATTATTTATTATTTTATTAATATTGAATTACTTTTCATATATAATATTGTAAAATGATTTTAATATATTGATTTTGTAGTATTAATTTATTTTTAATAATTTAAATTTTTGCTTATAAATAAATTTAAAATAATTTATTTATTTTATTAAAATTATTTTTTTGGCAATGATATAAATCTGATTCATATTATTTTCATTTATATTGAAAACAAAGATTGTTGGTTGGAGTTGGATATAATAAAATATTAAGATTTTTTAATTAATTAATGTAATAATTTCTTAGGAAAAAAAAATACAAATTCATATTGAAGAAAAGAACATAGAAATTATATTACATATGTTTTGCATTGTTATAAACTAATACATTAACTACAAAAAGAAACATTGTTAGCAAATAAATTAGATGACATGAGGACATTAATATCATTATTAGAACACAATCCAAAAATATTTATGTCATATTCATAGATCATAGAGGCCATTGCCTCTACGAGACCGATAGATGGGTGGCCATATTAGAATATTGTCAAGCCGTAACAGTTGAGCATTGGTATTTTGAGGTGTGAAAAAATGGAGATTATTGAAAAATGACTCATGAAATCAATAAGAAAGTGGATCAAGTGGTCTAGTGATGATAATTTTAGTAGTGTAATTAATATGATGGTGGAAGTATAGGTGATTTACCGCCTTATTAGTTTTTATATTATATCTTTATCATTTGGTTAATGTATTTTTTTAGTATGTAGCTTTTATATAATATTTATTAGTTTAAAATGCATTTTAGGTTTTAATATATTTTCTTTATTACAATTTTATTTATTTAATATAATTTTATATTTATATTTAAATATAAACAAAATTATTTAATATATCATATTAAAATATTATATTTTAAAAAAATGAATGTTTGAAAAATGAATAAGTAATTTGGAGTTTTTTGGAATTGGAGTGTATAACTTTAAAATGTGGGGCCCCGTAAATACCACAAATATAGAGAAGATGTCAATTTGGAGTGAAAAATAAAGATTTCCTTTTGGAGATGCTCTAAGAGAGGAAAATAGAGAGAACATATGAAAAGAAAAAAATGAGAGAAATAAAATATGTTTAAATATAATAAATTAATTATATATCTTTATTGAAATCATTTTATTTGTTTTTATACTATATAAGATTAAGAAATTTAAAAATCTATAAAATTTTGAAGATTTTTATTATATTTGATTTTTAACATATTTTTTATAGTGAAATCGGCTTGTAGAAAAAAAAAATCATTTTTCTTTGTCTAGTATTTTTCGGGTTCTAAATTGAGTTTAGGTGTCCAATCTAGTTTTCGCACACTTCTATTAATCACATGAGGCCTTAAAGTTAAGAATCGGATAAAACTTTATGTAATCTTGACATAATTCAAATCAATGATCATTGAAGAGAAAACTCAAGGTGGAATCAATGGAGTTACCTCTCAAAGTTGTACTTTTTTTTTTAAACTACTAACTTTTTAATACAATTTAGTAAATTGTGTCTACTTTCTTTCTATGTCCAACTATTTTAACTTTAACATTCTAACCAATTGAGCTAAGCTTATAAACCTCACAAAGTTATACTTAGATATATCATATGCATACTATTATTGATATTATTATTATTATAATAGTTAATAAGGTCCGTGGGTATCATCATTATTATATAGTTAATTAGATCTATCAAGATTTTTTCATTATTATATTCTTAATATTTCATGTTTTTCATTCTACCTAGAGGACCCACTCCATGAATTTTCTCTCCTTCCAAAAGGTAGCGTACCGAAATAACTTTTATATATATATATATATATATATATATATATAATAATGACAAGAGAAAACGGATGAATATACTAACCACGAACCTTGGGGGCAATCTAGCTAGATTAGTTAGGTTAAAATTTAAGAATACATAAAATAATAGTGAGAAGTAAAGACTAAAGGGGTATTGTCAGGACACTGAGGAGGGACAAGGAAAATCATTACAAGATCACTTTAGCAACATATCAATTCATTATACTATAATTGTAAATATTTTTAATACCACAACATATAGTCGTCAGTCACACTCTGCTTTTCGGTGCACCCCTTTACCTCCCGGTTTCACTCTCGAATTACCCCACTTTCACTACATGATCATAGTAATTTAATAAATTATATTTGATTAAATTTTACAAGGATATTTGTATGTACGATTATTTCTATAAAGTCATGGCTATTAGTGACTGGATAAACAATGATAGTGGTGTCTTTTCATGCCCACTTTTAACCCTTGTGGTATATAAATAATAAATAATTATATTATATTATTTATATTTCAATCGATTGGTGTGGCCCTCTCTAGGTCCAATGTTATGGCTGGGGACAATTGAGCATGGTGCAGACTTGACCCGCTCAAACTTTGCTAAATATCTTATTGAAACCCAATCCAACCTTACTTCCTTATCATAATCTTATCAATTTAAACCAAACCCCCCATATATATATATATATATATATATATATATATATATATATATATATATATAGTATCCTAAAGTGGTGTTAGAGTTTTGGTTTTCTTGTATGGTTTGAATAAAAATGAATTGATGAAAAAATGCACATATTTTTTTTGAACTATTGTCACATATGCATACCATTTGCAAAACTGAAGTTGCTAAAGCTAATACTTTAAAAAACATTAAAAAAAAGAAAACACACTTTAGTCTCAAGAAATTGTGAACTTTCATTTCAAAAAAAGAAAAAAAATAAATTGTGAACCAAAGCTGTCAAAAGAAAGAAAGAAATTATGAACCAATTAACCTTATAGTAAAATTATTTATAATTTAGAATCTTTCTATTAATAATATTTTATTAAAATTTATGTTATGAAAGATAAGATATTGATTTTTAGAGGTAGAAATAATTCGCATAAAATTTGTTGTGAAAATACTTTTTTTTAATTTTTCTAAATTATGTTTTTATAAGAATTCTAGGTTATTGGTTATGCCAATTCCAATATTCTAATTTAAACTGATCTTAAGGACGTTCATAAAGTGGAAATGTTTTTTGTTTCTTATAGTCACTTTCCTTCATGATTTATATTCTTAATTTTCTTAGATATTTTCTTGGATAAATCCAATTGAAAGATGTAGTCACGTGTGACATGAAATGCAAAAAGACAACTCAATCCCTAGTAATCCAAAAACTTAGAGATTTGTGATGGCTTCTCATACAAAAGAAAATCTAGAGTAACCAATTTAGAATTAAAAAAAAGAAAGAAAGAAAGTAACAATAATAATGGGTATAAGAGTGGAGGTTTGGTAACATGATAATAATTGAGGCTACATAGAGATGGAATATACCTAATTCACTTTGAATACATGAACGGTTAGTGGATTAGTCGCCAATGTGGGGTCATAACGGCTATTACCTGTCGGGTACCCCCATACAAAAATATTTTAAAAAATTAAAAAAGGAAAGAATCATGGATGACAAATTGGTTCAACCGTGTGGCCCCAATGCCCGGTTGATTTGGCCTTTTAGGTCTTAGGTGGGTCGTCACTTCATTTCAATGTCTTGGATTCCCAACTCAACTCAGACTTTTTATTAATTATATAATTTTGTTTTAAATAAAAAATAAAATAAAAAAGGGCAAAGTAAGAGGGATGAAAAGCTGCTGTACCTGCAGTCTGCGGCAACCATTTCTATACAGTGCGCCATATTATATATAATAATAATGTACCAAAAAATAATTATATATATATTTTAATTTTTAATTTTTTTTTTTATGGGCTTTCATATTTGATTTGGGTATTTAAATACAGGTCCGTGATCTCATAGGGTTTTGGGTCTCGAAACGTGGAGAATGATGGGGGGGTGGGAATTTTGTTCTTTAACTAATGGGCATTTGCAAAGCAGGGATGAGATTAGTAGTTATTAGTTAAAGTTACAGATAAGGTTAGTGTCCCTCCCTAACCTAGCCTATGCCTACTTGGAATGGATTATAGGGTGTATCAAAGTTTTGGGGATTCGGATTTGGTGGTTGCATGGCTGGTGCGTTTTTTGGAACATTTACCAATAGAATCATTGTTCATCATATCTCTACCTCTTTTTGCATTGTGTTTTTAGAAAAATGCTAATAGTATTTCTTTTATTATTATTTTGTGTTGTTAACTTGGTATTTGTATTTAATCCAAACTTTAAGATTTTTATAATTATTCGCTTAAATACTTATATCAAAATTCGATTTTAATAAAAGATTTTGGAGTTGAATTCTATTTCTTTTTTCGTAATTTAAATTCTTATTGCTTATTTAAAAGTTTTATATTCATGTAGCATTTATACAGATAATGAAAAAAATTATTAAAAAGATGACATTTATATCGAATCAAATTAAATTAAATTATGCTTGTAAGAGCGACGTTTAATATTTTATTTTCTAAAATAATGTGAAAATGACCAGGGAGGAAATAAAATGGTTTAAAAATCGTTTAAATTTGTCAAAAAGAAGGCGGGAAGAATTAGGATTGGAGGAGATTGTAGGTAGGATAGGATGGGTTTGTTAGATGTCTTTGAAATCATTATGTTACTTTATAGGGTTTGAAAGAAAGATGATGGAAAAATATAAATATAATTAAATAGAGGAAAAAGATATAGTCATCCATCGATTTGGAGGGACATGATTGGGCTTTGCACTTTTGGTGAAGAAGAGTGGCCCACACGGTTAGGGATGATTGCAATCCAGCTAGTTGTAAGGAAACTCTGTGAAGACTTGTGAGTTTTGTGGGGTGTTTAGTTTTTAATGGCCCGTTTAGTTTTCCATTTCTCTATCTTTGTCGGATGAAAGTCTGTCTTGACTTGTAAGTTGTAACTTCTAATCTCACTTTTTAAGGTTTTATGTTCTTGGCTTCCATGGCTAATGGCTAATGGCTAATGGCTAATGTCTGCAACCCAAGTTCAATTAATTATCTGGATTGGGCCTTCCTTGGCCCACCTTAAAGGTGGTCTTTTAAGTGGGGTTGGGCTTGAGGATGGTCGGTCGTATCAGTTCCGACGAAACTAGGGCCCAGGAGACATACATGAAGCTTCCCGAAACTTGCAGAGGAAGTTTGACCTCAAAAGGGACAGAAAGCGCTTCCAGAAAGATTTGTTTCGTACCAAGATATCAGGCTTGATTCATTGGTTGATTTTTTTAATTATTATTATTATTTAGAAAAAATCAGAATATTTGATTTTTTTAGTGACTCAAAATAATGGGAAAAGGTAAAAAAAAAAAAAAGAAAAAAAAACCCTTCATGTTGTAGCCGATATCTTACTTATATCTTAAACTTTTTTTCAATTTAAAGAATCTCATACAGTTTACTCCCATAGCCCACCTGATATCTCTCTTACACTTAAAATTTTTTTTTCCCTCTAAAGAAGTTCATGTGGTTTACTCCCGTATTCCAACTTAACTCATATCGTGACTCAAACCGTTAAAATAGTTAAATGACGTTAAAATGATTATTGAGTACAGACATTACGTTTACGTGACACATGATATCTACTCTCCCATCTCCTCTCTTCTCTCTCATCTCTCTTTTCTCACTAATTAGACATCACCACCCACTCACTATCCCAGCATCCACCTAGCCCCAAACCCCGACCCATCCAGCTCAATCCCAACACCCACCCAACCCACCCAGCACAGCCAACCATTTTTTCTCTCTTAATTTTTTATTAGAATTTTATTTTATTTTAGATCTACTAAATAAATTAAAATTTTTTATTTTTATTTTAAAATCTACTAAATAAATAAAAATTCAAAAATTTTTAAATATAAATAAATTATTCGGTTATTTTAATTTTTAAATAAATTATTTTTAAAATTAATTTAATATTTAAATCTACTAAATGAAAAATCATATTGATGAATATGAAATTATCAAACAATATTAAAATATTATTTCAAACTCATCCATTTGATTTTTCATTTAGTAGATTTAAAAATTAAATGAATTTTAAAAATAATTTATTTAAAAATTAAGATAATCGAATAATTTATTTATATTTTTAAAAATAAATTTTAAATTTTTATTTAATAGATTTTAAAAATTAAAATAAAATTTTTAGTTGATTTAAAATAATGAATAATTTATTTCTTATTTTAAAAAATAAAATTTGAATTTTTATTTATTATATTTTAAAACCTAAAATATAGTTTAATAAAAATGAAGAGTAAAGAAAAAAAAAAAAGGGTTTGGGTGGTTAGTGGGGTGGGGTGACTGGTGAGTGGGTGGAGGGTTTATGTCCAAACCGGTAAGGGGGAGAAAGGGGGAGATAGAAAGGAGAGAGAGGAGAGAAAAAGGAAGGAGAGGAGAGAAAATAAGGAATGGGTCCCACACATGCCGATGCGTAATTCGAGTCATTACACGGTACCTAATTTTGATTTCGGCAAAGAAACTATATGAACCTTCTTTATATCGAAAAAGCTTCTATATGTAAGCCGAATATCGGTGTTTTTTGCATTTTTCCTAAAATAATGGGCTCTAACTTTACCTTATTTTTATTAAAAGAGGAACTTTTCATGATTTTGTGTCCAAATCCTAAATAAAAACTCACTCGTAATTTTCATTTAATTATAATTCTCACCTTTGAATAACTTAAATGATCAAATCACCATGAACAAGAGTAGAGGCTAGTAGTTCATTTGACTGTAACTAAAATTAAAAATCAAAGTCATATATATTTAAAAATGTTTTTTGGTTAAGAATTTAAATACAAAAACCATGAAAGTTCAGGATTTTAATAAAATTTTCTATGTCAATATAGCTAGATTGAACTTTTCATTTGTTTTACTTAATAAATTAATAAAACTAAAATATTAAAAATAAATAATTCTGACATATTTTTTTGAAACAAAACCCCTTAATACTTAAAATTATTAAACACTGCTTAAATGTTAATTTCTAATAAAAAAAAATATAGGTGTTTGGTATGAATTTGAATGAATAAAGAATTTATTGACTAATATTTTCAAAGATGAAAAGAACAGAATGTTCTTAAAAACCATTCACTGCTCTAAACAATGAAAATGTGTTAAAAAACAAATTTATAATGTTAAAAACAAGCTTTGCTTTTATCTAAAATACTTACACACATAAACATTAAAATAATGTTCTTGTTTTAAAAAATTATTCATAAAAAAGTTTTTGAAAAACATAACCAAACATGCCCTATTCTTCTATTTTTGAAATGCAAATGAATTTATTACTTCAGTTGTCATGTTAACTTATGAATGTAAAGTTGGAATAATGATTTGTTTTGATTAAAATGTTTAGCTATAATAGGAATGAGAATAAAAAAGAAATAAATTAACGATAACACCCTTATTTTTTTGGGGTAACGGTTTAAAAGGGATAAATGGGAAAAAATATTGTAAATCTAAATACTTTTGTTAAACTCAAAAGAAGGATAAAAACACATAATTTGGACAAATTTGCCCCTTTAACCACCGTATGACAACTTATTCTCATTTCCCTCCAGCTTTCTTTTCCCTATATTTTCCTTTCCTTATTTATTTATCCCATGTTTCTAGCACTTCTCTTTCACTGGTTCTCTTTTAGATTTGATACTAAATAGCAAAACTCATATAACGGTTAAAGTCCATTCACACTCTGAAGCCTGCTCAAATATATGGTTAATTCTTAATCTAAATAATCACTTTGTTACAAAACTGGATTTAACCTCATTCAAGTTCATTGCTCAAACATAATAACGATGTAATAAATAAAAACTAAAGTTTATTGTGTTATAAACTCAACCAACAATTTCAAGCCATTTTAAATACTATCTAACAATGAATAAATCGAACACGCATGTGCCCGCTAGAACTGATTTCATTAATTTTTCAAGTTTGTTCAAATGCTAAGTTAACGTACGATTAAGTCCAACACGTATAAAAATCCAGTTAACCCTGACTCGACACTCTTCAAGCTTGTTTCAACAATGAAGGTTAAATCAATATCAATAGAAAGAAAATATGTTAAAAAGCTTGAACTTGGCTACTTGAGTTTGCTCAAGTCACGCACAATAGTGAAACAGCTTTGGAAGAAAGCTAGATTTGAATCTTGAAGGAATGAAAAGTCAAAAGTAAACAAGAGGGAACGGCGAATTTGGGGGTGATGTGGAAAAGACACATTGAGGGTGATTTTAATGCAAATGTGTATATTTTAAGGTTATAAAACAAGAGGTTAGATTTATAAATAACTTTTGTTTTTGTCTCTTTTAAACCAATTCTTCTATTTTTTTTTTTACTTCTAGCTATTCACTTTGTATTAGTATTTTATGCTTGAATTCAAACATGAGATTTATTGAAAATCCATCCCACCCTTTTATCACTTGAACTAAACCTTAAAGGCTAATACCCTTATATTTTAAAATAATAAATTTGATAGTTTTTTTATTTTATTTTATAATAATAAGATTAAAAATATATGTATATATTAAATAAATAAAAATAACCATGAGCAGTCATGCAAATAAAATTTTACTTATTATTTTTGTAAAATTGTATTTAAGAAATTATAAAATTATATTTTTAAAAAAATAAGTATATTTATTATTGTTAGTAGATGTGTCAAATTTAAGAGTAAAATAATAATTTTAAAGTTATTTTATGAAAGAATGAATCAAAGTTTCTTATAAATTTGTTCTCAAAGAATTGAAACTTGGACCTTTGTTGGCATGAGCTCTTAATTACTTGAGCTAAGTTTTATTGACTTTTTAAGTGAGGATTTAATTATTCTCATGATAATTTTTTTATCAAATTCCTTATCTGCATAAAATTTATCTAGTAGAAAAAGGAAATAAAAAGAATGAAATTTTTTAGCTTGTTTTTATTTCGAAAAAGCAAGAAAGCAATAAAAGCGCGTGATTCTCTTTCTTTTTGTCATGAAAAGTGAAAAAACGTAAAAATATTTAAATTGAAAGAATAAAGAAAAGTTTTGAATAGCAGCGAAATGGTTTTTATAAGGTTTAAAAAGCGAGAACAAAAATACATCTTTATTGCCTCTCAAATTCATTATGCCCAACGTAGCTGTGTATATCAGATAGAAAAGTAGACCCTCCACTTCACCATGTGCATTTGAAAGTATGGACAACTAACTGGACGCCAAGTTAGCAGCATCACACAACGACCCTGTATGAATCACTTCTTGATAAGCTAAGATGCGCCAACAATCACGCGTCAACAAGAAGATTATTATATGGGAAAATTAAAAGTTAAAACCCTCCCAAGAAGGGGAAAAATCGCCAAGAAAGTTTCAAAATGGGAATAGCATTATTGTTTTTTTCCTCGATGTTTCAAAAGAAAATATTCCATGCATGGGTTGGAAGTCGTATCAGATATGAAACAATTGATGTAGAAGCGGCGAATATTAATGTTTGACAGCTGCTTTAGAGAATAATATGAGTTGGCCCATGTTATGAGATGTAGACATGGTGTGAGGACGTTTGTGGAAAATTCTCTTTGATAACAAGACAATCTGGAAGCAATGAGAGTTCGTGTTGAATGTTCTATTCGGTGGAATTTATTGAACTCGTAAAGTGAAGTTCAAACCCACGTTCTGTCAGTTTGAAAAATATGTATCCACCTTTCCGTGGAAACCAGGAAACGGAAAGGAAACCGATTGATCGGATATTCCAGCCAACGTACATATATAAGGTGATGCAGTATGGTTAGTCCAAATAAAAGCAATAAATAAATATCAACCAGACTAAGTGGAGAGCATGGGAAGCTTGTGACGAAATAGGAGAAGCAGTCGAGTCTTACAGTTCGATTTTTAAAGCAGTTCTGCTTTCTCTCTTCCGTGTTTGAGATTCTGTGTTTTGAGATTTGCAAGACGATTGTCTCCTATAATAAAACGGTTGTAGAATAGTCTGCAAAGTGCTGACTACGTTGCTGTCATTATGACGAATTGAAAGTATGTTTGGTCCGATGGAGGAAGGATGTAAGAATAACTTGAGACTCATAAAAATTATGACCTTTCTTCCATTAAAGCTTGACACCTCTTGCATGAGATAGAATTTGACTCTTAACCTTCTAGATTGCTAAAGGGTTTGGCTTTACATACTCTTAATTAGAATTCTCAATGAAGAATAATTTCAGTCACAGAATTTTGAACCTTTTATTAAAGTCATTTGCATTTTCTAACAATTCATCACATGAATGAAATTAATGACTAAAGATGCGACAAACTTGGTGATAGAGCCAATGGTCGAAACCCGCATAAGAGAGGTAGATGTTACCATTTGAATATTCCCTTATAAATATATGTTTACTCTACTAGTAGACATGATGTGAACTTTTATCTTATTTATTAGATTATGATATATAAATGCGCAGATCTTCTAACACGTTTCAGTTCTTACTTTTATGTACTTTAGTATTGAATAAATACAGCACGAATACTGAATTTAATAGAAATTATGCGTCATAATTGATTATAACAGACGCGACGAGCTCTTGCATGGGTGATCTTCTAATTCGAGCAACTCAAATCATTGTTGTTCCACTTTCCATGCATAGGGATCATTAAAAACACAACTAAACCTTCCATTTTATGAGTATCATTGCTGCATCATAGGAATGGACAAGGGAAGATCCCCATAGTGATATAACATAATATTTACAGTTTAGTTCTTATTTTTGAACCTAGATCTTGAGATCTTCAATCAACTAGGTTGGGTATCGGCTGCTATGAAGCATTAACTATGGAATTTAGGCTAAATTCGTTTTGATGAACTTATTATTCTCAGTTTAACACTATGGTTAGCATATACGCCAAGTTATCTTTAGACCTTACATAGTCGACTAGGTAGCACAAATAAGAGTAGTTGTCTAATGATATTATGTTTATGATGAATATATACAGATTCTGAATTGTCAGTACTACTTTGTGCTTTATGATAGCAAATTAGTATCACAATGTATACATCTTGGAGACACATGCTTTGGTTAGCTCCAAATATAATTTAAGAATTGTTGTAACCGTTCAACCTCTACCCCATATTTGTCTAATGTTATGAACTTAAATTCCACTATGAATTTGGCAATGACCATTTGTTGTGAAAATTTTCAAAGACCGCTACATTTCCCAATATAAACACACCGCTATTTGAGTATTAAATTCAGTTATACTTGTCGTTAGATCTTTACCCAATGTATAAAGTTCGATACTTTTCCTCATACTTTTACAAAAAGAATTTGTCAAAACCAGCAACCACTTGTTTGCTAGGTTATCGTAGCCTTTAATTTTCAATTAAAGAAGATTTTTCCCTTTGAAAAAAAAAAAAAACCTTAAACAACTATTTTCCGAATCAATGTTCTTAACATTATTTTTGAAAAAGGTTCCGAAAATATTATTTTTTTTACAACAACCTTTTCGCATTATTTTATTTGGAGAAGATTTTTTTTTTTTTCCAAATAATAATTTCCATTTTTTCCAATATATATATTTCAAAAAACCTTCGTCCAAATTATTTTTCTGGGCGAAAACTATTGGTTTTCAAATAATCTTTTCCAAAGGTTTTTTTGGATCTCCTTTGTTTTTCCTTTATCCAAAGACAAAGAAAATATTCCCTTTTTTTTTTCAAAAAAACTAAAAGTCTCCAGGATAACTAAGGAAAAAACGAATTTTTTTTAACACGAAAACCACAATTTTTTTATTCCAAAAAAAGATAAATCCAATTTTCCTTTTTTTTTTCCATTAAGGATAAACCAATTATCCTTTTCCAATGTTTTTTTTTCCTTGAAAACTTTTCAGTTTTTTACGAAAGCCACATATTAGGTTTTTTTCAATTATAAACCAAAATTTGATATTTTTTTTGAAAAGATAACTTTTTTTTTTCCTTTAAGGATAAACAAATTATCCTCTTTCAAAGTTTTTTTTTTCTCCCCGATAGGTTTCATTTCCTTTTGGTATTTTAAACAACCATATAAAGTTTTTTCCAAAAATACAAAAAAAAAAATCGCTAAAAAATTCTTTTTTCGTCATCACCACAAATTATTGATTTATTTTCCCAAAAACCAAAGAGAAAACCTTAGGAAAAAACCGACCAAAAGATATATTTGTTTTTTCTTTTGTCTTCTCCTCTGGAAAGACCACTTTGTCTTCTCCTTTGTAAAGACCACAAACTAATTTTTCTCCTTTCGTCTTCCTCAAGAAGATCACCAACAAAAAATTGTTGGTTTTTTTGTTTTCCTTACGCACAAAACCAGATCGAGTTTGCCTACAAACGAAAACGCTTTGTGCTTTTTTTTTTTTTAATTCTCTTGGGCCGAAATCGAACCAAACAACAACTTGGTGTGGATGAATTTGTCTTAAGATTGTAAGAAAAGTATGTATCGCCTTTTTGTGGAAACCCGGGAAATGGAAATCTATTGATCGGACATTCTAGGCAATGTACACACGGTGGTGCAACATAATGGTTAGTTCAAATAAAATCAATAAATAAATATCAACCAAACCCATAGAGGAAGATGAGGAACATAACCAAAGTAAGAAAAACAATATTAGAGTTTGTGGTCACGATTTTAAAACTGAGCTTAAATGCTTAACCCCATTTAGTCTTTTTGAGATTTCTAAGATGTTTGCCTATTAGGATAAAACGATTGTCAAAGGGTTTGCAAAAACACTTTGTTGCCATTCTAATGAATAGAAAGTGTGTTCGATTTATTAATGATGATCTTTTTTGGCCGGTAGAATTTGGAGCGTGTTGGGGTCGTTAGGCGGGGCGCAGATGCTTCTTAAATTTGGTCTCTGAGGCGATGGCGTTGCTCATCTATAATAATAGAAGTGGCGGAGAACCGCCCTTAGGCGGCTCCGATACTAAGTCGGAGTTTAACCGAGAGAAAAGATAGGCGGAGGCCAATGTGTTGCGTACCTTTCACCCAGTCGGGGTGGCGGTATTTATAGTATTTGTTTTTCCAGTTTGATGGTGGTTAGGATTCTTTCTCATTGGACGAGATATTTCTTGCTATTATCGGTATCAGATTAGATTAGGGATATTGAAAGAGCAGTTTATTTAGAATTATCTTTCTTTCGTTTGTGGGATCTAGGAACGATCAGCGTGATGAAATTTTGTTATATCGTGAATTATCTTATTTTCCTTGTTGGTGAGATTTAGTTAGTTGCGGGATAATATATTATTGGAGATTATTCTTCCCTTATCTATAAGTTTGACTTGATTTGAGCGTGGGCTTTCAGTTACTCATACTTGAGCCTTTGGTAGAGCGGATTAGACCCATACGGGCTGGCGTCAAAAGGTCTGAATGCTTCAATGGACATGCCTACTCCTTTGGGGTTTTGGCGAGTGGAGCTGCGAGCCGATTTTGGCCGCATCGATTCTTGCGGCCGCGTAATGCAGGCGTGAGTGGGGCGGGCATAGCGTCGGCGTGCGTGGGCAAGGGCTGTAACGTTTCTCGTATCGGATGCAATTTTCACGTGTCTGCTCGAGGATGGGTTAGTTAAGGCTTAGTCGCCGTCATACGCCTTGCGATAATGATGACTCTTTGGTTTTCGCGCTCATCTCTTTCACTTCTTGCAGTTTCCTTCTGTTTCTTCCGCAGACATCCTCTGTCCTGTGTGCCCCTGATCTTGAAACTTTTTCTTTGCTTTTAACAGGTTCGGACTTCCCTCTTCCTTAGTTTCCATCTGAACCTTTTGTGTAGAGTCCTTTTCTGGCGTCTTCCTTGGGATAGCACTAGTTTATTCTAGATTGCAGAGTGTCTTTTCCTCTTTGGTGTCTTCTGGGCGTCACGTCAGGCGTTAGGAGTTCGGTCGACGAGAGTTTCGTTTCTCGTGCACCTGCGCCCCATCACCATGGGTCCGGGTCGCTCTCTTTCTCTGCGTATTGGTGGTGACTCTTCGGCTGCTGCCAGTTTTGGGCGAACTGGCGGCGCCTCCGATCGTTCGACCGGGGTCGATCTGAAGATGCTCCGGGGTGCGCACCATGACAAGGGTAAGGGAAAATAATTTGATTAATATCTGGGGGAATTCGAATACAAATAAGCGGATTTAACATGCTTTAATTGTGGGAATTTAAGCAAGGTCGGTCGTATGGGATACCTTTTCCAGACGTTACTGACCTCCTTTGGTGTTCGAGTGTGGTTTTCTGATGTTTGACCTCTTCGTGGTTTAAGGTACTAAGATGGTGTGCTTCTTTGAAGTGGCGCCCGATAATGGTCTTAATAACTCTCTGCATCCTTCATAAAGCGGGTTTGCGGCGCGCCGATATCACATCTTTACCATTTTGTCACCCGATGGTTGGGAGTATTTTGGTTGGCTATTGGTTTTCTTTAGGAATGAGGGACTCGGTGTTTGATATAGCTCTGCTCCTTTATCTTTTGGTATGAAGAAGCTAGTTGAGGGCTTCCTGTATTTTTCAGCGTTACGGCGTTCCTGCGGTGATTCCAGATCTTCCCTCTTCTACGGAAAAAACTGGAAGGGACGCTACTTCTTTGTTAAGCGGCCGCAGTGGGAATATGACCCTCTTGTGAGGCGATTTTCAGCGTTCCGGTTGTGGACCACCCAAAGAATCTGCGTGAGTGTCGCTTTGTTTTCGGTATAACTGGTATGGGGTTGTTGGATATTTCTAATTCTGCATTGTCTACGTGCCTCTCAGGTGCTAAGGTCAATCTCAGCGCCAAAGATAATGTCATAGCGCTGGCGTTGGTAGTGTCCTCCTAGCCTACGGCGAGGTGATCAGTCGGATATTCCTGGACCTTGAGTCGAGAGTCGGCCCAGCTCTCTTTGTTTGGGGCCTTCGCCTCCTTCCACCATGAAAGTCTCTCCCGTCGGGGCCTCCATTTGCCGGCCCACCCAGGGAGACTGCGGCTCGGTTGGAGCGTCTCGAAGCCACTGGAGCGTGGCTTGAAAAACCACGGACTAGTTGAAAGATCGGCCGGCTTTGGTCAAAGTTCGGAAATTGGGGGCGTCTTCCTCTTCTCGAGTCTACCCATGTGTCCAAGCCGGACGAGCCTTATCGCCTTTAGTAGGGGTTCCTAAAATTTTTGAGTTCGCAGCCACCCTTTAGATCTGCTTGAGTGCGTCCCAAGGTCCCTCGAGCAAGACCGTTGAGCGGCCGTTAGGCGGATCATGCCCATCCTTTATGCAGAATCACTTTGCGGTGTTAGGCCACCTTCTCAGGGCGGAAGAATTGGAAGGACTCAGAGGCGCGAATGGCGACTCCTTGCTTACAAATGCAGGAACTTGCATTTGGCGTGGTCGTCCATTCTTAAGGATTCCGACCTTGAGGTCGCGGCTGTGCTGCAGATTGATGAGGGCTTTGGCTCACATCCTTGCGAAATTCGCCTGCATGAAGTTCAGAGTATCTTGTAAAATTGTCTGATTTCATTCTGAGTTGGCCCGTTGATCTTGTATTTGGAATCTTGATTTTACGTTGGATGTGGCAGGTGGCTACTCATTTGAGAGTGGCTAAAAATTGCAGTTAAATGAAGGCCATGCCAGCGGCTCGGGTTTCTGAGGCGAGGTGGCTGCCCATCTGGTGGACAGGGTGGGATCAGATGTGGCGATATGGCAGGAAGTGATGAAGCAAATCGATTTGAAGCATACCACGTCCTTGCAGGCACCGGTCAGAGTAGAAGATGAGGCCGGAGCGACGAGCGACGAAGGTGAACCGGGAGGTTCGAGATGTTTACGGGCTGCAGAACCAGGCTTGCTAGAGGCCCGGGACGGGATCACGGTCACTTGATATGAGCTTGGATCAGTTAGGGATGAGCTTGCACATCGAGCCCGGCTGCGGGTCTGGGAAAGAGCTTCATTGTGTTAAGATGAAGCTGCAATAAGATGGCGTTCTTTGAATGGAGCTAAATCATTGAGGCTTCTAAAATTTGTAAATTAAGTGAACTGTTGAGATTTCCAGCGTTGCGTGGGACCTCTATCAACAAGTAACTGCGGTTGCTTTCGTGGGATGAAGTTATAGGGAGATTGAGTAGGCTTGTACTCGTGGGGTTTGGGTGGCTTGCCTTCGGAAGAGAATTTGTTAATGCCTATTAGGCTGTAGTTCAACTTTGACCTTCTGGCGGCGAGGTGAGGAATCACTCTGCGATTATTACGGAGAAGCGGGCACCCCTGTTGAAGTCCCTCCCTTCTTCACCCTCCGCTCATGCGGCCTTGATCGCCGGCGTATATCGCGTCGTTTTTGTTTACTTATTTTCTTGGGCACGGGACCCAGGAACATATGTAGCCTTTTCGTAATAAGCGATCTTTTACCACTTTTGTCTCTATTTTTGCAATTCGCGCTATTTTACATGACTTGTATTGATTTCTTGGCTCGTCGATGCAGGTTGAGCGGCTCACAGGATGTAGAGTTGAGCGGTTGGGCTCATGGCCCAGGCGGCCCCGAGGCTTCATGAAATTTGCTTTCTGCTGGGATTTGGCCCAGATTTTAGGTTGCATGGCACGAGTAGAGTAGTCAGTCGTCGGTTGTTCTTTGGGCTTTGAGTCTTTGAGGCCTGTGAGGTACGAAAGCTGGTGATCTAACTCTTGAACAGCGTGGCTTTGTGAAGAGTAGTCGAACTTCGTCAGGCGAGCTCTGCTTGGGCTCAGTCTTGAGGCGCTTGTGGGTTGAAAAACTGTTGATCGACTTTTTGGGTTACGTGGCTGTCTGAGGAATAGTCGAACTCGTCAAACGCGAGCTATTAGACTCCGGGCGGGCCTTGTGGGTTGAAAAGCTGGTGAATTGGCTCTTAAATTTGTATAACTGTGCGAGATTCTTAGAACTTCGTCAGGCTGAATTTCTTGGGCTCCGAGGCCCGAGAATCTTAATGGTGAAAAACTGGCGATCGACTCTTAAGTGCGTGGCTTGTGAAGAATCAGTCGAACTCGTCAGCCCGAGGCTGCACTAGGCTCAGGGCGCTGAGGCCTTGTGGGCTGAAAAGCACGTCGATCGACTCTTAGGGCTGCGTGGCTATGCGGAGTAGTCGAACTCATCAAAGCCCGAGCTCTTGCGGGTTAGGCGGCGAGGCGCGTGAATTTGAAAAACCTAAGGATGACTGACTCTTAAGGCTGCGTAGCCTATCTGAGTTGTCGAACTTCGTCAGGCTATTTCTTGGGCTCGAGGTATTTGAAGCCTTGTGGGTGAAAAGCACAGGTGGTTGACTCTTAAGGTTGCGTGGCTGTGCGGAGTATTCGAACTCGTCAAAGCGAGCCTCTTGGGCTCGGTATTTGAGGCCTTATGGGTTTGAAAAGCACGGTGAATTGACTCTTAGGGCTGCGTGGCACGTGCGGGATGTCGAACTCGTGGAATTAGGCTATTAGACTCGGTAGGTATTGTGGGTTGAAAGAACTGGTGATCTTACTCTTAGGGCTGCGTGGCACGTGCGGAGTAGTCGAACTCGTCAAAGGCCCGAGCTCTTGGAGCTCAGGGGCGAGGCCTTAATGAAATTTAGCTGAGTTAATTGACTCTTAAGTTTGCGTGACTTTGTCGCGATGGTCAGACTCGTCAAGCGGAGCTCTTGGGATCAAGACCTTTGAGCTTTATGGGGGTTTGAAAAGCTTTGGTGATCGACTCTTAGGGGTGCGTGGCTGTGCGGAAGATAAATTAGAACTTCGTCAAAGTGAGCTACTAGGCTCGGCGAGGCCTTGTGGTGAAAAGCCTAAGATGAGCCCGACTCTTAGGAACGCGTGGCACGTGCGAGTTCTGAACTCGATCAAAGGCGAGTTCTTTGGGCTCCGGTGAGGCGCATGCGTGAATAACTGGTGATCGACTCTTAGGGCTGCGTGGCTGTCTGCGAGGAGTAGTCGGAGGCTCGTCAAGCGGCCCGGGTTGTGTCTTGAGTCATTCGACACCCGATTTTCTTGGAAAGATGCGAGTGTCTTTAATGCTGATTTATGGAGAATTTGAAACGATTGAGCGAATTTCCGAGTGCTTTGGCCTTCTTATAAATGGCGACTTCATTGCTATGGAGTTTATACTTTGGATACTCTACCCCTTCTTGTGCGTAACTGAGATCTGCGCGAGATGAAGCGTCGAAGCTTGATTGTCTTGCGGGGGATCGCTGAAGATTAAGTTCAGTTTGTTGGACCTAAAACGTAGGAGTTGTGTTTTCCCTGAATCTCCTTTATGGAGTCATGTTATTCCACTGGCCGTGTTAGGGAATGTGTTTTGAAGGGGCGGTACATTTCTTGTGCGCTTTTCTCTATTTTCTATTCTTCTTTCTCTTTCTCTCCCTTTCTTCTCTTTCTCCATCTCCTTCATTCTCCTCTTCCTTCCTTTCTTCCTTTTTCCCATCTCATTCTCCTTTTTCTTCTTTCCTTTCGCTCAAACTCTTTCCATCCCTTTTTCTTACTTCTCCTATTTTCCACCTTTACGCCCTTCTTTCCTTATTTTCATCGTTTCCTTTCCTCTTTTCTTCTTGAGGTTTTTTTTAGGAAGCTGTTTATGCTTATGTATTTCCAAGATGTAGCGGATGACCTCTGATTATGGTGGATGTAATTTGATTGGAATAAAGAAAACTTTTCTTTTGACTATGAACTTTCTCATTTTGTTGCATGTAATTTTTCTGAGCATTATATGTCTGAGTTGTTTGAGATGTCTAACAAAATAACGATCAGCGCTTCCAATCGTCATCCCGAAAATTGATAAATACTTAATTTAAGATTACAAGCGGAATCTTGATAAAAACGTTTAAGGTGTTCGCATTCAAGCATGATGTAAATTTTCCCTCCTCTTATCTTGGAGCTCGTAATTGCTGGCTTTGATGTGTGGGGATATGATGTAGGGGCCTTTCGATTGGGGCCTAGTTTTCCATCTTATTTGGATTCTTCCTTGTTAGCGAGAGCTTCTTCAAGACGAGGTCACGACATGTAGCTCTGGGTTTGACTTTTTGGATTCATAATACTGGCGAGTCTTCTTTGGTAATCTTTAGTGCCTTAGAACACCGCTCCGCTTTTCATCTAAGAGGTCGGAATTTGGCGGAGGAAACCTCGTCATTTGTGTTCTCACGTCGCCAACTCGATCCTTGGGGACTTTAACTCGTCGGCGGGGCTACTCAGCCGATTGCCAAGGCTAGGGCGAATGGGGTTTCCCCGGGTTCTTTGATTTGCAGTAGTCACAGTAGGCGTAGCACTTCGGGAGGAATTCTACCCATTTGCCTTTAAGATCTTCCAATTTGGTCTTGATACCGCCTTAAGGGTTCTAATGGTGACCGACCTTACCGATAGGCTATGATGTCTTTAGGGCGAGTAATAATTCTTAATTCGAGCTCGACACAAAAATCCCTGAACTTGGCGTTGTCAAATTGCTTTCCATTGTCTGATACCAGGGCTCTTGGGATACGAGCACATATATGGCTCGCCACACAAAGTTGCGTATCTTCTGTTCTGTGATTGTGGCCAAGGGTTCGGCCTCGACCACTTGGTAGTAATCACTATGGCGATGATAAATTTACGTGGCCCTTCCCGAGGCGGAGGTCCCGGTATGTCAAACCCGGCTGTTGGAAGGCGGGCTTGTAATTGATGTCAAGGGCTCTGATGGGAGGCGTGAGATCTTGGCATGCTCTTGGCAGATCTTGCATTTCTTGACTAGGTCGATTACGTCTCTGAGTATTGTGGGCGATGGTATCCTGCCTTAGGACCTTCCTATTGTCTTTAGACTGATATGATTTCATACACCTTCGTGTGCCCGCCCATGCGTATTCGGTGTTTTCTGCGATGCACTTAGGATGGGTGTGAGAGGAAACCTGCGCTTGTACATGCTTCCTTATGATTAGTGAATGGGTGACCTCGTCTATTTTATTTGCTTCTTTTGGTCGTCGGGTAGGCGTTAAATTACGATATATAATCCCCGAATGGGGTCCATCCAACAGCTCGGACCAGATTTGGAGCTGGCCTTCACGTCACGGATCTATAGAAGGCTCGCAAGGTATTCGACGGTGTTGACACCTTAGGTCTTCTGTGAGGTACATTTGCCAGTTTTGCGAGGCATCGACTGGAGTTCTGATGCGAATATGCGACTGGACCGGCCACGAACTGCATTAAATCCCGTACCTTTTTAAGGTATAGGATCATTCTTCCACTTTTGGCCTCGTAGGTGTTCTCTATTTGTCTTACTACTAGTTGGGAGTCGCTGCGGACCACCGAGGTGGTCAATTTCCGGTGAATAGCGAGTTGAGGCCTGGCGCTGATGACTTCTCGTAATCCGGCCTCGTTGTTGGAGGCTTGGAATCATAATCTGAGCGCATACTCAATGTCTATTCCTTCTGGGGAGGTCAGGATTAAACCGGCTCCGCTTCCTTGTGCGTTTGTGGCCGGAGTCTGAAAGCTTCCGGATCGTGGAGTCGGTCGATTGCTTGGTGTTCTCTCGATCAAACCCGAGGTGAATTCCATGGCCAATCTGCTAAGGCACGCCCTTTTATTGCGAGTTTTCGGCTTATATCGATGTATTCGCTCGGCTCTGGCCCACTTCGCCGACCCTCCTGGGAGTCTCAGGTTTATGTAACACTTGCTTAAGTCGGATGTGCAATTAGAACTTATGGTGTATGAGCTTGGAAGTAAGGCGGAGCTTAAATTGTGGTTACTAATGCCAAGATTAATTTCTCTATTCTTGGGTACCTCTCCTCCGCTCCTCTGAGAGCTCGGCTGCAATAATCAGCTGGGTCTTTCGATCTTTGTCTCGACGAGGGCAATGGCCCCGGTCGAGAAGTCGTCTGTTAAGTATAGAGTGAGCTCCCCTCAGTAGAATACGAATGGGGGAACTCAAATATGTTTTTTCAATGCGAGAATGCTTCTTCGCGCCATTATCCATTGAAAGGCCTTCTTTAAAACTTGGAAGAAAGTGACATTTATCACTTGCCCCTTACTAGATCACGAATCGGCCGCAGCCGATCTTTCTGTCAGACCTTTGGACTTATTTATACGATGGCGGCATGTTAGAACAACCTTTATTTTATCTTGGATTTGCCTCAATTCCTCGGTGGTTGACTGAAACCTAGGAATTTCCATTGTCTCGAGAAAGGCACACTTGGCGGATTCGGTTTCATGTTGTACTTCCTCGGGATGCGACGCCTCGGACGGATGGTATGTGGGCTCGGCGGAGTGGTGGATTTTACCGGTATGTCATCATGTACACCTCCGTAATTAGTTCCTATGCAGCCACAGAACATCCTGTTACCCGACCTCTGGTAGGTAGCTCCTGCGTTCTTGAGTCAAAAAGGCATCACCGCGATATGATAGGTTTCCACGCCTTGTGGCGAATGAGGTCTTTTCTTGGTCATGCAGGTCCATCTTGTCCCGATTGTAGCCGGAGAAGGCATCCATAAAGCGAGGAGTTCATGGTCGGCGGTGGCATCTGATGAGGTCGATTTGCGGCGGAGAGCGTCCTTTGGGCACACTGCATTGATGTCGGTGGGTGATCTTGGTCGCCACTTCTTGGTTGCTTTTGACAAGTGCGACGTTGGCTGACCATTTAGGATATTCCACCTCTCGATTGCTCGGCAGGAGGAGTTTGCCAGGCCTCCTCGTTGATCGCTTTGCTGTCGGGGCGCGAGCTCCTCCTCTTTTGTTTTGCGGCGAAGACGGACGACGTTCGACTATGGAGTAATTGCGTGAGATTGATTCCTCAGTGTTTGCACCGCTTCCATGCGAAGGCGTCTTTGTTACGTCTCGAAAGATTGGTGAGAGGGGCTTTTGAGATCTTATTTAGCCCAGAGTCGATGTAGGCGAGTGTTGAGGTCGTCATCCAGCGGTCGGGTTCCGGCTCTTGGGGGCTGGTCGGGTGAATACTTCGTCGTAGCGTGTCGAGCTCATCGAGGATATGTTATCGGCCGTTTTTGCTTCAGATCTTGGTAGCATTCCGCAGCCACTGTTGGTCTTCACCAAGACCATTCACTACTCAGCTTACAATAGGAAACTTGATCATCATGTAGTAGCGGAGGGAATGCTTTAATACATTAAAGGAAAGTGCACTTTAACAACATATTATAAGCGGATGGGGCGTCTACTCGGGGAATCTTCTTTGTCGATAAATCGCTGACATGGGGGATCTCCCGAGGTGAGTACTAGTTGTATTGAGCCCGAGGGGTAATACCTTTTCTTGGAGGAATTACGGCGGATGGGTGCTGGCGGGTTCCATTCTCTCCGCCAGATGCCCGTCTTGTCGGCGCAGTGAAGATGATGTCGAGTTGAACTAGTTGTCAACTAGGACCCAGATGGAATTTGTTTGTTGGCCCTGGCCTTGAATTACCAAGGGGTGATCGTAGAGTCTTGGCGTCCCTCCGGTCTGAGTCGAGAGAAAGTTATGGATGTCGGTAGGGGCGATTTGGACAAACGTACTTCCGCTATCTCTGCTTCGACGATCTTTCTTGTGAGATGGGGCCTTCTGGCTGTTTGGATTCCCTCCTATGAATCCTCACGAGATCACGTGGATTTCTCTAAAAATTTGTTAGTCTTTGAGTTGTTTGTGCATCGAGGTGGTGGTGGTGGTTCTTTGAGCTAGAGCTTGGTTACGAGGCACGATTCGAGGCTGATTTTCAAGGGCTATGAAGCGTCGAGGTCTGCCGTGCCGTATTAAATCTCTATTTCCTTCTTAAGTTATGCAATCATGGTCACGGTGCAGAAGTAATCCACCAATGGAGACCTTGATATCACGGTGTTGTCTCTTGTGGGCGGGTGCGGCTTCAATTTGGGTTGGCCACCTCGGGAAGCTTGTTCGTTTCGGTACTTGAGCGGGACTGCGATCACGAAGTTGTTAAGGGGTGAGCCGTAGGGAGTGAATAACGTTAATGGAATCTTTCGAGGTTGCGAGGTAGGCGGACCGGTGATCCTCGGGGTTTCACGCCTTTTCGGGGACCGTTCTCCATCTTTCTTTGAAGATCTCTCCCGGTCGCTTTGTCTTTTCAGACTCTTAAGTCCTGTCGTTTATAATAAGCTTTTTTCTTTATGGGTGGAGGGAGCTCCCTTTCTTGGATATGAGGCTTCTTCACGGATTAATGTGCTTCTCCGCTTTGCGAGCACCTCAACCATGCTTGGCAGGAGATTTTTGGAGATGGAAAACATCGAGTCAGCCCATTTGCACTGTCAGACGGCTAGATACGGTCAATTTGCAAACTTTTGTCAGTATATATCTACGCTAGGGCTGCGTTGAACCTTTGAACATAGGACCTCGAGGCTCTCCCTCTGAGCTCACCTTGATGGTCCGATAGATGGTAGCTTGGCTTTCTATACGTCGGCTCGATGATGAGAGACGAACGCAATGGATAGCTCTCTGAATGAGGATATTGATGATGGCGGAAGCCTGTTAAACCAGGCCAAGGCTGGGCCTTTTAATGTGATAGCGAAAGCTGTGCATCGCACAGGGTCTTGATACCTATGCAGCTCCATTTGGTTTTGTAAGGAGTATTGAGATGATCGTGGATCTGCGACACCATCGAATGCTTCCACTTATGGCATCACGAATTTTCTTTGGAAGAGGGAAGTGAAGCACCTCGGCGAAGTGAAGAGGTGACTCAGTTTATTTGTACCAAGGTGTCCATAGTGTCAGAGCGCGTCCTCTTGCCTCCTTCACACATTTGAAACCTCACTTGGCTGGAGCTCTTGAACCTTTGCTCTCATGATTGCTCTTCTGCTCCTTGTTGAAAAGTGGGCGTAGTTCTTCGTTCTGACATGCCCTCAGTGTTGCTTCATTTTCCCTCCTCTCCGGGGGCCCATTGCGGTCAGTGCCCAGCCGGCTAGACTGCATACATTTACCCCGGCCGCGAGGAATGTCGGATTGTGTTGCCTTTCATGAGGAGGAAAGTTATGACCTTCCTGGCTGCTTATCGTGTCTCGTGGGCGTTGTATGCAGCGGTGAGTTGCTCACGCTCTCTATCGGGCGTTGGTTGGTGAGGCGGAGTGCCTGCCTCGTTCGTGTTGGCTTGCATGTCGCTTCTAATGCGCTGGGAAGTGCGCTGTCCGTCACTGGCGGATCCCGCATCCTTGGTGGATTGACGTTGCTCACGCGTATTAGGTTGATACCATCGATGGCGAATCGATTTTTATTTATCGGCCCATCGTTCCCATGGGCAGCCTTGATGATGCTTTTTCAACGGACTAAATTTGGAGGCGTGTTAGGGTTGTTGGGCGGACACGGATTCTTTCTTTAAAAATTTGGTCGTGAAATAACTAGTGTTGCTCTCCTCTGCAAGAACAAAGAAAGAAGAAGAGGCGGCGGGTGGGCCTTCATTAAAGTACATGTCAGTGAGAGCTGAATGCTTGATAGGCATGCTCTCCTTTGGGGGTTTGGCGGTGGACCTGCGACGTTTTGAAACCACTATTAGGCGTGATGCTTTTTCCGCCGGCCCAGAATTTGGGCGTGTAGGGTCATTAGGTCGGACTGGCTGGCTGTGGGCTGGTCTCTGAGCCTTTGGCGTTGCTATCTCTGCAAAAGAAAGCGAGAAGAAAGAAGAAGGGTCGGCCAGGAAGCCGCCCATCTGGCGCTCCGGTCTGTCAGTTTCTTTACGAGAGAAAAGATAAATTTGCTTGGAGGCGAATGTGTTGCGTGCCTTTCAGATAGGGTGGCTTAGCAGTATTTATAATTAGGTTGGATGGTGGTTAGGATTCTTTCAAGATTAGATGGGATATTTCTTGCTATTATCGGTATTGGATTTGATTAGGGATATTGAAAGCAGTTTATTTAGAATTTTCTTTCTTTCTCATTGGTGGGATCCGGCTTGATCAGCGGGGATGGTTTGTTACTCTCAGTGATTATCTTCTTTCCTTGTTGGTGAGATTTAGTTGGTTACGAAGTCAATATATTGTGGGGATTATTATTTCCCTTATCTATGGGATTTGGCTTGATTTGAGAATGTGGGCTTTCTCGATTACACATCTTAGGCCTTTGGCCAGAAGCGGATTAGGGCGCTTCATGCAGAATTTTGGTGTCAAAAGGCACAGATGCTTCAATGGGCATGCCTCTCCTTTGGGGTTTGGCGAGTAGGCCTGCGAGCCCATTTTTCAAACCCTATCAATCACCGATGGAGAAAGGATAACTTAGACTCACGAAACTTTTGACCTTTTTATCCTTAAAAACACGACACTTTTGGATTGTCAACGGGTTTGGTTTCATAGACTCTTATGAAGACTATTGAAACCCTCCACATCGGTATGATGTAGTTTACTTTGAGTCAAAGGCCATTATAGTTTTATTTTTGGACTCTTCTCAAAAGGCGTCATAAAAATTAGATATAATCCATGTTATCAACTAGAGTTGGTAATTTGAGCCTAGCCCACCTGAAACTAGGGTTAGGATTTATTACTCTTATTTTATTGACTCGAAAACAGAGACCAGGTGGCTCGACACAGTGTGGCTTGACGAATTGATAGTTTTATAAGACATTTAGTCTAGCCACCTAAATTAGAAATTTGTCTTTGTTTGCTATTTTGTGGCGGAGCCAAATTGTGGCTTGATTTAGTGACCTAGTGGGCTTGCCTTGAGTTCCAGCTTTATTATCAACTCATAATCATGTGTATTTCTAATCGATGTGGGACTTTGGACATTTCGACAAACTTAAATATTTAGATCTTGAGAATTGAGATAATTTCCAAATATCCTTCATTAATAACAAAATAGAACTAACAATATTAATCTTCTTATTGTAGCAATCTATAATTATTTTTGAATCACTTTCAATCTCTAAGTCTAAAAAATCTTCATTCTTAATAGCTAAAATATCATCTCTTTAAGCCAAACATTCAGAGAATAATTGAACTAAGGATTCCTACATTTCTTCGCCAAAAGGGTTAAAATATTAGGTGATTGTGATTTCTTCTAGGTCAATGCATCAAAATCGGCCAAAATAAAACATTACATTATATTCTATATCAAATGAAATCTTGACCATATGTATAATGATGGTGCTTTTTCTACCGATTATGGGTTGGATCTTCTCGAATCACATTTGGGCGGTCTGGCTGGGTAGTCGTTATCTGACACAACGGCTTACCTTTGAAAGGATGAATTAAATGAGTCTTTGTCGGCTCTCCAAATCTCTAAATCGGCTCTTTCTTATTGAAAGGAAAGATTCAACTCTCGATGACGTTATGATTTGCCACCTTTTTGTGGTAAGAATGGTCGGTGTTACAGGAGAAAGGTATTGATTACTTTCCTTGTTAGACAATGATCTGTTATCCTCTCCCATTGGGTGAGAGTTCCTTTCTTTATCATGGACCATTGTTAAGAGATAATGGAGAGCGTGATCATGAGATTCTTCTTTCTAATCCAGTGGGAGACGCGGATCGGAAGCTAGGCGTTTTCCTTTTGCATGGGTTTTACGGGCGCTATGTCATTTTGATTACCTTGTAGGGTGGTTTTTTAACTTCCCAGTGCAGGCTCGTGTACTTTGGCATGGGTAGGATCTCCTTTGTGGGCGAGCTTCTTGGTTGGGTGCAGTGCCTGACTCCTTCATAAGAGTGGAGAGTCACGGGCTTCAACGCTTGGGGCTATTGCGCTCCTAGGCTTGTGCATATTGTTTTTCTACCCGGTGCAGCGCTGATATAGCTCATGACTTAGGTGAGGTTGGCTGTTTCTAGCGGATCGACTCTACGGCTTCCCGTGGTGATCGGGGATGGTTTGATTTAGGCTTTGTCGTAGTCAAGCGTCTTGTGATAATGATGGGCGCTCTTTTCGGTTTTCGGCGCCGTTTATTTATTTCTTCTCATATCTTTAGAAACATTCCTTGTATCGCCCTTTTCCTCTTCTTCTGCGGGTTTGGAAGCATCTTTGATCATCACTCAGAACTGCTTGTGGTGATTTCTATCGTCCTATCTCCACACAAAATTCGTTTCCACTGCTTTCCTTCTTAGTTCGGTCGCGCCCTTTCCTTCTTCTTAAACATTTCTTTCCTTGTTTTGAATTTAGGGCGTGTTGGATTGGGGTCCTGCCTCTCTCATCGTTTTGTTCGTTCTTTATCTCCGCCGCTCAATCATGCGTGCTTCTTCTAGGTCTTCTGGATTCTGTGGGCTGCGTAGAGAAGGCGGGTTGAGGAGTGCGAGTTGGGGTGGCCGGCGGCGAAACTTTGTAGTTACAACATTTGTGATTCGCTAGGGGTCTTCTACAGGGTATTCTTCCTTCGCCGGGCAGACGAGGAGATGATTATCGAGATTAAGGTATCCACAGCCAGCTCGGAGCATAGTCCCGAGGCTGCTTAGTGAGGTATGCGAGATCTGTGGGCCTGGCCCAGGGTTAAGCCTTTGTTTGCTTCAACTTCGCTCACCATTATGGACCCTCCTCCAGTTGTCGAATCTGGTGTCCTGATCTTCTAACGTCTTATGTTGTTCCTGTTCCCAAGATGGTCTGCTTCTTTGGGGTAGCTTTTGAGAACGACCTCCGGCTTCCCGCACACCCTTTCGCCAAAGCGTCACATCATTCAATGCTTGTATGCCACATCCGACTATTTCCTAATTTTTGGGGCATCTTGGTCGGCCTTCTAGTTTTTTTCAAGGATAAGAGCCTCGGGGTCCTTAGTAAAGCTCTGTTGCTGGATTTCTTCAGCGTGAAAGAGGCCTCGGAAGGCTTCTTATGTTCCCGACGGGCCTTTACGGACTATCATTCAGAGCCTCCCTTATTCTCGTAAGCATTGGAAGATTATTTCTTTGTGAAATTGACGTGGAATCTGACCACTACTTAGATCAAGGCGATGTGCAGAGATTCAGACGGTATGGGCGCCCTAGAACCTGCGTGAGTTTTTACGTCTATCTTTAGTAGAAATTCGACTATTTTAGAGGTCATGTCATGTTCTTGACTTTTCTTTGGTTGTGTTGCTTTCAGGTATCCATCTTGTGCCTTACTCCAGGGACCGAGGGAAGTAAGCGTTAGGCGACGAGTGTTGCCCTTGGCGTATTGAACTGATCGGGGTCGGACATTCCGCTCTTGAGGTGTGAACCACTTTATTCCCCTTGTTCCTTATCTCCTCGCCCCTTGCTATGGAAACTTCTGAGGCCCTCTTGTTGTGAAGCCCAGCTCGGGAGAACTTTAGATTTTGTGTTGAGTTCTTTGGCGAAGAAGGAAGGCGTAAAGCGCGAGCTGGGGATCCTCCTGAGACGACCTCCCATTTCCGAGTGAGTCCGAGTGAGTGGTTGACCGCTCATGAGTTCGAGTGAGGCGGGGCATTGTCTTCGATGTCGAGGTGTTCGGGTGGCGGAGTGCCTAGCGTCGCTTGTCCTCCCGCATTTGCGAGGGTCGAGGTTCTTCGAGAAAGGCTCACCAGAGCCTCCTTTGAAGTCCTTCCTATCTACATCAGACCTTGGGACAAAAACAGCCCCTCAGATGTGGGAGACATGGGAGATGATCGGCTTTGAGGCTGAAGGGTGGACTCGTACTCACGATCACGGAGCTATTTGTCGAGCTACATTTAGTCTATCATCGGGACTCCCAATCTCGAGAAAGTGGAAGCCACGTGCGTTGAGAGGCTACGGCCTATCCCTCCCGGGAGGGCGAATCTCTATATGTCCCGAAGGTGCACCTTCTTTGTCGTATTGTTATGTTAATGTTATGCTGCTAACTCCATCTTGTTCCCTTGGCGAGACATTATATAAGGACTGCTTGAGAGGAACGGTCGACAGAGCTGCACTAAAGCGGCGAGAGCATACAAAGCTAAGGTTGCCTCCTTGACCAGGAGGCTAGGCTGCGACTCGGATCTAGCTGATGATGTTTTGGGGTATAGGCTATGATCCCAGAAGCACACCTCGATTACGGAGCGAGATCTGAAGCGAGAGAAGAGGCCGTAAGGGCTGGGTTTAATCGAGGATGGCTGCGAGGCGGAGTTAAGGAAGGAGTTCCGGACTCTGAGGAAGAACTATGCACCCAAGCGGTGAAAGGCGTTGGATGGACCCTCGAGGCTTCTGAAAATTTAGAGCTGGAGTGGAGCGCTTGGCGAGGTCTGAGGTGTTGCGGGGACCTCCGAGGCGGGAGGCTGATCGGCAAAGGATGGGTAGTAAACGGAGCCTTCAGGGATGAGAGGCTGCACCTTATGGAGCTCAGGATGGCTAACTTCAGGCATAGAAGTTTGCCCAGCTTTTACAGGTTTGGACTTCAATCTTGAGTTCTGATGAAGAGAGGCGAAGAATCAGGTCTAGGGACAAAGAATGAGATCAGGGTGTTCTTTGAAGTGCTCAGAGCTCGGTTTCTCTCACCCAGTGAAGTTGAGATTCCTGCTGACGTTGGCTCTTCTCCTTCGCTTGCTCGGGCTTTGCCTTCTAACCGCATGGCTTGGGGCTGCTTTGCCCGAGAAACACTCGCCGATCCTCCTAACATCTAGGCCCCCTTGTATAATCTTTGCTCGTCTGGTACAACCGAGGTTCCTAAACCTTGAACATACAGCCAAAGTGACATCGGTTTGTTGTTCTATGGATATCAGTCTTTCTACCTTCTTGGTTTTCCCTTTTTTTTTATATATATTTTTATGACTTGCGTTGAGGTTTCTGGTCATCCGATCTTTATCGTGGGTTTCTTCTTCCTTCGAGTTATCACGACCATGATTGGGTGAACTCTGTGCTTTCTATCAGGCGAGCTGCCGAAAACCATGGTTGCTAGGCCTTGCAGGCACATTGGGTTCTTAGATGAGGCATGGCTCATTTGAAATTGAGCTATAAGGCTCTTTTGGAACCGAGCTGTAAGGCTCATTTGAAAGCTGGTATGTGGATCCTCGGGAGTGAGTTGCAGCGCTCTTTGAAGGCGGAGCTGCTGGCTCTTTTGAGAGGCTAATTTGCAGGCTCGTGTGGGGCTAAGATACATGGCTCCTTGGCTGCTTGGCCTTGGGCGCTCGGGTTCTTTAGATGGAACATGTGGCCTTTGAGCCCGAGCTGCGTGGCTCTTTTCGGCGAGCTACAAAGGCTCTTTTGGGTAGAGCTAAAAGTGGCTCTTTTCGACCGCGAGCTATAGGGCTCTTTAAAAACTAAGCTACAAGGCTCTTTCGAAGCGACTCACAGGGGCTCTTTGGGATGAGTTGTAAGGCTGCGTTTGAGCGAGCTACATGGCTCATGGCTACTTGGTCTTCTAGGTTTGTCGGGGTTCTTTAGGCCGGGCTATCGACCTTTGAGCGAGCTCACGTGGCTCCTTGAGCGGGCTACATGACTCCTTCGCTACTTGGCCACGGAACAGTGGGTTCTTTAAGAATCGAGCTGTATGACCCATTTGAAACTGAGCTACGTGGCTCCTTCGAAACTAAGCTACATGGCTCTTTCGAAACTGAGCTACAAGGCTCTTTTGGGACTGGACTACGTGGCTCCTTCGACATTGAGCTACGTGGCTCCTTTGAAACTAAGCTACATGTCTTTAGCTAATTTCTGAGGGCTCTTTGGGGCCCGGCTCCTGAATAGTTTGAAAGCCCAAACCACATGGCTCCTGGCTGCCCAGCCTTAGGTTGTGGGTTCTTTAAGAATCAGTTGTATGAGCCCCTTTGAAGCCCAGGCTATCAGTGGCTGTTAGCCGAGCTTCATGGCTCCTTAATTTGCCCAGCCTTTTAGGGTGTCAGATTCTTTGAACCGTGTATGCCCCCTTTGGCCCAGCTCGTGGCTCCTTGAGCCCGAGCTACGTGGCTCACCTTGGCCTTCTGGCTATAGCCTTATCAAATTTGTTAGGTTCTTTAAGGCAGAGTGTGTGACCGTTTGAGCGAGGCTACGTGGCTCTTCGGCTGAGCTGAAATTTGTTCCCGACTAAACTACGGGGCTTCTTTTAAGGCGAGCTACTGGGCTCCTTTGAAGCGAGCTACACTTTGGCTCCTTTGCTCATAGCCTTGGGTGCAGCCAGGGTTCTTTAAGAGCAGAAATTTGTATCAACCACGGGGTGAGGCTCGTGGCTCCTTTGGGCTAGAGCTCTGAGGCTCTTTAGAGCGAGCTCACAGGGGCTCTTTGAACTAAGATTACAAGGCTCTTTTGAGACTAGGTACACCAAAAGCTCGTTTGAAGTGAGCTACATGGTTCATAGCTACTTAACCTTTTAGGCCTGTGGGGTTCTTTAAGAGCAGGTTGTATGGCCCCTTGGGCGAGCTCACGTGGCTCCTTGAAGCCCGAGCCATGGCTCCTTGGCTACTTGGCCTTGGGCTGGCCAGGTTCTTTAAAAACAGAGTACCCATGTCGCCCCCAGGCCCGAGCTGCGTGGCTCCTTGAGCCGAGCTCTGAGGCTCTTTGAAGCAGTCTGTTTCTGGGGATCTTTTGGGAGATTGAGGCTGCCAGCCCCAGGCTGGTGGGTTCTTCTTTAGGCGAAATTTGTGTGGCCCGCTGGCTTGGTACGTGGCTCCTTCGACCCCGAGATACATGGCCCCATGGCTGCCAGCCTTGGGTGTCGGGTTCTTTAGGCCCGTTTGTATGGCCTTTTAAGGCGAAACTCGTGGCTTTTGAGTGACTACGAGTGCTTGAAAGCGAAGCTCACGAGGGCTCTTTTGGGAGGCCCCGACTCGTGCCCTCTTTTAGACAGCGAGCTCTGAGGCTCTTTTCGAAGTGAGCGCTACAGGGCTCTTTTGGGATTGAGCTACATGGCTCCTTCGAAACTGAGCTACAAGGCTCTTTTGCAACTAAGCTACATGGCTCCTTGAGCGAGGCTCTGGCTATTTTGGCCCGGCTCATGGCTCCTTCGAGCGGTATAAGGCTCTTTTGAGCCCGAGCTCTGAGGCTCTTATGAAGCGGGGCTGGCTCCTTGGCTGCCAGTCTTACGAGTTTGTAGTCGATTCTTTAAGAACCAATTTGTGTGGGCCCTTTGAAGCCCGGAAACTCGTGGCTCTGAGCCCGAGCTACGAGGTACATTTCGAAGGCGAGCTATAAAGGCTCTTTTGAGGCCCGAAACTCATGCCCACGTTTGGCGAAGTACATGGCTCTTTGCAAGCGGCTACGTGGCTCTTTAATATCCAAGCTCCTTGGCTCCTGATCTGAGCTAAGCGGCTTTTTCGTCTTCCTCCCCTAGGGAAGGCTCGCGGGGTTTTAATGCGGTCATGGAAATGGAGCAGCTGCGTGGCTCAGCGTCGAGGTTTATTTATAAAAAAAAAAAAAAAAAAAATGGTGCCTCTTTCGTGATGTCATGCTAAAGCTCCGACCTTCTTCCTCTCTTCGTGCGTCGGGTTCATACGTGATGAAGCTTGAGGTTGATCGTCAACACTTACGGTCGTCACGGTGATCGAAGTATTGACGTTTGGTTTCGACGTTCGCCATTTGTAGGGTGTAATTTTCTAGTTCCTCCTTGTGGGGTGTGTTCCACCCAGTCACGCCCATTGATGGGCCCCGGGCCAGGGAATGTATTCGGAGGCGGTGCGCTCGGGAGGAATATTTTTAAGTCCGAAACCATCCATTATTCCTTTCATCCCGTCTTTTCTCTTCTCCTTCCTTTCTCTTTCCCTTTCTTGTGGTTTTGCCTTGGCTGGGATTGGCTGAGTCATTGATCTTAAGATGTAGAGAATGGTATATGTAGCAGAGAATAAGCACCGAAGTTGTAATTTTCTAAGATGTAGAGAACAACTTTGCTGATTGTAATTTTCTGAGATATCTAAAATAAAAGTACAGTCTTTTAGAAGCGTGTGTACTTGTCTGATATTTGTTTGTTTTTTTTTTGATGATCTACAAGAATATTACTCAGGCTGAAAATGAACTCAAAGAATGTTGTTATAGTAAAACTGTGAATTTCTTATTAAAAGCTAATCAGAATTACATTGATAGAATCTTTGAGGTGCTCAGCCGTTCTAAGAATGTGGCGGGGTTTTCCTCTTATGTTTGAAGTTCGTAGTTGCGGGGTCGGACTATTCCTACCGATATCACATAGGAGTCACTTTGATTTGGCCTAACTTCCCATGTGTAAAGTCTTTCCTTGATGGCGAGTTTCTTTAGAACAGTGTAGGGCTTAAAACTCCACAGGCATGACCACTGGTCGTAATATTTTGTTGTCTTTTTGCGATAGTCCTCGGGCGCCTTAGAACTGCTTTCTCGTTTTCTTCCCCAAGTCGAGGTTCGAATTGAAGAAATATCCCCCCAGTTGTGCCGACATTCGCCAAACTCAAGCTCTTGGTGACACTGGCTGAGCTTAGACGAGACTCTTTGCCAGTCTTGCAGAATCTTGAAGCCAGCTTGGGGTTTCTTGAGTTCTTGATTTCGCGTGAGTTAAATATGCCCTTAATACCTCGAGGCTGGCTCCAGGTCATCGAGATACGGGAGCTCTTAGGGATTGAACTACCAAATTATGGAACGCGAAAACGAAGTTGCGTACCTTTGCTTTCGGTGATCGTGGCCCCAATGGCTCCGGCCTCGGCTACTTGGTGAAATAATCCCTCTCTGTGATAAACTTGGCCGCTGATGGGTAGGGGCCCCGATATGTCGAGCCCAGTGTTGAAAATTTCAAGGGCTTGTGATTGAGGTCGTGACTTGGAAGGTGAGATATGCAGGCGTACTCTTGACGGTCTTGCATTTTTGCAACTTGACTTTGTGGCGTCTTTGAGCATTGTAGGCCCGAAATAATACCACGTCACCGGGGTCTTTCTAACGCGAGTCTGGCTTTCTAATATGGTTGCCCGCAGATAACCATTGCACCTCTACGAAGCGAGATAGTTGGCGTTTTCCTTTCCTACGCATTTAAGGATGGGTGTAGAGAAGCCTCGTTTATAAATGGTCCCCCGATGAATGGTGAACCTAGACAACCTCGTCCTGAGCTTGGAGGCATCCTTTGGATCGCTTGACAATGTTAAGTGCAGTAGTCCCGGATGGGGTCCATCTGCTTCCATTTCGAAACATTCTGGGGACACTTCTTCATCGTTGATGTTCACCGAGGGTTCTGGTAGGTGCTCGACTGGTACCAGTCTGTCTAGATCCTCCTGTGGTGCTGTTACTAGCTTTTCCTAGGCATATGCCCGTGTATTCTCTGCCCTTGGGACATGCTTGACCTGAACCCGTATGAACTTTTTAAGCAGTTCTCGTACCTTTTTGAGGTAAAGGATAATTTTTTCACCCCTGGCTTCGTAGGAGTCCTTTATCCGTTTCACCACCAATTGGGAATCACTGCATATCTCTAGTTGATCAGCTTCCATAGAGTGGGTAAGATTAATCTCGGCTATGACAACTTCGTACTCAGCCTCGTTATTGGAGGCTTGAAATCCGAATCTAAGTGCGTATTCCGCGTCCCGATCGGGTCAGGGAGGTTAGAATCGGACGCGCCGGCTTCCTTGAGATTGGCGACGCCCGTCTACGGACAACCTCGGATGGGTGGGTCGACCCTTGATTGAATAGTTTACGTAAGGGTGTGGCGGGGGCATTTTGAGGGTGAATTCCACGATGAAATGCAAAACACCTTTGGCCGTCCTGGCTTGTATCGATGTCAAACTCAGGCTCAATGGCCCGTTTGCTCAGTCTTCCAGGGTTTTACGGCGTACTTGATATCTATTTCATTGGGTGTTCTGTTGGGATTTCAATGGTGTGAGTTTAGAAATACGGTCGAAGCCTTTTGGCAGTGGTTACCAACGCTAGGATTAATTTCTCCATTTTTGGATACCTTTCCTCCGCTCCCCCTCTCGGAGCTCGGTACATTAATGTCGTCCGGGTTTGTTAGATTATCTCACTCGACAGTGGATTGCAGAAATGCGAAGCGACGAATAAAGGGTGGGAGTTCTCCTTTGGAAGGGCTCACTAGGACGGGAGGGGTGCTCAGGTAAGTCTTTAGTGTCGAGAACGCCTCTTCGCATTGGGCGTCCCAATGGAAAGCCTTTTCGAACACGAAAGATAAGTAGGCACTTTTATTTGGATACGAATCTAAGCGACAAGCGGCTATTCTCCTAGTTAAACGTTGAATTTCTTTAGTGTTGAGGCGAGTTTTATGTCTAGCACGACTTTTATCTTACTCTAAATTGCCTCGATTCCTGTTGTTGACTATGAAACGGGAATTTTCGGTGAGACTCGAATGAATTTGGTTGGATTTAGCTTCATGTTATAGTTCTTCGAGGACACAGAATGACACAGCTAGGAGGGCTCGTGGGCTCGGCCTAGTGATTTCTGACATCATCTCATATATGCCTCCATAGATGCTCCCGATATGTTTTAAAAACGTTTTGTTCACTAGCCTCGATAAGTGGCCCCGGCGTTATTGACCGAAAGGCATCACAGTGCGGTAAGTACCTTGCCTCAAGTCCGCAAATGAGGTCTTCTCTTGATCGCTCAGGTCCGATACGATATGGTTATAATATCCCGAAAGGCGTCCGTGAAATTTGAAGCTGGTGGCGGCATGGCGTCCACTATAAAGATTGGATCGAGGTAGGGAAAGCGTCTTTAGGGGCGGGCTCTGTTGACATCGGTGAAGCCGATGCGACGCCATTTGGCATCGTTGCCTTTTGACCAGGGACTACGTGCTTGACGATCGAGGTGTTATTCTACTTCTCGGATAGCTTTGGCCAGAGGGAGTTTGTTAACCTCTTCATTGATCGCCTTCTACCTTTCTAGGGCGAAGCTCCTTCTTTTTTGTTTGATAGGTTTGAAGGAGGGTGTGTTCGGCTTGTGTGGGATGCTACGAGGTCGATTCCTCTCATATCCTCTTCTTCCCGGGCGAATACTTATATATTATGTTTTAAGGAAGTGAATGAGGAGGTCCTTGGCGTCTTGGGCGATACGGATCCGATGTAGGCGAGATGTTAAGGTACGGTCGTCGAGTTGTATTGATTCAGTTCTTAGAAGGCATAGGTCGGATGCTACCTTATCTCATGTCGAGCTTCCGTCCGTGTAGATGTTGCCTATCGGCTTTGTATTGATCTTAGAGTAGCACTCCTGGCGCTATTAGGCTGATTTCCTCGAACCATTCCTACCCCATTCGTAGTAGGGAATTTGATGATCATATGATAGGCGGAAGGGATGGCCCTTATGGCATTGAGGGAGGGCTTGCCTAATAGAATGTTATAGGTTGACGAGGCGTCCATTATGAGGAACCTCACTGCTGTTGTGGCTTGGCACGGGGGATTCCTAAAGTGAGCACTAGTTGTATTGCGAGGTAGCACTCTTTCTCACAGAGAATCCGCTGGTGTAAGGCGATGGCCAGATTCTAGTTTCTCCTTCAATGCCCATTTATCGAAGGGCGCGTATGAAGATGATGTTTAGGTGAGCTTACATTGTCGGCAGACCCCATATCTTTGTTTATTGGTATGGCGACCCTTATTACTAGAGTTGTCATTTGGATATTAGCGACCTTTCATGTTGGAGTTCGAAGAAAGAAGTTATGGCATTGGTGTCAGCGGGGGTTTGAATCTTGCTTGTATTTCCGATGTCTCCACGATATGATGTTGCATAGATAGACCTACGGGGCTGGTGGACTCCCTTGCCCCAGTAAATCCCAGGAATCCATGATTTCTCGAGGGTTCTTGGTGTTGAGTTGGGTAGGCGACAGGTGATGGGGCGATGCAGTTCCAGACCTTTTGAGGCCAGGCGTGGCCGAGATGTGTCGGATAAGGTGATTCGATTTCCTTCCTCATTGGATGCGATCATGCGTTGATTAATCCATGATCCTATGGAGATTCTGCGTACTTAAGTTTGAGTCCTTTTATTGAGTCTGTCTTCATGCGGGACGACCGCATGAGGCTTTCATCTTCTGGCGTCTCCGCATGGGACTTTGTGACAGAAACATTAAAAGGGTTGAATTGTCAGTGGATATCATGCTGGCTTAGGCTAAAATTGGGCCCCGGTCCTTGACTGTGCCTCGATCTCTTTGCGGAGATAGCTCTACCATTCTCTCACGTCGCTTCGTGGGGATCTATCCTTATCTCCTCGTCTCCTGGGGCTTCATTCTCGCTTTTTCTCGCCCCTGCTTTTCTCATTCTACGTGAAAGAGTTTTCTCGTTTAGATAGAAAAGGTTTCCTCACTTGGATTGATGTATTTCTACGCTTTGGGTGAGCACCACCGACCATGCTTACTTTGAGGGTTTTGAGATGGAAAACATCAGGTCTTTCGACTGTACACCCAGCCCGACGATGAAAGTGGTGGTGGCAAACTTCTCATCTGGGATGTCTACCCTTAACGACTTTACGTTAAACCTGCGGGCCG
Source organism: Tetrastigma voinierianum (assembly GCA_016808115.1). Lineage (NCBI taxonomy): Eukaryota > Viridiplantae > Streptophyta > Magnoliopsida > Vitales > Vitaceae > Tetrastigma > Tetrastigma voinierianum. The sequence continues at coordinate 71,396 of JAEQBH010003793.1, forward strand.
AAGGACTTGGGTTCTCTGGGCTCTGCTATAGATTATGATGGCGACTCGAGATTCTGTATGTAGGCTCAGATGAAGACAAGCAGATGGGCGACTCTTTGAAGGATGCCGGTGTGGCGATGGCGAGTCACATTCGAACTAGGCTAAAGTCGGGCCTTTGAGCGTGATGGCGAAGGCTCTGCCGCATCTAGCAGGGATGCGAGGCTGGTTGTGTGGCTCCGATTGATTCTACCGCCGGTATTAGGGGTGATCATGGGATCTTTCGTTCCGTCGAACGTTTAGATCTGAAACGTGAACTCTTGGGGAGAGAAGTGTAGTACCCTAGGCCATGAAGCAGGGATCGGTTTGTTGCACCCGATCATTTATGAGGGGTGGAGCTCGTCCTTTCGCAGATTCCTTCATGTGGCTGAGCTCTTGTTAGATGTCTCGGAAGCGCTACTCCCACGACCGTTTGCTCTAGGGCAGTAAAGGATGGGTCCATTGTGTCTGCCGCCGGATCCGTCCAGAGCTTAGATTAGGCGGATCAAGGCAGAAGTCCGATGTGATCATCTATCTTATCATATACTATCTTTGTCTTGGGACTCTCATTGATCAGTTCTTCATCGAGATGGAAATTTTGTGCACGTAGTATACAAATTCTGTAACAAAAATCATTTACATATACGAAAAACTACCAGGTGATTGTCATAACAATCTATACATATCACGGAGGTCGTTTGCTTATACATGTACAATTTCTATTACAAAACCTCCCGAAGGAGAAGTTGGCGGGCGTAACAGGTGACGCACCTATCTGCAGTGGGCTGCTTTCTTTGATATGGATATCACGTCCTCTGCTCCATCTTGGTACCTACGGATTGAACCCAGTGCTAAATACGCTTAGTGGGAACATAAAGCATGGACCCGACCACGATAGCGATCCATGACTTATGCATGTCATTTCGTATCATCACGTATTCGTATAACTTTAATTATTTATCATCTTTCACGTTCTTTTGTCCATGTCAATATCTTAGGTACATGGTCTATGTCTTTAAGCGTATCTTTTCTCTATCACTTTTCTTGTATTCTGTTTACATACTTTACATATTCATATCTTCTCATCTTTCCGTTTATGACATTGCATTCATGTACTATGCTTATATAATTTCTTAGATTGTATATATCATGTCTTGTTTCATATAAGTGACTCTACACCTTGTCCTCACTTTTCATGTGTTGACTTAAAAACTGATGCTTTCATATACTACTTTCATATACCTTTCTCTTTTATCTACTTTTTGTACTTTACTTGTTAAGTACCCTTTCATATTATATACTTTGTACTTTCCATATATTGTATTCATGTCTTTGTTCTTATACATATTTTCATATATCTATATTCATGTCTTGTTCATTTCTATCTTGTTTTCTGTTATACTTCATATGGCTTTCTCTTTTATGTACCTGCTTGTCACTGCCATATGATATTCATATCTTGTGCTTTTCATCTTATCACATCATATACTATACTTTCATATGATATTCATATCTGTGCTTTTCTTATACTTGTACTTTCATATGCTTTTCATATCTTTGTACTTTTCATATCTTGTCATCTTGTACTTTACTTCTTGTTCTTATAGCTTATCTATCACTTTCATCGCATAGCGGTGCTATTCTCATATCATGTCATATATTCTATACATGTCATTTCCTTTTAGGTTTCATATGCGCAAATACCTTCCAGAGCGGATACGGGAAATCTTGTATGTACGAAAGTACTATCATGCGAGATGGTGATCTCTGTCTGTATGTAGAAGTCTTATCCTTTATCTGAAGGCAGTGATCTCTATCTGTGTATATACAGAAGGTATCATCTTTGTCTGAGGCAGTGACCTATGCATGTACTATGTGGTGACCCTTCCGGGGCCACCATGATCAAAACGGGATCTATGTCATCGACAAGCGGGGCCTCGATATACATATGCATATTTGTATCTTCGCAAAGCGTGGATCCCATAGGCATGCTATTATCTCTGCAAGTTCTAAGCGAGACAATCCGGATATTTTCATATCATATTTTACGTACACATATTTCATAAGCATGAATAACTATTGTTATCATGATTGTAACCACAATATATACTATCGATATTTTAATACGTATTAGTTCTCATATCTGTATATATTCATATTCACAGGTTCTCCATATTTCTTTATAATACATATATTCATATCTTTTTTATATCATTTAGTTTTGTCTAGTATCATATATATAATCCTATCATATATCATGAATGCATCTATGCACTCTTGTATTTATGTATTCATATATAGTTTTCTATATTAACATCACTGTAATATTTCTATACATCATATCGCTTTATGCGTTTCTCAGGTTAGCTATTCATGTACTTTATGTTTATCTGTATTGCTTTTTACTTATTCATATATTCATATCATATACACTTATATTCATATACTTTCCTATACATGCTTACTATCGGATGCCTTTATATTGCTTATTTCGCTATCTTTGTTCCTATTACTTACTCTGTCATGTCTTTTACTATGCCTATCATTCATGTACGTACTTATTCTTGTGTTTTTGTCATCTTTTACTTCTCTTTATTGTTCTTAGCATTTGCATTTCTATCATTTGTTCTTATCATGTTCTATCTATTCATTTAGGTATATCCTATCATATATTCATATCATATAATCCTATATTCCATATCATATTCCATACTTATTCTTGAACACATCTATACGTATTGCATTTTCTATATTTCCTTGTTTCATGCCTATTACATATGACATTTCATATACTTGTAAGGTACGATGTCTATGAAATCACACCTCATTCATATATTCTTATTCCCTCTAACAGAATCACCGCTGCTTAGGGTGGAATCAATCCAATCAGATCATCCAAACTAAAGTTATGGCATTTTCATGCCAACTAGTCATTTTACCGATTTTACACTCGGGACTGTTTGAAATACTCATTTTTCCAGTGTCTTGCCTCCATATTTGACACTGGTTCTTTATACTCCTTTAAAGCTAAGGTTCTAAGGGTTTCTCAGCTGGGATCACCCCAGTCAGACACAGGAAACTCAGGTCGTCACGAACAACTTGGGACTATTCCTTGATCAAAGCGCAGACGAATTTGGCTGGATTATATCCCACTACTTTGGTGAATTTTTGGGCCACACAGAATCATAATTTGACATTGCCTATTTCTGGATGTTGGTTTTCCTTTAAGTCTATTTTAATTCTCATGAATCACTCAAAATCGGATAAATGAGCAAGTTATGGCTAAAATATGGCCTGGTCGAAAGAGGAAAATGAGAACACTACGCTCTTAGGTATAGCTCGACTGTCTTAGGGTACACCCCCTCATTTACTTGAATGTGGGCTTTTCTTCCCTTTTCAATATATTACTACCCAGATCATCTCATTACTCTATATACACACCTTAAAACCACTCAGAATTCATCATAAATCTGATTATACTGAATCATCATTATTACATATCTTTGATCAAAAATACGCCATGATTTTCTCCCAAAACAACTACAATATAGGTTATGACCCATTACACAAACAAAACATAAAAAGGTTAATTAGGGTTTATTCTAAGCTTTAGCTCAATTCTTTACAATTAAACACATGAATCCAACAGCAAAAGGGAGGATTATACTGCACTTTTCTTGTGCTATTTTAAAGTTTTTTACTAACCATCTTTCATGGCCCACAGTTGAGATGAAACCAAAATCAATTGAAGAATCCTTATTCAAGGTTGTTCCATACAACTGAAAACATGTATTCATCTTAATAGTCATAGTTCCATACCTTTTTTTTTTTTTGGCTCCTCCACTCTTCTTCCTCTTCTTTTCTTCTTCTGCTTCTCTTCCTCTTCTTCACCTCTAACACTCTTCTATCTAGGTTTGGTCTTCTCTTGTCTCCTCCCTCACAAGGCCACGTTTGGAAAGCCATTTTTGGCTTATTTTTCTCATTTTGCTACTTAGTCCTTCCAGTTCTTTATTATTTATATTATCTTTCTCTAATTATGAATCCCATAACTCCTTATTTACATTTCATTTTAATGGCTTAGAGCATTAACCCTAGTCTTTCTCATTTATGACCACTAGGTCCTCAGTATTAAGTGACTAATTTACCCTTGGCTCTGTGTGTTTCGGGTCTCTGTTTTCTTTAGAAAATTCATGTTAACTTAATATACCTAAATAGTCAAGCTGCTGGGTATATTTAGGAATTGTTACACATTGCCTCTGTTGTTCCTACCGGAATCCCCTCATTGCAGTCCTCTCCAGTGGGTTTATAAAGATTGTGCTCCTTGGCTTGTCTAGTTCCTGCTCTCTATTAGTGTCAGGAGCGTCCTTGGTCTTTGTCGTTCTTCTTCACATTTACTTTGCATTTTGCACAGTGAGTTCCCTCAGTCTACCGACCATGGCGGTTAGTGAACTGGAGTGCCTCCACCTCGTTAGTATTGGCCTGTAGAGTTTCGAGAGCGTCTCTTGGTGGTCGGCTATTTAGGTCGCCTTGCTGGTCTTGCGTCCCAAGGGGGTTAGCGTGACTCCTACTCATGTTTCAGGTCGATACCATCCGTCACTGAGAACTTCAGTTTTATTTGTAGAGAACGGTCGTTCCAGATGGCGTGAGCGTGGTGTGCTTTTCTGCGATTACAGAGTTTGGATCTTCTCGGAGTCCCCAGTACAGTCGTTTCTCAACTTCTTCATATAAAGGATGGTGTGGTGAGTCTGCTGTGGCTTTCCGATGCCTAAGTCAACTTCTTTCTTATTGAAAGGAAAGAATTCAACTCTCGATGACATTATGATTGCGTACCTTTTTATGGTAGAATGGGTCGGTATTTATGAGTATAAATTATGGTTACTTTCCTTGTTAGATAATGATACGGTATCTCTCCCATTGGGTGAGGAGTTTCCTTTTCTTTATCATGGATGAAGCCCATTGAAAGGGATAATAGAGGGGCGTGATCATGTGAGATTAACTTCTTTCTGTCAATTGGGTGTGGATCACGCGAGAGGCTGGGCGTTTTTCCTTTTGCATTTATGCTTATTACAGAATATCACTAACAGGTTCGAACACATGTTTAGGGTATAAAATAAGTTAAAATTGTATTCGTTCGAAAAAAATGACATTTTTATGAAAAATGGCAAAATGGTAATTTTGTCGCTTTGGAAAATTCTGGAAAATTTCTAGATCTCGGATGATGAAATGATATCTTCTGGGTTGGAATGAATCTCGTGAAATCTAGTCACCAGTACAATTTCATTTGAATTAAACGATTAGTTTTGCGAATTCGAGACGGCGTCGAATGGATACAGCGAGTTTTTTAGAAAATCCCGAAAATCAAATAGTTAAGAATGTCATTTAAAATAAATGGCAGAAGCAGACGAAATAAATTGTTTGGAGCTGAGGAAAATGAGCAAAGAGGACAAGGGGGCATGTAATTTACCTTAAGCTTTATATATATATATATATATTATAATAAGGAAGGGGAGCATCACTGAGTGCCTGACTGAGAGAGATAAAATTGATTTTTATTTTGTTCTTAACTTCTCTTTTGATATCGAGGTTCGATCGTCGGGAGTCGTCGGGCGAACGAAGTTCATGCTCGGCGAGGGCTGGCGTGAGTACCAAAAACACGGGTTTATGGAGAATTCAAGTAAAGTTCGGAAAATCTTAAGGTTTGGTATTTTCGGATCTGACATTAAGCTGGTGGGTAAGTCGAGATAGAGAGGCAAGTTGATCATGGCATCGTGAAGCTACGCGTGGAGTCTCAAAATCTTGGAATTCGTCAAACTCACGGGAGTAAAGAATTTCCACTGTTGGAATAAAAAGCCATGTAATGACATATGTTGTTTTCAGGGCCGTAATAGCCGTGTGATTTAATCCCAAAATTGTGGGACTAAATATTGGAATTTTTGGGACTGACTTTTGGGCAGTCCTGAACTATATTGAATGATATAAATTAGATAAAGAATAAGAATATATATGACTAGATAAATCATAATTATGAATGTGAGAATATGAAATGAATATATGATAGAAATACATGTAGAGATTAGGAAATTATACGTTAGACAAAGAGCCTGCTAGAAATGCAAAAATGATAGGAAAATAGTTACATGTATGAAGTATCGAGATAGAGTATGATTTTGGTATTGATTGTAGGATGGTTTTATCTTTGTGTTTTGACATGTTTGATGCGATGTTAGTGGCATTTTGTAGCTCAAATTGGGATGATAATGTGGCGGTGGACACAGGGCTGCAGGATGGTTTAGTTAAGCGGCGTGTCACAAGAAGTGGCAAAGGAGCTCTTTGTACAATAGAAGCAAAATTAAACTTCTATTTATTGCATTGCATTTAATGTGCACGCATCCTCGAATGCCTTCTCGCGTAGGGATCCCATGTATAAGCGTCGCCCTATAATCCAACCCCTCCAACTTCGGACGATCATAACTTCTTCGTTCGAACTCCGTTTTGGGTGTTCTTAGACTTTATGGAAATCCCTTTGAGTCTAGAATCCATCAATATATAGTTTGATACAATATTGAGCTTATAATAAGTCCGAAAATGAAAAAAGACAGTGGCTGCTACTACAGTTGCTGCAAGTTGTCGATTTTCTTCCCGGCTTGCAATGTGCATAACTCCTTCGTTAGGACTCCGTTTTGGGTGTTCTTGGACTCTATGGAAAGCTCATTGAGTCTAAGTCTAACCATATGCTATTTAATGGTATTGGGTATCTACATCTGAAATTTGATTGTTGTACCAAGTGTACTGAGTGGCGGTTAAAGTCGATTGAATACGTGATAAGAAAGAGATAGATGTGACGAGAAATAGCAACCATATGTAGATTTAATAGCAGAGGAGTATAGAAGAAAGAATAAAATGATAAGCTCAGAGAACACGTATAATTGTATAACTGCCTTCGACCAGTTATTGAATGACATGACACCTCGGTTGCGATGGGCGGGCCGCGTATGATACTTGGTATTCTCGATTGAATGCGACGACACTCGAAGCGTAGCGGCACATTAATGCTTTAATTGCTCGGTCGTCTGGTAGCACTCTGCATCGATTAACCCCGACACATTAATGCCGATATTCTCCCGATTAGTGCGGCGACACTCTGTCGGTGCCCGACTCCGCTTTGTGCTCTGCTTCGATCACATCACTGTACCTTGGTGCCATTGTGTTGTGTCACTGGAATTCCGTATTCTTGGTTTAAGCGATCAGCGGTTATATGATGAACTCTGAATAAAGAATGAAGTAAAAAATGAATATGGTAAAGATGCGAATGTACCTCGGGTACCTGCATGCGTACGTAGTACCTATGGTACTTTTGTACAAGTAAAATGTTACAGTACCTACGGGCCTTAAAGTATCTAATCTGAGGAATGCAGCTCAAGTATCCACAGTATAAGATTCGTAACCTGAATAAGCTACATGGCTAAGTAGATTAAGTAATACAAGTATATGCTCCGTAATACAAGTATAAGATCTGAAATACAAGAATAGGCTTTGTAAAACAAGTATAAGTTATGTAGTACCTATGGGTACTTTTGTACAAGTAAAATCTCTTATCAGTATATACGAGTACCATACATGTCGGTAAAATAAGTATAAGTTAATAATATAAGTAAAAGTCAGTAAAACCTCACGAAGATGTTACCTCCATAAGGAATCTCCCAAGTAGTATCTCTGAAGTACCTCAGTATGAGTATAAGTTAGTAGTACTACCAGATGCTTATTAAATAAATATAAGTTTGATACAACATAGTATGTCTTTTGGGAAGTTGAACAAGTAGTACTTACAGACACTTCGAGTATAAGAATAGGATTAGAAATACTAATATATAGGTTTCTTAGAACCAAGTATAAGATCAGTAAGACACGAATAGATTACCTTAACCATAGTATAAGATCACGAAATACAAGAATAAAGTTACGTAAACACAAGTTTAAAGATCAGTAAAAGACAAGTACATGTTAGTAATACAAGTATAAGTTCGTAAGACCAGGATAATGTACATTAGTACAGAGTATAGATACGAGAATTACGTTATAAGTTTGTAATTGCCACGAGTTGCCCAGTATAAAGGATAGAAGTTCCATGATACCGTTATCGTTCTGTAATATCTCAGCCCAGTACCTGAGTACCTCAGGCAAAGTGTAATCTCCGTGGTATAAGTATAAAGCCCCTATGGTATAAGTATAAAACCTGTGGTACTAAGGGTACCTGCAGTATAAGCATGATTTTGTAACTCCCTACGGGAGCAATTTATAGAGAGATATTAATGAGTATGTGGATGAAGTACCTCGAGTCTAAGTATATGTATGGGTTCGATACGGATCTGAGAAGTTTGAATAAGCATAAGTTTGTTACAGGATAATTATGCGCTGTAAAATGTATTTATATGATTTCATGAAATTTTGATGTGCATTTTTTTTTTTTTTTGTTATATGTTTATTATGATTCGAGTATAAATGCATGTGTATCGGTATAAGTTATAAGATATGTTTCTCACCCCAAGCGTCTAAGCTTAGCACGGGTTTTTAATCTGTAGAGTACGGGAGAAGACGTCAGAAGCATCTTCTTCGGAGCCGCCTGCTTAGTGAGGGGTTCACCATGTAGGTTAGCGCTCCCCGGTTGTAAATGTAAAAGTGCGGTTTTGTATTTGTAAAGTGGGACTCGGTATATGTGTATAGATTTTGATGGACACACCACTCAGGTGGTAGGTAGTTCTTTGATATGTATATGATATTTTGATTTTGTTATATAAAAAAAAAAATAAGATAGGTAAAGAGTCCCAGTATATAGTCTCGCGCCCGAACTCCGGCTCTGATCCGACAACGGCCTGACCGGAATCGTGGTGTGACATGCATGGGTTTCGGCCGCCTATCGCTTTAATTGTTCCTAAGCAGGTGGTTTTGAACTTCAGACCTGGTCCCTATACTTGGCATGGATAGAATCTCACCGTGAGTCGAGTCATTGGTCTCGTGCCCCAACTCCCTTCATAAGGAGGATCTTACACCCCAATCCTCACGAGGGCCATCTTATTTTCTAATTTCTTTTCTTTTCAGGTTTGCCTTATTCCAAGATTTGTTATTCTCATTTCAATTTCATACAACTATCTTTTTATTTTTCCTCGTATACAACCATAGATGAAAATGCGAACATTGTAAACACTTGATAATATCCAATAATTCCCTCAATAATTTCATGAAAAAAACCCCTCCCAATGGGAAAAAAAACTAAGAAAGCTTCTTCTATTAATGAAAAGGGAATACCATGTCAAGTTTCACAAACCAACATGTCTTATCCCATTGGAATTTCTTTATTAAATAAGAATTAATTTGCATATAAGAAAATGAACAATACAATGAACATTCCAAAGTAAGAAATGAGACTAACCATACAAACACGGGATACGAGAGAAACTTCACATTTGTCTCAGAAAAGCAAAGAAAAAGCTGGATAACCTTACAAATATATATAACCATGGGAAATACATATATAAAACAGAAAACCAACTAGCTCATGTAACAGACTTGTGATCAAAAGGTTGATGGCTCCATTTTCTTGGAAAAAGGCTGTAAAGTGGTCCTCCTCTGAAGCATAGCTGGCCTATGACTGGCCCTCTGGCACCCACATCTACAGTAAAGAAACCGGTGTCTGAAGTCATATCGGTTTTGATCAAACCAGGACAAACGCAATTTATCAAGAGACTTGGGTGTGATTTGGCCATAATCCTTGCATATGCATTCACTGCTGCTTTGGAGTTTGTATATGCACATGTCTGAGTTGGCCACCCTTTGTCATGCGCAATTCTCCTTTCTAATGATCTTTGAGGTATTCATTCACTATATCATCTAGTCGCCCTACTGAGAGTTCATCAACATCATTTAGCTCCATTCTGACTCTTTCATTGGTGACAAACTGATAAAATAGGGAAGAACTCAGCATTGCTTTTACGATTAATGGAAATGCAAGAAAGGACTAAATTAAATTTCCCCCTGAATGTGCAATAATATTACATTAACAGACCTCGAGCATTCGAAGGCCTGAAGACACGTTGACAATTCTTCCTGAATTTGAAAGCAGAAGGGCATGGAAGAAGGGCCTCTGTCACCCTTTGGTGCCATTGTAATTTGTTTTTACACATTCTTCTGCCGACTCATAAGTCTGCTTTAAGCCTTTAAATATCAATTCAGCTACATTAGCATTACTCTGCATCAGTGAAACAATATCCAGTCATTGATAGATACTATATGACTATGTCCTATTATTTAATTTAGAAATGAAACTACAAATTACTCATTTCAATCTATGGTTAGACTTCCTAGTAATGATCGTTTTAGAGCTTCAATGGTTCCCAGTGGACAGTGGCTCCATTAACCCCTGCATTATTCACCTGCGCGCATAAAATTTTGATTTCATATTACCTATCAATTTGGAATCCCTTTGATTCTCCAAGTACTGCATGATTAAAATGAATAAAATTCTCAGGGCTCTCAAAGTGAGACATAATACTAATCGCAAACCCCCAAATCCCTAATATTATTTTCCGTCTTTTCCCTCTAGCAGAAGGAAGATGAATTTTAAAAAAAATCTATTTCGGAAAGGGGTTGATTCCTTACTAAAATATCAAGCTTCCCATAGTTGGTTTGAGTGAATTTTGCCAAGGAAGTGATACTAATGGCATCCATCACATCAAGCTGATGAAAATCTGCTTACTAGGAAAGGCCAGGATTCGTGAAGCTTTTGCCACAACTTCAAGACCCTCTTCTCATCTCTGGCTGTTAATACCACCATCACTCCATTTGAAGCTAACTGTCTGCATATCTCCAGTCCAATTCCTTTATTTCATCCGATTACAACTGCATATCTGAAAACCAAAAATAAACGGTAATTAAGAATATGCAGATAAAAAAAAAAAAAAACCTCATGGTTGCTGAATCTGAGATGGTTGATGTCATTTTCTTCGGAGTAAGATAAGGAATGTTGGGTCGAGTGAAGATTCCATTTTATAATCCAGACCTACTTGTAAATGGTGATCTCCATAACATGCCTTATCTGAACTCAACCTTCTAGAAATATTCAATTCATTACAGTGCCGGTAAACGCCAGCAGCCCACTCACCAAGCCTCCAAAAGTGGCGCGCCCAAGACACTGCGCCCTACACTTCAAAACGGCGTCCCACCACAATCCAAAGGATGATCTTGATGAATTAAAGGTCCACATCCTCGCAACCGCATTTGTATTTCGCTTAATACGTAAAAATAGAATAACCCCTAACAAAGATATCATCCCTCAATCCAACCAAATTTTATCAAGAAGGGTTAAAACAATAACATATCATCACTACTGATCTCCCCAACAAGGAATAAAAGATTATCCCAAATAAACAAATTATTTCTAAATCCATTACCAAATCGATATTGATAAGAAAATCCCATCCAATGGGAACAAATCCTGGGAGCTTTCTTACGTACAACCGGGGTCGAACATCTACTATAAATACATGGCCACCCCCTGGGGCCGGTGAAAGGTGACACTCTTAGACGATACCATATGCACACATTCGCCCCTCTGCGCCTTTCCCGCAAAGAAACCAGATTAGATCGTAGCGCCACTGGCAGACACCCTCGGGCCACCCCCCCTTCTTTCGTTTGCAGGAGGCTACGTCCGAGCTCCGCAGATCAACAAATGACCCCCACACGATCCCCGCTCAACCTGCACTTGTCCTGCACGCCCGGCAGATCCTAGCCCCACAAACAATCCGGGTCCAACTTTGGGGCTGACTTCATGACGCCCAACCCGGGGCCCGGCTGGAAAAAGGGCATCATCATTGGCGCCGCTTGTGGAACTTTACGCCTTTATATAAATATAACCGACAAGATCGATGGTATCAACCGAACGCAAGCAGAGTAACGCCTAATCCGGGCTAAGGATGCAGATCCACTGTGCCATGCGGATGTTGGTGACTTCCTAGGACAATAGAAGCAATGCAAGCCAACACGAACGAAGTGGAAGCACTTCGCCTCGTCAATCAACGCCTGATAGAAGAGTTAGAACAATCATCGTACATACAACATTCACCTGAAACACTGACAGCCCGGGAGGGCCACGACATTCCTCTCTCGCTGCGGTGAGCAACACGGTCACGATATTCCCCCAAGGTACAAACAGGCGTAGTCCGTCGAACCGGGGGCACAGACCACAATTGGCCCCCGCGGAAGAGGGAAACGGAGCAATGCTCGGAGGACATGTCGGGAATGAAGAACTACATCACCCTCAGCCAGGAGCAGGAGAGCAATCATGGGAGCAGAGGTTTAGGAGTCTTCAACAAGAACTCAACCGTGTGAAGGAGGTGGTTAAAGGACGCGCCCCAGACACTATGGACACCTTGGTAAAGCAAACCGAATCACCCTTCACAACCGAGGTGCTACGCTACCCCCTTCCAGCGAAATTCAGAATGCCACAAGTGGAAGCATTCGATGGAATAAAAGATCACGTCGACCACCTCAATACTTACAAAAATCAAATGGAGTTGCATGGGTATCAGACTTGTACATGCGTATTTTCACACACGCTAAAGGGCCCAAATTTCTGGCTTGGTTTAATAGAATTCCACCTTCATCAATCTCTTCATTCGTGAGAACTATCCATCATAGCTCGCCTCCCACTTCATCTGGGCTAGGACGTATGCAAAACCTGCTACTATCCGTTGACCGCCGCTGTGGCTCGCAGGAGTCCCGTCCTACGCGGCAAAGATTCAACGCCGAGTCCCCTCAAGACAGACATACCAATGAAAATTCGCAATCACGCATTCATTGATGGGTTAGAGGCCGAAGGATCCTATGCTTCCATCTCAAAGAACCCTCAAGGAAGCATGGCCGAGGTGCTCGCAAAAGCGGAGAAGTATATAAACGGCGAAGAAGCCCTTATATCCAAGAAGGAGAGCTCCTCCAACCATAAAGAGAAGAATGGAACAGACAAACGACGAGGACGAAGCCCCAAAAGACAAAGCGACTACATAGTTGATCGATCTCCAAAGAAAAATGAAGAACGATCTCAAAAGGCGTGGCAACCTCGTAGACGCCCGGGTCCACCGCAGCCCGAGACGCGACGTTATTCGCCTCCCAACGCTTCACCCCGATGTACCCCTGTCATAGGTCCTACATGAAGTATGAAACGAATGTGGGGCCTCGAGCAGGGCTAACCTCAAATGAAACTGATCCCGCCACAAGGACAACACTGGGGCATTATGAGTTCCATAGAATTGCGGACATCAGATCGACAACCGTGATACATCTAAAGAGAGAAATAGAGTACTTAATACGGCGCGGATACCTCCGGCGTTTCATATCTCCAGAGGGTCAGGCCTAGAATCAAACCCAAAACCAGGCCCCAACTCAACAACCGCCCCTACAGACTACCACTCAAGACCAAAGAACCCCTCGAGAACCACAGTGATCTCTGGAGGATTCAGGAGGAGGAGAGAGTCTAGTTCAGCTCAAAGGCCCATCTCAGACAACATCGCACAGCTGATAAATAGGGAAATACAAGCGGTATCCAAACTACCGCGGCTCGACACGTCCATCACATTCTCTGACTCGGATCTAGAGGGATGCCAACACCCCCATGACGACCCATTGGTAGTTCGCGCAATTGTGGCCAACAAAACAGTTCATCGGGTTCTAGTTGATAACTGGAGCTCCACTGACATCATCTTCGCGCTAGCCTTCGATAAAATGGGTATTGGGAGAGAAAGACTGGAGCCCGTCAACACACACCTGCGAGGATTTTCTGGGGAAAAGGTGTTACCTTTCGCTCAATCCAATCACCACTCGGGATAGCCCTTGCCGTGCGACAACAACAAAGAAGATTCCTCATTGTAGACGCCCACGCCTTATAATATGTTGTTAGGAAGACCTCACTAACGCAATAAAGCCACACCTCCGCATACCATATGATAATCAAGTTCCCAACCATACACAGAGGTGTGATGTCGAGAGACCAACGGATAGGCAGGGAATGCTACATAGCCTCTATGAAGCAAAGAGCGGTCGACTACGTGAATATGGACGAGCTTGACATGCGTGACGAGGTGCCCACCCGACCCGAACCTTCGGAAGAACTAGAACCAGTATCGCTGGATGACGACCCGGAACATCTCGCCTATATCGGCTCCAAGCTAGCAGAAGACCTCAAAAGCCTCCACCAGCTTTTGAGACGTAATTGCACGCCTTTCGCATGGAAGCAAAAAGGACATGGAGGAATTGACCCTACAGTAATCACCCATAGGCTGAACACTAGCCCATCCTTCAAACCGGTCAAGCAAAAGCGAAGGAGCTTCGCACCAGAAAGGCAAAAAGCCATCAACGAGGAGATCGGTAAGCTCCTCCAAGCGGGAGCGATCAGGGAGGTGGAGTATCCTGAGTGGTTGGCAAACGTCGTGCTCGTCAAGAAAGCAAATGGCAAGTGGCGACTCTGTATCGACTTCACCGACATAAACAAAGTACGCCCCAAAGGACAGCCTTCCTCACAGGATCGACCTCATCGCGGACGCCACCGTTGCGCCATGAACTTCTCGCCGATGGATGCCTTTTCCACAAGCAACCGGATCAAAGAGGACCCGCATCTACCAAGAAAAGACCTCGCTCGTCACAACACACGTGGAACTCATTATATCGGGTGATGCCGTCGACTCAAGAACGCAAAGAGCCACCTATCGAGGTCAGGAACCGGATGTTCCAAGCGCATAGGCGCAACCATGGAGGCATACATAGACGATGCCGGGGTAAATCCACCACAAACGACCTTCACATCACTCATCTCTCCAAGGTTCCAAATCCTGCTAGTTACAACATGAAGCCAACTGTACCAAGTGTGCTTTCGCGTGTCACTAAAAATCTCCTCGGTCATAGTGAACAACCGAGGAATTGAGGCAAATCCAGACAAGATAAGGGCGGTGCTCGACATGCCGTCACCCTCTCGTATAAAGGAAGTACACCGATAGTGGAGTGATCATAGCCTTGGGTTTCTGCCTCGCATCCAAAGGCAAGCTTATAAACGCCACCCTTCTTTCAAGTCCTGAAGAAAGCCTTTCAATGGGATACAAAGTGTGAAGAAGCATTCTCACTTTGAAAACATACCCGAGCCTCCCATTCTAGTAAGTCCCTGGTCGGCGGGAGCTCCTTTACTCTATACTTAGCCGTGTAGGACTTTTCAACCAAATAAGCCCTCGTCGTAGATAAAGAGGAGTTTAAGACCCGCCTTACTATTGCAGCCGAGCTCTAAGAGGAGGGAGGAGAGGTACCCAAGAATGGAAAAGACTTTGCTCGTAACGCAGCCGGAAGCTCCGCCTCGTATCGTGCTCATACCATGGTTCCAACTAATACCCGATGAAACAAGTGTCAAGATAAACCCGAGACCTCCCATATCGATGAAGTGGGCCATAGAGTCGAGCAGTTCGGAGCATCGACACAGCTAAAAATCGTAATAAAAAGGGCAAGTCTTGGCCGATTTCGTCATGGAGTTTACGTCAGCGGAACCCGCCAAAGATGCCCAAACAACGACTGACCTCTCCACTTGGAAACTCTCCGTAGATGGAGCTTCGAACGCGCAAGGGAGTGGAGCAGGTCTTATCCTAACTTCCCCATAGGAATAGGATACTGAAAGCACGACTCGATTTGATTCCACACGTCCAACAACGGTCGAATATGAGGCAAGTACCATACAGCCTCAACCTCGCCCATCTCATTGCAGCCTAATCACTGTAGAGGTCTACAAAACACTCCCAACCGGTGGTCAGCAAATAGAAGATAATTTCCACGAGGCCAAAGCCAGAGTGACGATCCCATATCCAAAGTGGTCACTAATTTATTAAAAATTAGTGTTGGTTCAGTGTCAAGCATGTCCCCAGCGTAGAACTCCCGAAATGACAGCCAAGTAAAGCTACCACAAATCCCAACAGAAGACTCAAACAGGTCGACACTGCCGAATACCCGCTAACCCCTCAATCGATCTCTCTATAGCGCAGGAAGGAAGCCTGCCCTGCTCGGGTCTAAGCCGACCGATGGAGCCCATATGGGATTATATTATGTGACTAAAGCCTACCCGACGACCAGTTAGCAAATTTAAGATAAGTGGCGAGGTCCCAGCTGTGTTTACTAATCACAAGGGAAGGCTTCTACAAGCGAGGATTTTTCACAGTTTTCCTTAAATGCATCACAGAGAAGACACCGAGTACGTGGCCGAGAGGCGACACGAGGGCATATGTGGGAATCATATCTGAGCTCGAGACAGCGGTGAAAAGTCTCGAAAGGTGATACTACCGCCTACAATACTTAAAGATGCTAATCGATCTAGTCAAGAAATGCGTGATCCGCCAGAGCACGCCAAGATCTCACGCTCCCATCGTAACTCTTAACGGCCGATCACAAAATTTCGCCTTTAAACAAATGGCCTTGGATACCGACCCCTACCCATTGGTAAGGGTCAGTGCAAATTCATAATCGTCGCAGTGGATTACTTCACCAAGTGGGCGGGTTTGTGCCTTTAGCCACAATTACAAAGCAGAAGATACGCAATTTTGTGTGGCGAGCCATCATATGCGTGCTCGTATCCTAAGAGCCTGCATCGCATAACGGAAAACAGCTCGACAACGCTAAATTCGGGGATTTCGTGTCGAGCCTGAATTAAAAATTATTACTCATCTCTAGCACACCGCGAATCCAATCCGACA
The DNA here is from genome assembly GCA_016808115.1 of Tetrastigma voinierianum. NCBI lineage: Eukaryota > Viridiplantae > Streptophyta > Magnoliopsida > Vitales > Vitaceae > Tetrastigma > Tetrastigma voinierianum. The sequence continues at coordinate 88,177 of JAEQBH010003793.1, forward strand.
GTCGAAGTCACTATCATAACCCTTAAAAAGCCGCCTTGAAGACCAAATTGAAGACCTTTAAAGGAAATCAAGTAGAATACCTCCGAAGTATTACGTCTACAGGACGCACACGTGTCGCAACCCGGAAACCCCATTTGCCCTAGCCTTTGGCACTGAAGCAGTAGCCCCCGTTGAGGTCGGAATAAAGTCTCCTAGAATCGAGTTAGCATCGTGAACACAAATGACTAAGCTCGTCTAAATTTAGATCCTTAAGATGAAAAGCGCGAGCAAGTCCTAAAGCGCACGAAGGACTATCAAAGGAAGACGACGAGGTACTACAATCAAAAAGTCAAACCTAGAAGCTACATGCCTGGTGATTTAGTCTTAAAGAAACTCCTGCCGGCGAGGAAGAACCCGGCGCATGGAAAACTGGGCCCCAACTGGGAAGGTCCTTACATCATATCTCGAAATCGCCGTGCCGGCAATTATGAGCTCCAAAACAGAGGAAGGAAAATCTTACAAGATACATGGAATGCGCAGCATCTTAAGCGTTTTATCAAGAGGCACTATTTGTAATATTAAATGAGCCTTATCGATTCTTATGTAACGAGTCGAGCCGCTCACCGGGTTATTTAGTTAGATATCTCAAACAGTTCAAATATATAAGACACAGAGAAATACATAATGAGAAAGTTCATAGACATAAAAACCACTCTTTATTCCAATCGGATTACATTAGGTTACAATCAGTGATATCATCGATTACAATCAGTACGAGCAGTTCCCTTTAAAAAAAAAAAAAAAGAAGGCAAAGGAGAAAGAGAGAATGAAAGAAGGAGAAGGGAAGGAAAGAAGTGGAAAAGAGGAGAAGAAGAAAAGGGATGGAAGGAGTTTATGCAGAAGAAACAAAAAAGGGGAGAATGAGATGTGGAAAAAGATGAAAAAGAAGGAGGCGAGAAAGGAGGAAGGAAGAGAAAGAAGAATGAATGGAGAAGGCGACGAGAAGAAATGCATCGCCTTCTCTCAGCGCATCTCCCCAGCACGAAGCTAGGAATAACATGACCCCATAAAGGGAGACTAGTGGAAAACACAACTCCCATGTGGAAGAACAAAGAAGATCGAACCAAAATCTTCGTATGATCCTCACAAGACTCCACTGTGACCCGACGATACATCTCACCTGCATTCCTGCTTACGCACTGGGCAGAAAGCAAAATATACAAAGTATAAGCCCCACAACGACATTTATAAGAAAGCCAAAGAGACTCCAAAATGCCACCTGGAACGCTCCAAATTTCCATCAATCAAGACAAAGATGTTCACACCTTCCAAGAAATCGGTCAACAGTTTGACGCGGGCTTCTTCAATCCAAAACAGTCGCGACAACCGGGGCGGAGCCGTTGAATGATTTCGCGACGAAGTCGCACGATCGATGAAAGCACGTCGCTTTCAGAGCTTCGGCGAGAGCCAGCAGGCATTTTCGCACCGCTACATCGCTATCACCAACGGGCCGGCGCCGGTTAGCGCGCCGGATGGCGCGCGTACTACTGACGGCTCATTCTTCGCATGTTACGTTTCGTCAAAGATTTGACACCAGCTATTTATACATCGCCACATCGAACGCCACTTCAGCAAGGCCATAGCGCCAGAGCGGTGCAGCTCACTTTGACACTGAGCCCATTCAGAGCCTCCCAGATGCCATCGCCGCCCTCAGAGCCCACCAAAATGAAGGCACGTCATCAGGGGCCACACGCTGATCTCACGCTCAAGAACGCACTCCAAGGCCACACACAGAGTTCAAATAGGCTCACTTTGACTGAGCCACTGGCTCCATTGTTACACCGCCTCAGAGTCAACCCAGCCAGCCACACTGCCACCGGCCATATCGCCAACGGCTGAATGTGTTAAACGACACGGCAAATGGGCCAAGAGCTCAAAGAGGCTCACTTTGATGACCCATCTACTCGCACAGCCACGCCGTCTCAGAGTCACCAACCAGCGCCACATCGCCACCGCCGGAAACACCGCTGAACGCCACTCAGCAGGCGCACGCCAGATCCCAAAGAGGCCGCTCACCAGACTGCTCATCTACCCACGCCACACCGCCAAGAGCCAGACTTCAGCCACATGACAAGTGCCACTCCACGCACGCCACCGGGTGGCCACGTTACTAAGAGCCTGCAAAGAGTCACTTTGACGAGCTCATCTACTTCGGGACAGCCACGCCGTCTCAAGAGCGACTGGCCAGCTGGCATTGGCGGTTATAACGCCAGGCCATCGCACCAACTGGAATGATGCTCACTGGGTGGCTGCACAGAGCCCGGCAGAGCCTACTACGAGTCACCCACTCAGACAAACGCTGCAGTGAGTCGACGCAAACAGCCGTTACTTTATCTCTGCCACGGCATCGCCACCCGTCAGAACACTAAGGCCATAACGCCGGCATGGCCACTCCAGATCGGCCAACTCACTCCTCTCACGAGTCATTTCAACGTGGCCACACACATCCAGCCTTCCCAGCACCAGCATGATCAGCCCAGCTGACAGTTCGCGCCGACGAAGTTCATATATAGACGCAGTCTCCGCCACAGTCTGGCACCTCCACCGCGTCGAACGCACCATTTCCTCCCACGGGCCATCGGCGAGCCAATTCGATCCACTACCGCAACCACCGACGAGTTCACACTTAAGTTATCGACACAGTTCATCTTATTCGATAGCCACGCCCAAGTAGAGTCAACTCCACTGCAACTCACCACAGAAGACCGCCACAGCCTGTGATTTCCCAACTCTAGGTCCGCTGATTCCCATCAAGCTCAAAATACTAAATATATGGATGTCTGCCATCAGACATCGCCATTGTTAACAAAGAAGCCCCCTTTCAGACGGAGCTCTACTCCATTATATAGTACTCCCCAGACAAATCTGTCCTGGAAGTACGTCCAATATAATCACAAAGATACAAATGGATACAAAACGCCTCTGGGTCATCTGGCCATCTCGAAGGGGGAAACATAAGTGTCTATGGAACCAACAGAGGTCCAGAATAGCCTAAGAGTTCAAATGTTTTATTTCTTATACAACATAGATAAAAATACACTTACTCAATATACTGTAAATATCGTAAGAACTCAGAAGCCACACCCGCTTTCTTTCTTTAATTCTCTTGGCTCAGAGATGGTCGCCTCCCGACTCCCGTACCTGGGAAATAACATCCCCCAAGGCAGCTAATGCTCGTGAGTGGAATCGCCTGCGGCGCATCACCCAAGTGCAAGCAATGATCCAAAATAAAGATACATTCCTCCAACATAAATGCAGATGATCCTACTGAATGCAGTTCATTGACTTTATGAACTCTGTGATCCAGTTCTCACCAGGCCTCTCAGTTATTCAGCCAAGCCTTGAAGCAGAATTGGCTTGTTTATTAGTGACAACCCTCCACGCAGAGATATTTGAATTGGGGCTTTTATCCTAACATTGATATGAGCTTATTGCTTCAGGGATCATCCTCCATGGCTGGGCGCTCCCACGATTGATATAGAGTTATTGCTCAGACTGCTCCTCCAACTATTTTTGATGCCCAGACTATCTCACACTTAATTCTATACTCTAGGATGTCTGAAAAGGTGATATATGGAATGTGGGCTTGTATAAATTCCAATACGCCTTAATCTTCACATGTAAATATATAACATCATATATAGGTTTACAAAACATTCAATTACACAATCATGCTTCAGCAAATTTCCAATATTTCATGATCAAACAGCTCCTTGAAGGCTTAATGATCATTAACATTTAGTAATTTAGAATTTTAATTTACCTCAGAACAAAATTATTATATTTACAAAATATAGTCAAAGGACTATCGTTTGAAACAAAGTAGAAAACCTTGTATTAACGTCTCCGCATCAAGATATACTTACTCACCCACTCAGGAACTGCAGATTTCCACTTCCGACGGTCAGCTCCACATCGGGCGCCACATTTCATGGAAACAAACAAACTAGGGGAACCCATTATCAGCCCGGAGCACAGGCCAATGACTGTCCACATGGGTCTCAAAATCCACATCCGCTCCAAGCTTGGAACCGATCAAACACCCATTCACAGCCCTGGCCAAATCAAGCACTCAGGCCAACACTTGGGGCTAAAGCTACAAAGAAAACCCGGCAAGGAGAAACTCTACCTCAGAGCCAGAGGAAAAACCCTTGTAACCACAATTCACGCCAAACCCCTCTCCTGCAGAGATAGTTCTCCTTCTGTCCAAGACCCACAGCTTGTGTCGATCGCTAAACTCTCTAGAGAGAAGAGCCTTCTGGGAAACCAAAATACATCCCCTACCTCCAGAGTCCCTCCCTTTTCTTACTGCTTTTCTGGAGTTCTTTTCTTGAAGTAAAGAAGGTGGAAGTCAACCATTTGACTTCCTCTTTGTTCTTTCCTCATTTAAGATTTCAAAATTCCTGCATATCTATGTCATTCTTTTCCAGCTTTATATCTCTTATATCATCCTCCTCACCGTCCGCTTCCTTATCATTTCTGGTCATACTTATCTTATGAAAATGTTTGTTATGATTTTCAATGATCTAGTTCGTTCATCGTGACCCGAACCGCTTGCGTCGAATGCAAATTCGTAATCGTCTAAATCATTTAAATTTGTTTGCCAGTTAGATTTCCTCGCGAGATGATTCCAAATCTGCATGAACTGCTTTTGTCATCCAGATCTGTGAGAATGAATTTTGGATTTTTTTAACTGAAATTATAATTTTGCACCTAATTACGATTTTGCCATTTTTCCGTAAATGGAATTTCTCGGTCTTACAAGCTCAATTTATCAGCTCACCCATAAAGCATATAAAATTGGGAATCGCCACTGAACAAATTAACCTGTTCACAGCCTCGACACGCTTGATTTTAGCTGACCACTCAAATTCTCAGACCTCAATCCCAAAGCCATACATTCATGCAAACAGCAAGAAAGACCGAAGAAAAGCGGAAATACTCCAAATGAGAAAACGCTAAACCACAAAAAAAAAAAAAAATGAATATTTATTAAAAAGGAGTTACATATGACTCGCCCCAAGTCTCGACAAAAGGGAAGTGTGTGTATTACAAAAGAAAAATATAAAAGTCGACACGTGCGGGCGTAAAATGAGGACGTGAAACTCAGGCGTCGCAGGAGGAAATGCATCGAAGGAAGAGGGGAATGGGTCAGCAGAGTATCCTGCTCTTGAGAACACTTGCAGAAAGACTCCTCCGCCTCCTCGCCACTGGGAGATCGCCAGTCCGCCCGGCAGATGGCGAACACTTTCTCGCCAGGTGCCAGCCACCAGAGGCCCATCGAAGGCCACGCTTGGTCCTCAATTCGCTTAATAAATATCATCCTCTTCCGAAAGAACAAGGATATTTGTCAGAAGATCTCGCGCAATCCGCACACTCATCTACTGCTCACACTTACAACCTCTGAGGTCTCACGACTCAGTCGTTGCCCAGTGGAAGGCTCGGCCCTGAGGTCTCTCACCACGAGCCACACGGCTATTGCATCCACGATCACACAGACGCCTACTGGCCGCACGTAACCCTCTTGAGACTCCACCCGCCCCGGGATGTGGACGAGCCCATCCCCCTGAACTGTCCGGGCTCGTGACCGATAATCGCAGCCCATCCCCGGGTCCGACCGCACCATTCAGCCGCGAACCTGAGCTCACCTGACCTTCCAAGTTCGGGGCCTCTCGACCCGCCGCCGCTACTCGAACTTCATTCTCCTCTACTCTCCACCCGGGCACCAAGCTTCCACGCTGTATGTTTTAGATCAGATTTAAGTCTCTCCACCCCTTCGCTGATACGGGCGCTCGTTCTTGCAGTTCTGGCCCGCTCGTAAGAGCAGGCCGCCTTCGCCTCTTATAAAGTCGGGCGATTTTTACATTGCTTTTCGCTTTAGCTTTGGCCTTTTATCAACTGGGGACTCCTTCAAATGAAAAAGATACTCGCACATCAAAACATGAAGTCAATATCCGACACGAGATCAACTCGAAACAGACACTATCGTGCATGTGGATTCTACTCGACGGCAACCCCGAAGGGATAGGAGCCGCAGTTCCCATCAACCCGCACTGCCGACCCTCCCAAGGTCGTTAACTTGCTGGATCAGGACAAGATCGCACTCGCCGCGAGTTCAAAGATTGAAGACAAAGAGTCCTCATCTTCGACAAACTTTTTGATGTCGGATTTTTCTCTTCCAACTTCCACCTTGAGGTGGCTCCACACCCTCCAAGGCGATTCAAACTATAATAGGTATAATCCGCCAATCTACGTCTCACGACTCCATCCAAGAGATTTCGCTTACGTAGCTTAGAAAGGGGGCGGAGAGTTTCAGACTGCTGTGGAGCCTTGGCCGCAGGGCGACCGCGCCCGCTCCGCTGGAAAGTAAGAGAAGGAGACGCCCACTAAAACCCCCGATCGAAACCGGTCGATCTTTCTCAGCTGGAGCTTGATTTTTTTCCGTTCGCATCTTGTTTCCGAGACGTGTTCCCCAACTAAACCAAAATTTCCCAGTAGGAGTGGTTGGGGAAGCCTAATGGAGAGACTCCCATGGTGGAAAGGGAGGCAAGGGCCTCAAAGTGCAGAGGCACTCTCACTCGACGGGCCGTGGAAATGTCCGATATCAGTCCGCACAAGGACGAGCCGAACATTCCGCTAACACCAGAGCTACAACATTATCTTTCACTAAGGTCATCGAGGCACTGGAAGCAATGAGACAATGCAAAGTCGTGAAATATTCAAATAAATCCTTCACACGAGTTACATCAAAAACAGAGCGAACGCTCACGAAGATTTTCAGGGGCGGTCCAAGCCACCGGAACGCCCAGAGTATCATCCTTGTCGGAAGGATCATATTCAGCTAAGCACCAATTAACAAAGAAATAACGCCTTCCAAGGACCTATGGGAGTTGCTGGAAGATCATGATCACCCTGGAGAGCTCTAGGGTGCCTGGAGAAATAAAGGAAGCCCTCGGTAGTCTCCTTTGGACTAAAAAGATAGAGGAGCATAGCCACACTAGGGACGCCGAGCCCCTTGTCTCTAAAAAAAAAAAGGCCACCAGTTCACCAAAAATGCCCCCAACCGCTGGAGCGAGTCGGGAAGGACATACATCATTGAAATGTTGCGTAAACCCCTTTCGCTGAAATGGGGTGCGGAAAACGAAGACCATTATCAAAGGCGACCTCAAAGAAACATACCATCCCAAGCATAAAAGCTACATAAAAGGTCAAGACGCCGGGCGGGTCCATACCACGCTGCTGGAGGTCGACAACGTTCGTAGCAAAGGTAACCCCACACAAGGACCGACCTGCTGTGGTCCCACAAATACGCATGTCGGACGGCGATTAAGGTAATCTGACCTCCCAGGATATTTAACAGATTTATTTTCCCTTTATCCTTATCCAAGGGAAGAGGAGGCGCCTGTGAACGTTTTGTTCAAATCACGGCCGAACGGCTGGAAGCATCCCTAACCCGTCCAGAACCGGCAACAACTGAAGAGTCATTGCCAATACGTAAAGAAGAAGAGCGACCCGGACCCATAATAAGAGCAAACAGTAAAAACGAAATCCAATCAATCTAACCCTAGAGCCATGTCGTACCAATCGAAGAGAAACCAAAGAGGTAGACGCAAAAGTGGTCCTGGCCGGAATAAGACCTAAGAAGCAAAATGCCGTAAAAGTTCACACAAAAGTGGTCGACAGAGAACCTCCGGAACAAAGTACGCAGATCGCAAGAGTTTGAGGACCGTAGAAGCAATGCGGACAGAGGAGGTCCGGGTGGAAAAGAAACCGAAAGAAAACTAGAAAGAGGTAGGAAACGAGCGAAACCCAGAGTCACTGGCCATCACAAGACACATGATCTACGACCAAGCCTTAACTAACCCAACCTCAAACAAACACGCGGAGATCAGATCCGACGCAAGAAACGACACAAAGTCGCCCACGTATTAATCAGACTCAAGCGGGTTGGGCAACCGACAGTGGTTTGATGAAATGGGCTCGCGTGCCCACCACCAAGCCCAAAGAAGTGGCGCGCCCAACGGCAATACCTGTGCCCCCGCACTAACCCCAAAACGGCGTCTCGGCCCGTCGGTCCAAAGGACGATCTCGGATGAAATTAGAAGGTCCATATCCCCGCAAAATCAGATTGTATTTCGCCTCAATACAAAATAGAACAACCCCAACACAGATCCGCCAATCCAACCAAATCTTACGTATGAAAGAAAAACACAATATCACACCATTGGATTCTCCCCCAATAAGGAAGGAAGATCATCCTAAATAAAAATGTGCTATTTCTAAATCCATTACCAATCCGACATCGATAAGAAAATCCCATCCAATGGGAACAAATCCAGTTACGCGACAACCGGTCGAACATCTACTATAAATACATGGCTACCCCGGGGCCAAGTGAAAGGTAATGCGACTCTTAGACGATACCATATGCAACACATTCCGCCTCTGCGCCTTTTTTCTCCCTCGCAAAGAAACCGACGAGGTGCATCGGAGCCGCCACGCACGCCCCCCGCCGACCCCTTCTTTGTTCTGCAGGAGGCTACGTCTGCACTCAGAGATCAACAGTGCCGCGATCCTGCCTCAACCCAGACGATCCAGACGCCTGCATCCCAGCCCACAAACAATCCGGGTCCAGCCCAGCGACCCCCACACGCTCCAGCCCAGTTCCGGTTGAAAAAAGGCATCATCACATTTCTTCTTTGACTTGTCAGCCCGTCAATTTTATTGTATTTCTAAGTAATTTCTCTTCATGTTGATTGCTATATAAACTTAATGCATGATATATTCAAGTTCTACATCCGGCAAGATCAGTATCAACTCTAACATAATTTTGTCTGTACAAAATGTCAAAATTTTAGGTTTTTCAATAAGTTGTCTGTCTTATAATTATTGAAGATTTCTTTTTTAGCAGAATAATTCAAGCCAAACTTTTAGAACAATCAAATCCAGAGGTAAGTTTCATCAACCTACATCATGATGTTTAAGAACAACACAATACAAAAATAATTGGGATTTCTATTTCTAAATATGGAAAAAGAAAATAGTATGATTATCATATTGTGGGTATTTGATTAAATTATTTTAATAAACTTAACAACTTAATTTAGTTATTAAGTACATTTAGCTTTATTTAGGTAAAATAAAATTAATGATATGATTTAGAAATTTAAATTTAGTTAATCTTAAGTTCACATCCTCATTTAATTTGTTCAATTTTTCTTTATGATCTTTCATACCCCTTTATTATTACTAAGCCTTTTTAAATTAGTTCTAGTTTGTTCACATGTCTAAGTGAGCTGGTAGAGTTTTTCAGTTAAAAGTACATTTATAGCTGCCAAGGGTCTTAAGTTGAGTCCCACAATTCTACTTCATATTATAACAATAATGAATTATATAAAAAAAACTTAGTTGTAATTTGTGATGATACATATCAATTTGAAAACCCCAAATTATTTTGAAATATTTAAATTAATTTTAGAAATATTTATTACCCCTAAATAATTCTAAATCTTTATTAGACATAACCTTCCTAAATAAATCTTTATTTTGAAACAAAAAATGTATTTTTTATATAATATGTATTTAAATATATCATTAAAAAAATAGTTATTTTCACAAAAAAATTAAGAAGGTATTTTTGTCAAAATGAGATTAAAAATTGAAAAAGAGAGTTCGATTTCCAAAATCCAGCCAATTCTTTAAGGAAAAATAATATTATTAATTCAAACTTACAATATATCGATGCATCCAAGATATAAATAAATAAAAATTATATATAAAATGAAATAATATATAGGTTAATAGTATAATAAATTGGTATTAAAGCTCAAAAATTTAACATAGTGACTATAAAATCTACGATTTCGCTTTTCGTTTCTCAATATCATGACTATAATGGATATCTTCTCAACAGATCAAATCCATTTCGGCTTGGTCGTAATCACTTCCACACAAATAGCGCCACAAATAAAACGATGAACACCACCACGCCATAAATAAGACGACGACAAAACCAAACGGGCCGTGACAGACGATGATAAACCAAACATGTATAAACGTGATCACAATACAAAAAAACAAAAGAATCCTAAATTTCAGCTGCCAAGAACCACTTTATTAAATAAGAAAATATAAGAAAAAGATGTAGAAAGGTAATTTCAAGTCAAGAATGACAAAACAATCACCCTTTCTTGCTTGAGGGGTTATAAGAGAACAAGATAAGAGAAAAAGATGGAAGGGGCGGACTAGGGTTTTGACATTAGTTTTCAATTGATCTTTTAGTCCAATTGCCTTTGATTTTGTTAATACTAGGTAGTAATTATAAGTGTTAATTGCCCATCATATCTAATAAGGAAAAAGGTCCTAACGAGAACAATTTAGTTTATTATCTTAAAACTAGAGTGTATTAAAAAAAAGTATGAGTTTTAACTAACTCCTTAGTGATAGGTCAATCTATAATTAAAAGCCTTGTTAAACCAAACTTCACCGACAATAAAATTTATTTTTCTTCAAACGTTTAGCTTTAAAAAATCAAGAAAAACTTTTTTCTATGTGCTTCTTGTGTCTAGTGTCCACACCTAAAAGAAGGAAGGGTTTTTGCTACAAGATCTAATAGAATTGGAATTTAATTTATTTCCAGATTAAAATTACATAGTATTTTAAAAAAACACAAACATTCAAATAATATTTTTGCACGATTTGAACATATCTCTAATCAATTTGAACACGTTTGTTTGAATGTATTGAGTATTTGAAATGCAATTGGCACCGTTCGATCCTTCCACCCACACCGTCAAATCCATCATCATTTAGGATATTTTTTGCCTTTTTAGAGCATCTTCAAAAGAGCTATATTTCAAGAAAAAACAAAATTAATTCTTTATTGTCATATGTAAAATAGAAATATGAATAGTAAATCTTCATATTTAGAGATTTACTATTCATATATATAAATACAGAGATAATCAATCCCATATTTTAGTAAACAATGTTTCCCTATAATTATTTTATTATGACACTATTATCTTTCATTATTTTATAATAATAATAATAATAATAAAATAAGCATTGTAATATTATTTTTATAACATATTTTTATTTTCAAAATATTTTTATTTTTATTATTTATTATTTTATTAATTTTGAATTATTTTTCATATACAATTAGTAAAATGGTTTTAATAAATTCATTTTTTAATATTAATTTATATTTAATAATTTATAATTTTTTCTTAAAATAAATAAATAAAAAATATTAAAATCATTTTTGACAAGGATATAATACATTTTTAGTATTTTTATTTATATTTAAAATGAAGATTCTTGGTTGGAGTTAGATAATAAAACATTTAGGATCATTGCAAAATATTGCTTCTTAGGGCTTTATGGATTAGAAATGCTTTGAACAAGAGTTGACCATATAAGATATATATTATTTGACAAGTAGTAGCCTTCATAATGCATTTCTCAAATTTTTTTATCATAAAAAGCCTAATAGTGGTGAAACATGCATCGAAGTCACTTTCATATTGCATTTCATGCATTATGAAGGTTATCTACAAATTATGTGAATGTGTTCAGCAAGTTGAAAATTTGAATCAAAGTGGTGCCTCTAAAATAGATATTGTAAGTAGATATAATACTCATTTTATAAAAAATGATTATTTATTCTAACTTCTATCATTTACATTATATTAATTTTTTTGGACATTTTGTAGTTGAACAATGCAAGAGTCTTATTTGAATAAGACTTGGATGAAAAAAGTTGATTATTGTTTGATCATGTTTGGCCTATACTTAAAGAGAAGAGAAGTGGATAGATGTCTTACCCAAGCAAATTCACAAATAAACGGAAGCCTTTGAAGGGTCCTGCAGAGATTCCCTGGCCACTTGAATCTTCGGAGGCATCATATTAAGTTGATCTTAATGCAAATGATGATCAAATTCATGTTGAATTTGCAAACAAATTCTTCATCTAGCTGTCCGACAAGAAGAAAGAAAGAAAAGAGAAGAAAAATGGTAGAAGTTGAGAAGACCCATCTCCTTGCCAACATGTATGAGAGAAATAATGAAAATTTTGAGATATTTAAAAGAGGAGAAAAGAGAAGAGATGAAGTGTTTGTTGAAATGGCCAAGGAATCAGAGAAATGTTACCAATTGATTATAATGCGTTGAAATGAACGTAAATAAACATTGAGTTGGGGAATGCTGAAAGACAAGAAAAAAATATCAGGGACAAAAATTCGATTCTAATTCCAAATTACCATTGGAGTACGGCACTCACGTAAAACGATGATTGCTGAGCGCACAAATTCAAAATCCCATGCTTTGATCATGGTCTCGGTGATGGTAATTTAAATGAATATGATGGTGAAAATTATGGAGGTCATTACCACCCCAATTAGTTTTTGTATTTTACTTTTTAATATTTGGTTATAAATTCTTTAATGTAATTTAAATTTATATAGCTTCTTTAATGTTCCCATTCTAGAGTAACATTATGCCTTATATTACAATTTATTAGTTTTTAAAAAGTTACTTTTTAGGTTTTTTAGTTCATTTTTATTTATTATAATTTTTATTTATTTAATATAATTTTATATTTAAATTAAATAAAAATAAAAATATTTAATATATCATATTCTTAAAATATTCTAATTTTAAAAAATGAAATATTTGGTACAATAAATAGTGGATTTGAAGCTGGAAAACATAAATTTTATTATTGTATTCTTAAAATATAGGTTCCATTATTTCTAAATATAGAAAATATACCGATTTCAAATTGAAAATATAGATTCATTGTTGGAAATGCTCTAGTTTCTTGAGGCTTTTTTTGTGGATTTTCTTTGTTTGCTTGAATTTGATTTTCAAGTTTTGAATTGGAATTTGGGTTTGTTCAAATTGGAAGAGTATGCGGTGTTCTTTCTTGAATTGCTTTTGTTATAAATTTTTGGGAAGTCTTTATAACAAATTTTTTTTTTTTTTATAATTAAAACAATGTTCTTTATATTTGCTATGTTGACTCAATTTCCTTCAATTCTTTTTGAAAATTTAGTTAAAAGATATCAAATAAACCAAAATTTATAAATCTAACCCTTTTCATGTTTTTTTTTGAAAAATAATAGTTTAAACAAAAATATCCTTTATCCTTTTTATGTATTTACATGTGTTTTATTAAAGAAATGAGCTACTTTTACGGAAAACAAAAAAAGGATAATTTTTGATTTTTGAAAACTCATGTTTTAAAAAGACTTTTTTTAATCAAAGCTCTAAAATTTGCTGTTGCTTACTGCCCTAGTAAATACCTCGCCTCAAAACATACTCCGTGTCAAGACGAGTCGGGATAGGATTTATTTATGTACTTAAACGGTAAATCGGAAATGTACCTATCCTCAAGCTTCCGCCTCGTTAGGGACAAGGTATGATGGGTCAATATTATATTATAAAACGGAATGGAAAGGACTGCCCATCCAAATCTCGGTACAATTTGAGTGCACCAATATTCAATATTCTACCAATCAAAATTCTCTAGAGGACACACCTTCAATAATTTTTTTGACAAGCAGACAACTTTACTAAGAAATAAGCAAATCAGCTAACATAGTATCTTTTAAAATAGAGGGAATAGAAAACGATATAAAAGGACTAGTATGAGAATGCGCAGTTCTAGATAAACAATGAGTTGGCCGCACTGGGCCATCGCCAGCCAAAATTGAAACAGGAAAATAACTATTAGGCAACCAAACTCGACAAATCTCACCTATATCATCCAACTCGTCAATAGCAGGTTCTATGAAATGTATTCACCACAATTAGCATTCAACTTCCACATCAACCTCAAAATGATGAAGCTCATGCATTGTAATCCATCAAGCAGACTAACCGCTTCAAATTTCTTACAGAGCAACAAAAGTTGTAAAACAGACTTACATGCAACCAATAACCCATCATAATCACGTAAGACCATCCCTACCCTTATTGCTGTTGGATCTTTTAGCATAACTGCATCAATGTTCAATTTAAGTCGCCTAACAGGAGGTCGAACCCAGCAGATCAACCCTCGCAATACGTTCGTGAACGACTTCCATCGGGTTTACACGAGCTACCTTCCATCTGTCAGGAACTCAAAGGCGTGACCTCACCACACCTCCAAGGCAAGCTTGCCTACCCCAAACCCGATTATTGTGTTGCCCCCAAATAGTCCATAGCACTGAGAAAAATTTGCACAAAACCAAGTTATCTTGCAAGTTAAGCAAAGACAAAATACTAGTATGAAAAACCTCTCCCAAGGCAGCCGAAAAATCCAACCTCGCAGCTGCCCAACAAGACCGAACAAATGAGCAATTAAAAAATAGATGAGATGCATTCTCAACTTCCATGTCGCAAAGACCAATAATACGATTCAACACCACACCTTTTTTGATGAGCCTCACTAAAGGCAACACCATCGTACAACCCCTCCACACAAAATCTAAAAAACTTTAGGAGGAAGGAAGCTTCCATATCCCTTCCAAGCTTCGTGTATAAAGCCTGGCATAAGGGAGACCATTCAAGGACAATAGCATATCATAGCAAGATTTAACCGTATAGAGTCCTGAGCTCGAATGGTGCAAAATTGGAAAATCGTGCTCTTGCGACCGAGAAAGTAATTGCCCACACACAATTGGGGCTTTAATCGGACTAAGAATTTGGTGGATAAACTCTTCATTCCAATGACCGTGTTCCAAATGTGCAAATCGTGAAACCTTCAAGTCCTAAACCTTGTAATATCATAGATTGAACCTGAAATTAGGTGTTCAAACTCCATGGATGACACACCTTTAATATTAAACTATGATTCTCGAAGTAAAAGAGATTTATCTCAAAGAGCTAACTACAATAAACCAACTCCAATAGTTTATTGAATATCCTCCTTCAATGGAGGTGGCAATTTAACCTAAACCCACCTAGAATTAGGGTTGGTTGGGGCTGTTAATTTATTAACCCTAAAAAATCGGATTAAATTTGGCTCGATCCGATGTGGTTCGGTCTAACTTGCCAATTTTTATATTTTATAAGTCATTCATATTGGGTTGGACTGTTATTTTTTTGACTCGACCCGCCCCAACTCATTTCGTACGCCCGAATTACCACCTCTCTCCTTCAATAGTCAACCTAAAGATTAAACGGAGTGCACCAATATGATTCCTTTATGAGCCATTGGGTAGCTCTAATTGATCAGAGGTTATCCCAAATTCAAAATTTAGTAAATATTAAACTGGACCTCAAAAAAGCTTCTTATGTTATTTAAGTTTATCCCATTATATCGAACTTGGCTCCGTCCGTGAAGATGTCCATCATTTGGAATTTCTTTATTAAATAAGAATTAATTCGCATAAAATGAAATGAATAATGCATGACCATTCGAAAGTGAGAAATGAGACTAGTTTCCTAGTTCCTAGTTCCTACTTCCTACTTTTAAAAGGGTTATCAATGGTCACAAACAGAGCTAAAATTCATAATTTTAACACTGGATACAAGAGAAACCTCAAATCTAGCTAAGACACCATTGCCCCAGCAAAGAAAAGGAAAACATAATCTTACAAATAAATCATATCAACACAAAGAAACTAGTTTACTTAATCAGATGTTAGAAATTTCAAGAAAGAGAGGAAAAAATGATTTTTGGTAAATTCACCCACTTACCTCACCCTTCTCTCTATTTTTATTAAATGTAAACGCTTTAAATGCGCTACAAGAGATAAATCAAAATTAAAAATAATTAAAATCCATTAATTATCCTATTCAAAACTAACTTCCAATATTTATCACATTATTAAAAATCTCAAACAACCTTGAAACTCTCATCACTCATTAAAATAAATAAATAAAACAAAAGCATTTCCTAATTAATGTGAAACCACAAAACTGTCTGAACTACCTTCATTCTGATCTGTTAAAATTTATTATTTTATTTATTACTATTTATTTGATACATTCTCCATCTTTCAAATTTGTGAAGCACTTCTCTCCACCCCATGATGGACTTCTCACCATCTTATTGATGTACCTCCTCTCATCAACCTTCAATACTTCGACGGTCATATCCTCCTCTTCCAAAAAAATCAATTCAGTTTCATGGAGTACTTCTCCTCCAAATTTCTCAGAACTTCTCACCCAACTAGAAGAGTGTTTCAATCACATCAAGAAACCAAGCATCACACTGTTCCTGGAGACGATTACCAAGCCCAGGAAGCACCAAACGATAGTGCTTTGATCTCCCGCAAGTAATCGTGGATCTTGTTGTTGTCTCTCGGGGCGCGGTTGCCTTCCTTAAGTAAAGCCCCGGCCTTGCTTTTTTTCTCCATCGATCGCCACCGGGTCGACTTCTTCCTCCTCCCTTTCACTTTCTCGACTCCACCGCATAAAAACCAAGACCTCTCAAATGAGCTTTTATTTTTGACAACCCATACACTGATAATTTCACCCATAAAAACTCGCAAAGAGGTGAAGCCATGAAAGAAGAAAACTATTCTCTCTCACTGTGTCCCTCAAGATCCTTGATTACTTCCGATACCATTGTCAAATTTTTCAAGAAGAGAGAAAATGGATTTTTGTACTACCTACGTACTCACCTTCTTCTATTTTTATTAAAATGTAAAATGCCTTAAATAGGCTACAAGAGATAAATCAAAATTAAAATAATTAAAATCTATTAATTATCCTATTCAAAACTAACTCCATATTTATCACATAGCTAAAAAATCTCAAACAACCTTGAACTCCCACTCACTATTAAAATAAATAAATAAAACAAGTATTTCAATTAATAGAAAACTATTAAAAACCAACTTTGAATCATTTCTCCAAACACCCAGATTAAGATCAAAAGCGTTGATGCTTGTATCTTTGGAAAGAGGCTAGTTGTCCTCCTCTGGAAGCAGCCAACATGACAGGGCCCCTGGCACCAAAATCTACAGCGAAGAAACCGGTGTTGGAAGTCATATCGGTTTTGATGTAACCAGGACAAATACAATTTATGATGAGACTTGGGTATGATTTGGCCATAATCCTTGTATAGCCATTCATGGCTGCTTTAGAGATTGTATATGCAGATGTCTGAAGTGGCCACCCTTTGTCATGTAACTTCTTAACATCCTTAAGGTATTCATTCACTATCTCATCTAATCTGTCAACTGAGAGGACACCAACTTCATTTAGCTCCATTCTAACCCTTTCATTCGAGACAAACTGATAAAATAAGGAAGAACTTAGCATCAATTTAATTTATGATTGATGGAAATTTTAGACATGATTAATGCATAATAGGGCCTGTTTGTTTACAGTTTTTGATAACTGATTTTTGTTCTGAAAAACAGGGAAAACCCAAAGCACACATTTGATTCTTAGTTTTTTTTTTTGTTCTAAAAAACATAAAACACTAAATTCAGAAAAAACCAAAATAGTATTATTTGTGTTTTTAAAATTGTTCTCAAGAATATTTTTCTAAAACAGGAACCAAACAGACTTTGAATTTGGTTTTAGAATTTCCTTTTGAAGGTCTTATACTCTTATTATTACATTTATATACCTGAAGCTTTCCAAGACCTCCTGACACATTGACAATTCTTCCTGAATTTGATAGCAGAAGGCATGGAAGAAGGGCCTCACTCACTCCTTTGGTGCCATAGTAGTTTGTTTTCACACATTCTTCAGCTGACTCATAAGTTTGCTTTATGTCTTTATTCAGCAATTCAGCTACATTAGCAGTACTCTGTGCATCAGCGAAGCAATATTCAGTCATGAAACTATCTGACTCTGCCTTCTTTGAATTTATATATGAAATTACAAAATTATTCATTTCAATATATGGTTGATAGAAATTGAGGATGAGATTAGACTTCCTAATAATGATTGTTTTAGAACACGTACATACATACCTTATCATCCTCAAATTTCAAGGTCTTATATATTCCCAGGTTTGATAGAATCACTTTAACCTCTGCATTTATTCACCTGCATAAAATTGATCATTATTGACGATGAATTTAGAAATCCTGACTTTCTTAGTAATGCAACCACAAATGTTTCTCCACATCGTTAAAATATTGTTTTTGCTTTTCTTCCTGATTGATGTATAAAATTTTCAGAGCCCTATAAGTGAGAAATCATACTAATCTCAAATTCCCAAATCACCAATTTTTCTTTTTACCCAAGAAGGAAAATGAGGCTTGAAAGTCTCTTGTGTTGTTGATCTTTGCTAAAATATCAAGCTTCCCATAGTTGGTTCGAGGACTTTTGCCAAGGAAGTGATACTAATGGTAATCCATCACATCAAGTTGATGAAAACTACATTAGAAAGGCCAGATTTCAGAAGCTTTGCCACAGTTTCAAGACCCCCTCTTCTCATCTTCCGGCTGTTAATACCACCATCACTCCATTTGAGTTTTTAACTGTTCTGCATTATCTCTGTGTCCAATCCCTTTATTTCTCCAAAGATAACCTGCATATCTTAAATCAAAAACAAAACATGATTAAGAATATGCTGGATAATAAAATAAAAACAAAAAACATAAATAAAATAATATAAACTCACGGTTACGAATCTGAAAGATGGTTGATGCTACTTTTCTTCGGAGTCGATAAGAAATATCGTCGAGGAAGATTCCATTTATAATCCAGATCTCTCCTTGTAAATGGTGGATCTCTCCATCACATGCCTTATCCGAAGTCAAAACTTCTCAAATAGTCACCCATTTCTTCTTTGAAATAGCCTCGCCCATCAATTTATTGTATTTCTAAAACATTAATTAGTTATTCATTTGGTGCAGAGCCAATTTATGCTATTAATGGAAATTGATTTGGTGCTTTTCCATCGATTTCATGAGCTGATTTTCCTGAGCCGCGGCCCGTTTGGCCGGGCCGAATCGTTGTGCGACCTGGCCAAACCTCGCACTGGGAGCGGATGGTCCCAAGCAGCGGCGCCCCGCGTGCTCCCGATGCTTTAAGTCGCTTTCTTACGAAAGGAAAGAATTAAATTTGCCGATGACATTCTAATTGCGTACCTTTTTATGGTTGAATGGGTCGGTATTTATAAGGAGAAATAATGATTACTTTCCTCGTTAGGACTAAGTGATACGGTATCTCTATCAAGGAGTTTCCTTCTTATCGCGGACCGACCGCTATGGGATAATGGAGGAGTCGTGGATTCATAAGATTTTTCTTTCCTAATCCGTGGGGCGGATCATGGAGACTGGGCGCTTCCCTTGTATGGAGTTGGCCACCCATATCGCTTGATTACTGGTACATGGGTTTCCTCAACTCCGGGCTTGGGCCCGTGTAATGGCGGGCAGGATCCACCGTGGCCGAGCTTTTTTATCGGTCCGTGTGCCCCAACCTTTCACAAGGTGAAGGTCTCGGGTCGCGCCTAAGCTCGCGTCTCCCGGGCTCCAGCACATTGTTTTTTTCACCTATCAAATGTTTCGTACTGGGTTAAAGAGGTTTAGGCAAGGGCTTAATGTTAATACATGCTTCCAATGCGGGCAACCGAGGATGATTTGATCTGGAAGCCGGTCGCCATCAAACGTCTTATGATACGGATGGCGCTCTTCTCTCGGTCTCGCGCCCGCCGACCGTCGCTTCTCACATCCTTAGAAACATTCCTCAGATCAACTTTTCCACTTTCCTACCGGTTTTGGGTGTCTTCGACTGCCCGAACCGGCTTGTGGTGTTTTCTATCAGTCCCGTCTCCCTAAGGGCCAAGCCCCGCTTCCTTCTTGGGCTCAAAAGGCTCTTTCTTTCCCTCTCTTCTTCTCGCTGTTTTTCTCTTCCCTTTGTTTTGAAATTAGGGAGGTTGGGTCAGGTCCCGCCCCTTCGGGGTCAAGCTTTGTTCCTGCTCTCCCTCCCTCCCGCCGCTTTAATCATGCGTGCCTGGGTCTTCCTGCTCGTAGGGCCCGCATAGAGGGAAGGCCGGCTAAGGATTCTGAGTCGAGGCGACTTGGCGGCGGGCTCGGTAGTTCTGCCGCTGTGGTTGCCGGGGTCCTTCCAATAGGTTATCTTCCTCCGCCAGGCAAGGGCAAGGAGAAGATTAGCGAGATTAGGTACCCCAATGGCTCCGAATATCCTCGATGGGTCAGCCGTGGAGGTACGCTGATGTCGGTGGGCCTTAAAGTGTGGTTGAGCCTTCTTTGTTAAAACCGCTACCCGCATGACTTCCTTCCTGTCCGGAATATGGTGTCCATCTACCCATGTCGTTCCCGTCCCCGTGGATGGTTCACTTCTTCGAGGCGGCCTCTGCATCAGCCTTCGTCCCTTTACACCTTTCATTTAAAAAAAAACGTCCTACAACATTTTCAATATGTTCGGTCCCACTTTCCTAATATTTTGATGTTTGGTCGCCTTCGTTTTTTCGTGGATAAGGGCTTGGTCCCTAACATAGTTTTGCTGCTGGATCTCTTCGGGGCCGTGGAAAGAGGCCTCGCAGCTTCAGAGGCTTAAAGCGGGTCACTGCAGATTCATTACTTCGACCTCCTTTCCTATAAGTAATGGAAAGAAATACTATTTTTGTCTCGTCGACATTGGGAATACAACCCTGCCGAACAAGACGACACGCTGGGGATTCTGACAATATGGACTGCCCCTGAGAACCTGCGTGAGTTTTTTGTCAATTCTAGTAGGGGTCAACTTTTTTAGAGGTGATGTTATGTTCTTGACTTTGCTTTGGTTGTGTTGCCTTCAGGTATCCATCTTTGACCTACTTCTGGATGGACAGGAAGCAAAGCGTCGTTGCGTGTCGCCCTGCGTATTCGATCCGACTGTGTCGAACATCTCCCCTACTCTTCAAGTGTGGAGCCCTTCGTCTCGTTTCTACATCTCCTCCACCCCCTGCTATGGAAACTTCTCCTTGGGGGCCTCTTGTTGTGAAGCCAACTCGGGGAGAACTTCGGACCCATGTCGAGTTGCTGGCGAAGAAAAGGAGGAGGTAAAGTAAGCCTCGTGATTTCGAGAGGTTCTCCCGCCTGGGTAAGGTCCCGAAGTCGGAGTATTCGTTCCACACGCCTGCCATGAGCCGGGATCACAAGCCTGCTCGCGGGGGTAGCTATCTCGCTGAGGTCCGAGAGGTGCGCAGCCAAGCCACTCGTCTCGCTGCAGTGGAGCTGGGCGGGTTCGAGAAAGGTCGCCGAGCCTCCTTGAGTTCTTCCTTTAATTCTATCTATGTCCTTCCGCGCAAAACGCTTGCCTTCTCCCTCCAATACCTGGGATGGAAATGGATCGCTCAAAGTTAAGGGGGGTGGAGGACTCGCCACTCACCAAATGGAGCCCGCCGTCTGGGTTGTTTCGGCCCCATTCCTTCCCCGTGGACTCGATCTCAAGTAGCTGTGGGAGCCCGTATGCTGGAGGAGGTCCTAGCCTTGTCCCCTCCAAGGGACCGTCTCATATGTCCGAGCCTTTTTTAAATTCGCCTCGTCTGTTGACGCATTGTTATTTGCTTTTAAAACACAAATTGTTTAAATGGCTTAATAACAATTAGATTTTACTTTTAATTAAATATATGGCTTCAAATCCTAATATAAATATATTTTTTCAAATGCCTGCACTCTTAAGACTATGTAAGGTCCACCCTGAGTTTTTTAAAGTTTAATTTATATCCACCCACAGATGATCTTACCCATCCTTGGAGAGCCATCTGTTTCTTATTTTTCTTTTCTCTTTCTTCAATGTTTCTGTCTTATCTGGAAGATTTGTTATTTCTCATTTCAATTTCATACAACTATCTTTTTATTTTTCCTCGTATATACATCCATAGATGAAAATGTGAACATTGTAATATAATAATATCCAATATTTCCCTCAATAATTTCATTGAAAATGTGAATATTTTCAATTTCATACAACTATCTTTCTATTTTTCCTCGTATATACATCCATAGATGAAAATGCAAACATTGTAATATAATAATATCCAATATTTCCCTCAATAATTTCATGGAAAACCCTCCCAAATGGAAAACTAAGAAAGTTTTTCTTCATTAGGTGAGAAATGGAAATACCATTGCTGCTTTTCTGACCGTTTCAAAAGAAAATATTTCATCTTTGAAACATTTGTTATGCAAACCAAGGTAGAAAAAATTGACGTTGGAAACATGGACACACACTTATAAATGATCCTTGTGTAATCTTGCACAGCAGTTTGGGAGAATAATATGCAGTTCTTATATATATATATATATATATATATATATATATATATATATATGTTATATTATTATTTATTTATTTATAAAAAAAGCATGTCGTAACATCAGATTTAGGCCAATTCATACTATAAATAATTCGGATACAGAGAAACTTCGCCATTTGTCTGAGAAAAGCATAGAAAAAGCTGGGTAACCTCACAAATATAAATAACCATGGGAAATAGTAAATACATATATAAAACAGAAAAGCAGCTAGCTCACGTAACAGACTTATGATCAAAAGGTTGATGGCTCCATTTTCTGGAAAAAGAGGCCAGAAAGTCCTCCCTTTGGAAGCATAGCCAACATGACTGGCCCTCTGGCACCAACATCTACAGTAAAGAAACCGGTGTTGGAAGTCATATCGGTTTTGATGAAACCAGGACAAACACAATTTATGAGTAGACTTGGGTATGATTTGGCCATAATCCTTGTATAGGCATTCATGGCTGCTTTGGAGATTGTACATGCACATGTCTGAGCGGTCAAATCTCTTGTCATGCAACTTCTCCTTGACATCTTTGATATCTATTCACTATATCATCTTAGTCGTTCTACTGAGAGTTCATCAACATCATTTAGTCTCCATTCTTGACTTTCATTGGTGACAAACTGATAAAATAAGGAAGAACTCAGCATTGCTTTTACGATTAATGGAAATGCAAGAAAGGACTAAATTAAATTTCCCCCTGAATGTGCAATAATATTACATTAACAGACCTCAAGCATTCCAAGGCTTGAAGACACGTTGACAATTCTTCCTGAATTTGAAAGCAGAAGGCATGGAAGCAGGGCCTCTGTCACTCCTTTGGTGCCATTGTAATTTGTTTTTACACATTCTTCAGCCGACTCATAAGTCTCCTTTAAGCCTTTAAGTACCAATTCAGCTAGATTAGCATTACTCTGCAACAGTGAAGCAAAATCCAGTCATTGATAGATACTATATGACTATGTCCTATTATTTAACAAATTACTCATTTCAATCTATAGTTAGACTTCCTAGTAATGATCCTTTTAGAGCATACCTTAACATCCTCAAATTTTAAGGTCTTCAATGGTTCCCAGTCGACAGTGGTCTACTTAATCGCCGTACTTATTCACCTGATAAATTCTTTTGATTTGTCATTACTCATCAATTTGAAATCCTCTGATTTCCATGTACTGCAACCAGTTACGCTTTCTCTCACATGATTAAAATGTATAAAATTCTCAGGGCCTGCTAAGTGAGACATAATACTAATCTCAAACCCTGAAATCCCTAATATTAGTTGCCCTTGAGGCCTGACTCAAGTGGTAAAACAGGCGATGGGTACATGGAAGGTCCTTGGTTTGAGTTCCTATAAAAACAGTGTATTATAACAATTTAATGTAAAGTGAATAGCCGTAAATAAAAAAATCCCTAATATTATTTTCCTTCTTTTCCCTCTAGCAGAAGGAAAATGAATTTAAAAAAAATATATTTTTGAAAGGTTGATTCTCACTTTCAAAATATCAAGTTTCCATAGTTGGTTTGAGGGAATTTTTGCCAAGGAAGTGATACTTACCGGTATCCATCACATCAAGCTGATGAAAACTACATTTAGAAAGGCCAGATTCGTGAAGCTTTTGCCACAGCTTCAAGACCCCCTCTTCTCATCTTCTCTGGCTGTTAATACCACCATCACTCCATTTGAAGCTAACTGTCTGCATATCTCCAGTCCAATCCCTTTATTTCCTCCAGTTACAACTGCATATCTGAAAACCTAAAATAAACGGTGATTAAGAATATGCTGATAATAAATAAAAATAAAAAATAAAAAATAAATAAAAGAATCCTATGGTTGCTGAATCTGAGATGGTTGAAACCAAAAATAAAAGGTGATTAAGAATACGCTGATAATAAATAAAACAAAAAATAAATAAATAAAAGAACCTCATGGTTGCTGAATCTGAGATGGTTGATGCCATTTTCTTCGGAGTCAGATAAGGAATATTGGGTCGAGTGAAGATTCCATTTTATAATCCAGATCTCCTTGTAAATAGTGATCTCCATCACATGCCTTATCTAAGTCAAACTTCCTTGAAAATAGTCACCCATTTCTTCTTCGAAAACAGTCTGCCCATCACTCTATTGTATTTCAAAAGTAATTTCTCCTTGATGTTGGATTTGTTATATAAAACTAATGTAATATATCGTCTCTACATCGGCAAGATCAGTATCAACTCTAACATAATTTTGTCTGTACAAAATGTCAAAATCTTAGGTTTTACAATAAGTTGTCTGTCTTATACTCATTGAAGATTTCTTTAAAGTAGAAATAAATTGAAGCCAAACTTTTAGAACAATCAAATCCAGAGGTAAGTTTCATCAACCTACATCATGATGTTTAATAACAACATAATACAAAATAATTGGGATTTATTTCCTAAACAGGAAAAAAAGAAAAATAATATGATATCATATTGTGGATATTTGATAAATTAATCTATTAAATCTCTAATAACTTAATTTAGTTATTAAGTACATTTAGCTTTATTTAGTAAATAATTCAATGATGTGATTTTTGAAATTCTAATTTAGTTAATCTTTAAGTTCACATCCTCACTTTTTTGGTTCAATTTTTCTTTATGATCTCTTCTCAAAGGACCCTTTATTATTACTACCTTTTAAATTAGTTCTAGTTTGTCCACATGTTCAGGTGGAGCTGGTAGACTTTTCAAAGTTAAAAGCAATACGAGGAAGGCCAAGGGTCTTAAGTTGAGTCCCAAACAATTTACTATATCATAACAATTCGTAATTATATAAAAAAAACTTAGTTGTAATTTGTGATGATACATATCAATTTGAAAACCCCAAATTATTTGAAATATTTCTTAAATTAATTTAGAACATTTGTTACCCCAACACTCTAAATTTATAGATATAACCTTCCTAAATAACTTATTTTTGAAAACAAAAAATGTCTTTTGTATAATATGGGCTTACATATCATTAAAAAAATAGTTATTTTCACAAAAAAAAATTAAGAAGGTATTTTTGTCAAAATGAGATTAAAAATTGAAAAAGAGAGTTCGAATTCCAAAATCCAGTTTCAATTTTTTTTGAAAGGAAAAATAGTATTATTAATTCAAACTTATAATACATCGATAGATCCAAGACATAAATAGCTAAAAATTATATATAATGAAACAATATATAAGTTAATAGCATAATAAATTGGCATAAAGCCTAAAAATTTAATAATATAGTGACTATAAAATCTACAATTCCAGATTTTCATTCTTCAACATATTGATGACTATAATTTGATATCTTCAACAGATCAAATCCATTTTGCTTGTCAGAATCACCTTCACACAAATAAAGTGCCACAACAAAACGACAAACACCACCACGTCGTAACAAGACGGCAACAAACCAAACACCGTAATAAGAATATGACAAACCAAACATAGATAAGATGACGTCAATACAAAAAACAAGTTAGAACCTAAATCTTCATGGAAGAACCACTTTATTAAACAAGAAAATATAAGAAAAAGATGTAGAAATGTAATTTCATGTCAAGAATGACAAACAATCACATTTTCTTGCTTGAGGGGTTATAAAAGAACAAAATGAGATAAAAAGATGGAAGGTGTGCTAGGGTTTTGAGCTACTAGTTTTCAATGACCTTAATCCAATCATTTTCGATTTTGTTAATACTTATAGAAAAGATAAGTTTTAATTGCTCCATCATATCTAACAAGGAAGAAGGTCCTAAAGAGAAACAATTCTAGTTTATTATCTGAAAACTAGAGGTATTAAAAAAAGCATGAGTTTTAACCAACTCCTTAGTGATAGGTCAATCTACAATTAAAAGCTCAGTTAACCAAATTAATCGACAAGAAAATTTTATTTTTCATCAAACGTTTAGTCTGAAAGACAAGAAAATAATATTATGGAGAAAACCTTGATTCTACCCACCGATTCATTGATATTTGGTACTTCAAGGTGAAAAAATGGAGATTTATTGAACAAATAACTCATAAATCCATGTGCGGATCATGGTCAGGATGGTGGATTTTAGTAATTTTAATGAATATGATGGTGAAAATTGTGAAGGTCATTTATCACCTAATTAGTTTTTGTATTTTATTTTTATCATTTGATTATAATTTTAATGTAATTTAATTATATAGCTTTTTTAATGTTCCATTTTCTAGAGTAATATTATGCCTTTTATTACAATTTATTAGTTTAAAAAGAATTTTTAGGTTTTTAATCTATTTTTGTTTATTATAATTTTATTTATTTAATATAATTCTTATATTTAAATAAAAATAAAATAAAATATTTCATATATCATGTTCTTTAAAATATTCTACTTTTTAAAATGAAACGTTTCTGTTAACGAATAAAGGATTCAAAATCGAAAAATGTAGATTTCTTGTTGTTGTGTCTCTAAAATGTGGGTTCCATCATTTTTAAATATAGAAAAAATACCAATTTGAAATTGAAAATATAGATTCATTGTTGGAAATGCTCTTAGCTCTGGTTTCTTGAGGTTTTTTTATTATGAATTTTCTTTGTTTGCTTGAATTTGATTTTCAAGTTTTGAAATTGAAATTTTAAACTTGGTCCACCTGAAATAGTAGCTGCGGTGTTCTTTCTTGAATTGCTTTTGTTATGGGAAGTCTTTATAGCAATTTTTTTTTATAATTAAAACAATGTTCTTTACATTTGTTATGTTGAATTCACCTCTTCAATTTTTGAAAAATTTAGTTAAAAGACATCAAATAAACCAAAATTTATAAATCTAACCCTTTTCATATTTTTTTGAAAAATAATTTAGTTTAAACAAAAATATCCGTTATCGTTTTTATGTATTTACATGTGTTTTATTAAAGAAATGGTTACTTTTATACGAAAACAAAAAGGATAATTTTGTGATTTTGGAAACTCATGTTTTAAAAGGCTTTTGTTAATCAAAATCAGCCTAAAATTTTTAAGGTTGCTATCGTCTCTAGTAAATACTTGCCCGAAAACATAATTCCAGGTCAAGACGAGTTGGGATAGGATTTTATATGTAATTTCTAAACGGGAACGGGAATGCCCTATCCTCTTCGCCGTGCGTAGGGACATGTGGCTGATAAATAATATTATATTATAAAACTGAAATTATGTCACCCCATCCCAAATCTGGCACACCAATATTCAATATTCTAGCAATCAAAATTCTCTAGAGGACACACTTTCAATAATTTTTTTTTTTGAAAGACAAGCAGACACTTTTACTAAGAAATAAGTTAATAGAATATCCTCTAAAATAGAGGAAATAGAAAAATAAATAAAAGGACTAGTATGAGAACTCGCAGCTCGATAATCAATAAGCCGGCCTATTTGCTTATCGCTTAACAAACTGAATAGAAAAATAACAATTTGCAACCAAACCTCGATAATCACCGATAATGCATTCAAACTCGTCAATAACAAGGGGCTCCGAGTAAAATACATTCACCACAATCTTAGCATCTAACTCTACATCAACCTCAAAATGAGATTTATCTTCTACGAATAAGTGATTATCTCTCAAAGAGCTAAGTACAATAAACCAACTCCAATAGTTTATTGAATATCTTCCTTCGATGGAGGTGGCCATTTAAGCTCAACCCACCTAGAATTCGGGTTGATTGGGGCTGTTAATTTATTAATCCTAAAAAATCCGGTTAAATTTGGCTTGATCTGATGTGGCCCAGTCTAGCTTGTCAATTTTTTTGGTCCCGAAAAAACTTGGTCAAACTTGACTCGACCCGCCCCAGTTCAGCTCGTCCGCCCGAAATTACCGCCTCTATCCTTCAATAGTCAACCTAAAGATTAAACGGAGGCAAATTCAACATGATTCCCGAGAGCCATTGGTAGCTCTACCTGCTGGAGGCTATCCCACTAAAATTTCTATAAACATTAAAACTTTTGACCAAAAGCTTTTTTATGTTATTTAAGTTTATCCCTCATTATATCGAACTTGGCTCCGTCCGTGAAGATGTCCATCATTTGGAATTTCTTTATTAAATAAGAATTAATTCGCATAAAATGAAATGAATAATACATGACCATTCGAAAGTGAGAAATGAGAATAGTTTCCTAGTTCCTAGTTCCTACTTTTAAAAGGGTTATCAATGGTCACAAACAGAGCTAAAATTCATAATTTTAACACTGGATACAAGAGAAACCTCAAATCTAGCTAAGACACCATTGCCCAGCAAAGAAAAGGAAAAAATGGATAACCTTACAAATAAAACCATATCAAATACATAAAGCAGAAAACCAGCTCATTCTTGTAACTGAGTACTTATGATCAAAAGGTTGATGTTTGCATTCCTTGGAAAGAGGCTGTAGTTGTCCTCCTTCCAAAGCAAAGCTAACATGACAGGCTCCCTGGCACCAAAATCTACAGCGAAGAAACCGGTGTTGGAAGTCATATCGGTTTTGATGTAACCATGGACAAATACAATCGATGATGAGACTTGGTGCAAGGATTGGCTTGCTAATCCTTGTATAGCCATTCATGGCTGCTTTAGAGATTGTATATGCAGATGTCTGAAGTGGCCAACCTTTGTCATGTAACTTTAACATCCTTAAGGTATTCATTCACTATCTCATCTAATCTGTCAACTGAGAGGACACCAACTTCATTTAGCTCCATTCTAACCCTTTCATTCGAGACAAACTGATAAAATAAGGAAGAAACTTAGCACACTCTAATTTAAGGATTGATGGAAATTTAGACATGATTAAATAATAATAGGCCTGTTTGTTTACAGTTTTTGATAACTGATTTTTGTTCTGAAAAACAGGGAAAACCCAAAGCACACATTTGATTCTTAGTGTTTTTTTTTGTTCTAAAAAACATAAAACACTAAATTCAGAAAAACCCAAAATAGTAATATTTGTGTTTTCAAAAATTGGTCTCAAGAATATTTTTCTAAAACAGGAACCAAACAGACTTTGAATTTGGTTTTAGAATTTCCTTTTGAAGGTCTTATACTCTTATTATTACATTTATATACCTGAAGCTTTCAAGACCTCCTGACACATTGACAAATTCTTCCTGAATTTGATGTAGAAGGCATGGAAGAAGGGCCTCACTCACTCCTTTGGTGCCATAGTAGTTTGTTTTCACACATTCTTCAGCTGACTCATAAGTTTGCTTTATGTCTTTATTCAGCAATTCAGCTACATTAGCAGTACTCTGCATCAGCGAAGCAATATTCAGTCATGATACTATCTGACTCTGCCCTCTTTGAATTTATAAATGAAATTACAAAATTATTCATTTCAATATATGGTTGATAGAAATTGAGGATGAGATTGTGACTTCTGATTGTTTTAGAACACACATTACAGCGCACCTTATCATCCTCAAATTTCAAGGTCTTATATGGTTCCCAGTCGACAGTGGCTCCACTAACCCCCGCATTATTCACCTGCATAAAATTTTGATTTCATATTACTGATGAATTTAGAATCCCTCTGATTCTCTTAGTAATGCAACCACAAATGTTTCTCCACATCGTTAAAATATTGTTTTTGCTTTTCTTCCTGATTGATGTATAAAATTTTCAGAGCCCTATAAGTGAGAAATCATACTAATCTCAAATTCCCAAATCACCAATTTTTCTTTTTACCCAAGAAGAAGGAAAATGAGTAAGAAAGTCTCTTTCTAAAAAGGTTGATTCCTTACTAAAATATCGAGCTTCCCATAATGGGTTACAATGAATTTTGCCAAGGAAGCAATACTATGGGCATCCATCACATCAAGCTGATGAAAAACTACATTAGAAAGGCCAGATTCATGAAGCTTTGCCACAGCTTCAAGACCCCTTTTCTAATCTCTAGCTGTTAATACCACCATGACTCCATTAGAAGCTAACTGTCTGCATATCTCGAGTCCAATTCCTTTATTTCCTCCAGTTACAACTGCATATCTGAAAAAGAAGGATAAGCAGTAATTAAGAATATGCAGATGCAGTTTTTTTCCCCTCAATCGCTATGAGTTGTTTTAGACAACTTGTAGCTCAACAAAACAAAACAAAAAAACCAATAAAAGAACCTCATAGTTGCTGTATCTGAGATGGTCGATGCCATTTTCTTCTGAGTCGGATGAGGAAAGATAGGCCCAATTGAACATTCCCTTTTGGATATTCTTCTTAGGGCTTTTCAAAATTTGTCGTCTTATTGAAGACTTCTTTTTAGCATAATAATTCAAGCCAAATGTTTAAAACTATCAATCAGCTTAGCGAAAGTATTTGCCCTTCATGCAAAACTTCTTTTGTTGGAAGTGAGAGCGAAATAATAGGTTGGATGTATGGTACAGTATTTTTAGGATATAGAAGTATTTTTGTAATTTGATCATATCAGGAATTATTATAAATATCCTCTTATATAACCCTATTTGGATATAGAGAAAAGTTCAAGTTGTCAGTTCTCGTGAATGTAGAAACGCATTTATCGAGCCTTAATCTCATGTACGCGTAGATGTGAAGGAAACATGGGCCATGAGGAGCGCAAAGAGGGCTCTTGGAGTCTTGACATAAGGCGCGGGCTTTTTCATATAAGGCCTTCATATATATATATATATATATATATATATATATATATATATATATATATAACAATTTAAGTATTAATGTTTTTCTACATTATAATAAATGTCATAATTTGTTTTATTTATAGTAATAAATAAAATAAAAAATAATATCCAATAAATAGATAATTTATTATCATTTGTTATAAATACATAATTTTATATTATTTGAAGTATTTATAAATAAATAATTTATTATTATTTATTTACAAATACATGATGTTATTGTGTTAATTATAAACAAATAATTTGTTATAAAACAAATAATAAATATTACATCCTTTTTAAAATAAAAAATAAGTATTCTACTCTTTTTTAAATAAAAATAAGTATTATCCCTTTTAATCGAAAATAAGTATTATCTTAATAAGTAAATTAACATTTAAGTGGCTCCTCCTTTTTTAAGCATTATCTTAATAAAAAAACATAATATGAAAATAAATTAAGTAAATAAAAATATTAAAAATTAATTAATTAAAAATATGAAGAAAAAAAATCCATAAATAAAAACGTCACGCATGACGATTTTCCGGTCTCCAGATTCAATCCCCTCTCCTCTTCTTTTTCTTTCTTCTTCTTCCTCTCTTCTTTTTCCTTTCTTTTTCTTTTTCCCGTGATACACGACCTCCCTTTCTCTCTTCTTTTTCTTTATTCTTCTTCCTACAATACATCATTTTTTTGTCTTTGCTCTTCTTCTTTGGTCACAATCCCCAACTAGCCGTAATTAGGGCATTTTGTTTATTTCAGCGAAAATATGACGATGCGCTATTAGGGAAGCGAATTTAAAAATTGATGTTGTCAGAGAAGAAAAAAAAAAGAAGCAAGATATGGAAAGCGAGAAATCGAGAAGAGCACTTTTCGAGCCTTGTGCTGGTAGGCGCATGGCAATGGCATCTAAACAACGCCTTCTCTTTAGAGAGAGGGGGCCTCGCCTAAGCTCAAGCGAGGCGCTAGGCTTGTGCTTCGCGTGTGCCTACGAATAATAGCTCACCTCAGGCGTGCCTTTAAACACTATGTTTGTGTGTATTCTTTTTGTTTTTCTTCCAAGATTCTTATCACCATTGTTGCACAATTTACAACAACTGGTATTAGAGCTAGGTTACGATGACTACGATCTCCCTTGCAAACATAGTGAAGTTCGATGGATATATAGAACTTGGTGTAGGAGAGGAGGTTGGGATATTGTTGGTGCGTGAGTTTGGTGATGAATGTCGCAGTTGGGAGATTCGGAAACAAGAGCTGCGTGTTGCTCAGGGATGTGCTTAGTAGATGAGGTGACGTACCATGTCATGGATGAGGAATCTCGTGATCACGGTTGAAGTTGGAGGTCGGTACATATCAAAGTCATTGGCAGAGCAGGCTATTTCACTTTAGAAGAGGATTGTATGTGAAGGTTTAAAGTAGGGTGACACTTGCGATCAGCGGCGGAAATACAAAAAAAATCTGATAAAAACCCATCCAAGACGATAGCATGGCGGGTTCTATAACAAGAGGGTGTAGGATTCGCTGTCGTGGGTTTCCAAATGAGAGCCAGTGGTCGGGCGGCTTTGGGCCGAGCTTGAGCCAGAGTCCTAGGTTGCGCCTCTAACGGTGTGCACGAAGGAGTGAAATAAGAGCAGCTTCGAGCCTTGGTCTGTAGCGGTCGGGTGCTAGCCTAGTCCGTCGAAGGCTTGAGAAACTTACGGTCTCTCGATTTCTAGAACACTTTCTTAGGAGATGAACACATGGCTATTTCTCATGAGCTCTCTTTTCTCTCAAAAGGAGCACCTACACTTTAGGGTTTTCATAGCATTCTATTGGAAAGAGCCTGTCGTAATCTAATGACCAGGAAGCCTCACTCTAAGTGATGATAGGAGACACGCGTCCTGGATTACGGCGGGATTCCTGCGACCCAGTGGGGAGATATGACCCCGAGCCTGATCTCTTTGAAAAGTGATGGCTTCGAACGGGATTCCACTAATCCGTGACATTCAATTATGAGAGTGCTCTCATATTGATCAGTCGAATGGTTTCATGTATCATTGCACTCTTCTAAGTGTGTGACCCATTGGAGTTAGGTTATGTTGGCCACTGGGTTCAACGTAAGTTAAGCAAGGTGAGATTGGTATCACGGCAGCTTTGCGTCATGACCCTGATTGGCCAGGAGTGGGTGGTCATTGCATGCCCTTCCACATGAACAAATAAGTGATGCGTGTTCACGGCGTAGCCTTACGCGGTTTAAGCATGGACAATTGTGTGCTCCACTCAGGTGGATTGCATGCCGCTCTTGGTGATATTTATCTTGTCACAGGATTGTCGGCTCAACGCTATCGCGCAGCAGGGAAAGGCGGCTCTCGAGGCGTTTTCCGACACAGGCGGTGCGGATAATAGTTCCGACAAAGAGGCCTTAGGGTATAACTCTCCTTTATTCAGGGTGGCGAGATCCTTTGTTGGCTACTCAATTACCTTTGAACACACCTCAGAAGCTATACTTGATCCTCATCGATGAGCGACGCCACAGAGCGACGTGGATTAAAGTCGAGTATAGGATCGACATCGAGATATCCTTGAGCACCAGTCTAAGGATACTTGCACCATTGCTTATGTTCGAACAATCATCTACATTTAAATAGATAATCCATATGATTGTCTCATTACTTAGGTCTCCGATGTATGGCTACTCTTAGCAAGCATCCACCGCATGACTCACGATAAACTCTTGATCGCGGTTTTATCAGATCTTGTAATCAAGGATTATGTGGCAATGCGAATTATCCGAATCAACGATATGAGTCCTTTGTTTGATCCTATGACTAGGGATAATTTGGGCTGTTTCCATACTTCACACATTATAGGAATTCTATTATCATGATCCCATCATGATTTCCTTCATGCTATGTTATGTGTCATGGACTTCATTAATTCGATTAAAGATCTAGTATCAATTCAACGTATGAATATCAAATTAACGAAGAAGCCTTTCATATTAAATAATATGTTGCGCGTACAATAAGTGCTAATGGCGATTCCCTTTAGAGCACTTCTCTAACAAACTCCCACTTGTACTAAAGCCAATGCGCTTTTTTGTATCTCATACCATAGGGTTGAGGCACGTGTGATTCGATACTTTGCTTTTGGGGGGAAGTGGCAAGTCGGATCGACAATGTCATGATCGGTGGGGTATTTTTCTCTATCTTTTGTGTTCACGCCAATGATCTCTGATCAAAGTGGTATCTCAGTCACGTGTTTGAGGACCTTTGGTGGGAGCCAGTGGTTCCTTAGCTTGTGCTGTAGGCTCCATTGTTATCCGCAAATACAGCGTGTCCGGATGAACGATGCTAGAGTACCAGCGCTAGTTCGATGTAATAAACTTCTTATCGACGCTTCTTTGCATTTTAGCCCGGAAGGCTGCGATGTACTCTAATTGGGTTGGCAAGTCGGCGGTCGTTTCTTGTTTGGAACTCTTTGTTTGTTTGCACCACCGTTGATAATGGCTTTATTGCTTTGTTGAGATTTGAGTCATCTACATCAGTTGAAACTAGCATCAACATACCCTTCCCACGATAAGATCCCCATCTCCATAAATCAAGAAGAATACATCCTTAGTCATTCCTCTCAAAGTACTTCAAAGGATATTTTTGCGACCACTTGATGACCCATTCACGAATTACGATTGATATCACACTCTGTTGACACCGGAGCATATGATACATCGGGTCTTATACGCAACATATTACATGTGAATCCTATTGCCAAAGCATATGGTATCGATATTCATGTGTGCTCTATCTCATCTTGTAATGCAATGGACACATGGACTTTGAGTGTAATCCCACTAATAACCATGGGGATATATCCTCCTCTTGGGCACTCCGTACTAAACCTCTTTAGCATCTTGTCTATAACCATGTAGACAGCACGACCTGCTTTTAGTTCTATCTCTGCAGATCTTTATCTTGATATATAGGTTGTTTCTCGAGTCTTTCATGGAGAAATTCTTGGATAACCAAATTTTGGCCAGTTGTAGTACTAAGACATTGTTTCACATCGGAAGTATGTCATCTGTCTGAGGCCAAGATACGGCACTTTCCATTTGTCTTCTTATATACCTGAGTTCATCCAGTTTTTTTGAGAAACCAAACTCTTTGATTTGTCTCGTCAAATCCCTAGAATATTCCAACTCTGGATGCTTGCTTCAACCCATAAAATGGATCTTTGAAGTTTGCATACTTCACTGCCACTCAATGTGAAACCGCGAGGGTTGTGTCATATACACCTCCTCGATCAGGTTTCCATTGAGGAAAGTTGTCTTCACATCCATTTGCCATATCTCATAATCATAATGAGCGGCGATGGCTAGGAGTATTCTTATGGATTTAAGCATAGCTACTTGACTGAAAGTTTCGTCATAATCAACTCCTTGTTTGGCGGTAACCCTTAACCGCAGGCCTAGCTTTATACGATAAACGCATTACCGCTACATGTCCGTCTTCTTCTTGAAGATCCATTTGCACCTATGGGTTTTATCGCCAGTGGATGACAGTCACTTGGTTGGGTATGCATGGAATCCATCTCCAACCTCATGGCATTGGGCCACTGATCAGACTCTGAACTGCTCAGAGAGTCCTCGTAGGTAGTTAATCATCATTTTTTCTATGAGCAATCGTCCTTTGTTCGCTAGCTGAAATCCATATCTCTGGAGACGAAGCCATTATCCTACTTGTCCTCTGAAACACTTGTATTGTTTTAGAGACTTCGGCTACTCTGGTCATCATCATGAATTACGACTTGAGTTCGGTCGAGGATGAGGCAGCGTACGTAGAGCATCCCGAACTTCACTAAGCTCCACTTTGCTCCCATTGTCTTCTCTTAAGAGAAACTCTTTCTCTGAGAAGATAGCGTGCTTTAAAACAAACAACCTTTGTTCTAAAGCGTTGTAGAATTAATATCCTCTTGTTTCTTTAGGATATCCTACAAACAAACACTTATCGGACCCTAGCTTCAAACATACGTATTATCTAAAGCTACATAAGCGAGGACAACCATATTTCATGTAGGAAAGATAGGGCTTTTGTTAGTCCATATCTCATATGGAGTAACTTCAGGCCCGACACTTGGATGGGACTACACATTTAATACATAAGCAATGGAGTCTGATGCATAACCGAAAGGATTTAGGAGGAGTGCGCCGCCCGTCATGGACACCTGCCATGTCTAACAAGGTTCGGTTCCTTCTCAATACCCCATTGTGTTGTGGCGTGTAGGTGAATCGTTGGGACAAGATCTGTGTGCTGAGATAATCTAGAAACGCGGCAAGTACTCACCACCTAGATCGATGTAGTGGATTTTATACTTCTGCAGTTGTTTCTCTACCTCGACCTACCAGAATTATTTTCAGACTTTTCAAAGGCCTCAGACTTATACCTCATGAGATACAAGAGTACCCATATATCATGATTAGTCATCGATGAAGGTTATAAAGTAAACAAAACCACCTCTAGCATTACCACGGACGCTTCAGGACCCACATGTGCATGGTATGTATAAGGTCTAATAAGATGCATTTGCTCTTTCACCCTTTCCCTTAAAGGGATGAATTTGGGGTCATTTACTAACAAGCATGATTCACATGTGTCAAATGATTCATAATCAAATATTTAAGCTACTATATTATGTGCTCCACGATTAAATGCGTCTCTCACTTATATGGCGAGGCCGATAATGCCATAAATATGATGATTTCAAATTATCTCCTTTTTGCCTTATATTGTCATTGATATTCGAGGATTGGGTTTGTATATCAATATATGAAATCCACTTACTTTCATTTTCACCGGTATAAAAAAGCATCATTCAAGCATAATGTGGCCAGAACGTACTATTACAATACCAATTTTAAATGAAAACCTTTCTTGTTTAAACATGAAACATAAATAATGTTCTTAGTGACCTTTAAAAGCGATTGTCTAAATATGAACTAACAAAAACCCACTTTGGGAGGTTTTAAAACATAAGTTTAGTATTGTAATTTTTAGCTCTTGCACCATTACCCACTGAAGGTCGGACTCTCCTTTGTGGTTCCTGTGTCATAAGGCCGCATATCAGGTACATGTGGCGAGGCCTGACGGTATCAATACGAGGTTTCCATGAAAGCGGTGTTGCTTCAATGACATAAATACCTAAAGGTGTTTGGTGCATCACATGCGCCCACCTTCTTCTTTGAGCTCTATGTGGGCGCACAGTTTCTCTTGTGGCGCTTCTTTGCCCTGATGGAGCGTGGCCACCTTTTAAGGATGTCTCTCCTTGACCTTTTTCTTGGCTGCCCCTCACTTTGCTTGGTGGGTTTTTCTCCTTCTTCTTACATTCGCAGAACGCCTTTAGACTGAAGAGTTATAACATCGCAGTTTTACAACTTCGCTTCACCAAAGGTGGGTTATCTTTGTTTTAAGCAGGGTGTTCTGTTGGTATGGTAATTCTCTTTATCGTTCATCCTATAGTTAAGCCTGTGCCATTTTAAAACTACTCCGGTAAACCGACGAGAATCAAGTCTATACTTAATTCATTTATCCATGCCAAAACCCAGTTGATCAACCCAACTATTTACCAGTGCATCTTCAATCTGACGGGGCTTCTGGGAATGTCCCCCCTCTTGCATCTGGAGAGCTGAAAAGCATTTTGGAGACCTCAAACCTTCGGATCTCGCTTTGTTCATGGCCAAAACCTTTAGATGGCGGCCCATGTACTTATCTTTGTCGCAGCCTCATGTCTTTATTACAGCCACGGAACATCGAGGCAAGTATGATACATGCAACAATGATACTGTCATCCAAGTGCTTCTGATATTCTATCTGGTCTCCAACAGATGCATCAGTAGATGGGGACATTGGGAGTGGGGCATCAAGGACATAAGCTATCTTTTCTACCCTTAGAAACGATTAAGTTCCTTAGCGATCCATGAAATTTGTGAGTGATTTATTGGCATCTAACCTGGATTGTAAGTTCACGATGGTCGACACTGTTTGATTCTTCACCCAACTGAATGTAGAGATTATGTTAGTTTGTATAAAATGCATAATCATTAAACTGACCAATCACAGTTATGGCTCCACACTATTTACATTGCGAATCCCATAGCGCCCGCTGACGGTCAGAGAACCTGGAGGTTCCGCCTGGCGGGTTATTATCCC
This sequence comes from Tetrastigma voinierianum, assembly GCA_016808115.1. NCBI lineage: Eukaryota > Viridiplantae > Streptophyta > Magnoliopsida > Vitales > Vitaceae > Tetrastigma > Tetrastigma voinierianum. Next base: position 126,205 of record JAEQBH010003793.1, read on the forward strand.
ATATCATGAGTGCACCTTGAGGTTGGCCCGGCAGCTATCGCGGGTGAGGGTAGGTATCATGATCGCCACCGATTTAGGAGTGTGCGATTAAAAGATCAATATCGCCGGTGACGGGGTTGGCCAACGAAGCCATCTTGGGCCGATGATGTTCCGATTTGCAATGCGGCGCGGCTGCCCAATCGGTGTTTATCAGCTGTGGTTTTGTGCACTATCAACTGAGTTATCATCATCGTAATCGTGTACATCTTGCCTTATCTTGACCCGATTGCGTCTCTGTCCAACATTAACCTTGGGGTTAGCCGACGAGCTATTATGAGTCCTAGTTAGAAAGGCCCATTGATCAAGAAACTCATTTCCATGCTGGATAGAACATGCTCTTATGGAGGCTGAGTTGGCCCAACAACCTCAATCGAGGAACTCACCGTTCACACCATATTAGTGGAAGGCGATTAGCCTTAATATTATTTATGGAGGGTTTTTCTTTACTTAAGTCTCTCATCCTTTTACAATTAGCATGCATTATCCATTATAATCTCATGAAATTATAACAAGGATAGTTACTCTAACTATATGGCATGATTATGGACATCCTAAAATCAATTCCATGAGCTATAGTAATGGAATTGACTGAAGTCAGCTCCAGGATATGCATGATTATTACAACCCTTTAAAAATAAATCAGAATTTAACAATCTTTAAGGTCCACTCTTTGGGATTCTCTACCCACTCTTCTCCACCCAATACTTTAACAAAATTTCTTGTAATCTATCAAATCTTATTCAATTTAAATCAAGAATAACCTCTCGAGTTGCATTTGAGGTTGGATGAGAAGAGGGAAGTACATTGAGAGATTAGAGAGACGAGACTAGCATGAATTTTTATTTATCGAGAAATAATAATCCAATGCGGTATCTTTCACGATCACCATTGAAGCGAAGTCCATAATCATTATCATGCTAACATACACCCTTAAACATGCATTCTCTAAACTTGATTCATCGAAAGTTGAAGATAATGGTACCCGTGATTTCAAAAAGCACATTTAAAAAGGTTTTCAACACTTGAAACAAAATTGTTCATTTTGTTTTTGTTCAACATTTGAACAATGACCTCAATTCAACATAGGCTGAATTTGTCCTACATCCTATTTTCATTCAACATTTGAACAAATAACCCCTTTATTCAACACTTGACAAATCGATTCAACATCTTGAATCATGAACGATTAAACTCCCAATAGGTTTAACACCTTAGACAACGCATTAATGCGATTCAACACATGAACCATAATTTTCAGAAATAAACATTTTTGTCCAAAATTCTCTCTTAGGTAATTTGACATGGTTTCAAAGTCATGATTCTAGAAATTTTAAAGGTGAGCAGTTCGAGTTTTAACTTCAGCCACGTTACATTGACAGCAAAGGTAGCGTGTTCCGAGAAACTTGTGCAAAACCATACTAGAATCTTAATGAACAGAGCACCCGATGCGAGCGTGGCGACATGCGTCGTATCGCGGCGTTGGCGAAATCACCCCATGCCCGATGTCACCCGTCCGCGGCGGCGGAAAGTCGTCGTAATAGCAAAGTTGGGCATTCGCCCAGCGTTGGGGTGTTGACAAACATCATGTCAAGTCACATCCAGGTCACATCACGCCATTGTGTCACATCCGTCATGTGCAACGCCATAGCGTCGCGGCGTTACGAGTCTGAATGAACAACGTCATGACGTTAGATGCCAACGTCGCGACGTTGCTAGGTATGAGCTTAGCGTCGTGGCGTTCTTTGCGGGTTCCTCCAGCAACCATAAAGTTGCGAGGTAATCTTTAGGACTTTTACACACTTCGAGTTGTTCTTTCTTCATATTAAACCATCTGAATCATCTCATGACTATATACTTCAAGAACAACAACGGATCTAAACCTTTTTCATACCAAAAATCTCATTTTTAAAACTTTGAAAACATGGGTACGAGCAGAAAGAGCTCTCAGCATTAAACCGGAGTTTGGTGCACACCGCAGTTGCTGCGATGCCCTTTGAAGGGTTTCGAGTAGGGAGGCAACACTTACTTGATAACGAGCGTAATACAGAGTGGTAGAAACCCGTATAAGGACCCCCGAGTAGCATCAGCTTAGGTTCACATGGCAGAGAAGGGTGTAGGATTACCGCTACGTGGCTGAGTTCCAAAGGCAGAGCTACAAGTGGTTAAGGCGGCTTTGGGCTTGGCTCAGGCCAAGTCCTAGGTTGGCACTCTAATGGTATCCACCACTGAAAGAGTGAAGCCGAATGACCTCTGACAGCGGTCTGCATAGCCAGTGCGGGTGCTAGCCCTGGTCACAGATCAGAAGAGGAAGCGAGAGCCACAGTCTCTCGATCTCTAGAACACTTTCTTGGGATGAGAGAACACATGGCTATTTTCTCATGAGCTCTCTTTTATAGACCGCCTCTACTTTAAAGTTTTCGCAGCACATTACATTTATAGAAAACACTGTCGTAATCTAATGACCAAAATGCCCCTCACCACAGAGTGATGATAGGAACCAAATCCTAATCGTTGGCGAGGGTTCCACTGACTCAAAGTCGAGTACAAAGAAGCTGAGCCATTATCTCTTTAAAGTGATGGCTTTCGAACTTTGGGATTCCACTTCAATAAGAGTGACATTTAATTCATGAGAATTCAACTCCTTCTATATTTTTGATCACATCCAAAATCGCATTCCATGCTCCATTCACGCTCGCTTTGCAAGTGTGACAGCGACCCATTAAGTTGGGTTATGTTGGCCACTTGATTCAACTATTGAATTAAGCAAGTCAAGATTGGTATCTAGCGACACATCTGACCCTCGATTATTTGGAGAGTCGGTGGTCTAGCGCATACCCTTCCATGAACAAATCACGAATTGCAATTCGTCCTTTTCACCAGAGCTATACCTACTTGGTTTGACATGTGGACAATTGTGCTTAGGCTCCATGATTGATTTGTATGCCACACGTAGCCAGTGATATTTATCTTGTCCCAAATTCATCGCTCGGCTGCTTTATGCACTTGAAGACACTCCTCAAGACATTTTCACTCTAGCCAAAGATTCCTGAGTAATGATTCCGACAAGAGGCCTTAGGTATACTCTCCCTTTATTGGGAGTGGCAAATCCTTTATTGGCTACTCAATTACCTCCGAACACCTCAAGCTATACAGTCTCCATCGATGACGTGCCCCAAAGCGCGTGGATTAAGGTCGAGTAGGATCGACATCCGGGGAATATCCTTGAGCACCTACGAGTCTAAGGATACTTTCTATTTATATGATGAGACAATCATCTACATTTAAATAGATAATCACAGCAACGATTGTCTCATTATGGGTCTCATGCACTTAGTTACTCTTATGTGACATCCACACGCCCGACTACGATCCAACTCTTGATCACGAGTTTATAAGATCTTGCTTGATCCAATCAAGGTAGCGACATGTCACCCGATCTGTCCGATCAACGTGTCCGAATTCTTATTGATCCTATGACTATGGATAATTTAGACACAAACATAATTGCACATTATAGAAATTTTATTATCATGATCCCATCGTGATTTCCTTCATGCTATGTTATGTGTCATGGACTTCATTAATTCGATTAAAGATTTGGTATCAATTAAACGTATGAATATCCGATTAGAAAGAGCCTTTTTCATGTTAAATAATATGTTGCGCGTACGATAAGTGCTAATGGCGATTCCCTTTAGAGCACTTCTCGCGCGGTATGGTCTAAAGATGACGAGGAGGGTCGACGGTAGATCAACACATAAGCGTGTTTAATTGATTGTTGATGATTTGAATCGGGATTGATGTGAAGTTCGAAAGACATGACGGTGATTTTAGTGAATTCTCGGTTGAAGTGTTTACTACTTGTAATCATGATAACCCTTAGCGCTTTTTAATAAAGTAATATTCTGCATATTATTTGTCGCGGCGCTGGAATATCTTCATTAATTTGATATTCAGCACATTGAATTGATATAGATCTTTGTCAATTGATGAAATGCGGGCGTAATGAATTCATATCATTTACCAGTGCAATATCACAATTGTTCTTGGCGTCCTGTTCTGAGTTGAGGCCCCGGACATTTAGTAATGGAATGGGCCTTTTGTGGCCTCATACCTCACCGATTTGGATCAAGCAATTTGATGCCTAAACTATAATCGATTTTTGTGAGTTGATTAGATTTGGCATGTGGATACTTACTAAGGGTAGCTAAGTACATCTTTTAGACTTTCTACTGTATGGGGCGATCCTTGGCTGATTATCTATTAAGATTATAAATGATGATGCAAAATGGCATGATGATACAATGTCGTGAAAACTTGAGTGTATTCTTTCAGAATATCTTGAATGCTGATTACGTGTGCTTTGGCTTCATTCCTTGTTGCCTTCCGGAGAATCGCTCGCGGGAAATGTTGAATCTGACTGAGGTATTCGAGAATAATTAGTAGAAAGCTGGCGCTAGATAGATCGCTCAATTCTTTAGGAGAGAGTATACTTATAGTTCTCTTGTTGGGATCGACCACTTGTCTTCTAGCTGGATTTGAGACGCCGTAAAGTGTCTTCTGGTGCATAACTGTGAGTAATGAGTGCAGGGTTGGGATCACGCTCTCTCACTTGGGTTAGATAATGTGCATGGCAGGTTAATACTTGTCATGCTCTAACAGAGTAAGGTATGGATTTGACCAAAGAACAAGTACCGTAAACGTGTCTACGAAAGGAATTTGTGTTGGAACCACGACTCTCTCCGATATCAATCAAGAGGTGTGATCAGTGCTAGACATCATATTCCATGTTTCTGGCGAGTTTATCGTTGAATCCCAGTCAGGCATGTCTTCACCTCTTAGAACTAATAAGTCTGCCCCACCGCAATCGTGGGTGATCTCCGCAATTTGGATGTGATCAATCTCTATCAGGGGAGATGTATAGGGAAATGGAATGTGGCGGGATTAATCATTGCTGCAGGATGAAAGCCCTTACTAATGTCACATAAAGTAGGCTTAAGGCACATTTTACTTGGGCTTAAGGCCGAGGAATTTGCGCCTTAATGCATAGAGATGCATGTAGCCTATCATCTCTTAAAGAGAGTTTTGGCATTTCCCAAAGGGCTGGGGTTTCCTATAAATAAGACTTTATGGAAATCCTAACCTAAAGTCTTTGCCCTTCTCAGAAAAGTGTGCGGTCTTGAAGTGATAATACAAAGACAGTCCCTGTTGTGAGGTGGCGTCCAGAATCGTGGGTTCTGCTATCTTTCCGGTTGACCGGCTGCAGTTCAGGGAGGCCATCCGGGACAGCCATTGCCTTGGAGTTATCAACCCCATTCTTCGTGTGGATACTATTAGAGGAAAACCAAGGACGTGGTTTGCTTTGGTCTAGCTACTGGTACCGCCCGGGATTGGTTTGCCGACCGTGGTATAAGTCGCACCCCATCTTGTTTTGAACCTGCGGTGCCTCGGGGATCTTTAGGGGTTTTGATGATGAACTACTTTTACTTTTCCATTGCTTTGGCATGAGATGCCACAGCCAGCCGACATTCTCTACTTGAGTCTTACTGACAATTTAGAGGTACTACTTTGATGTGGGGAAGAGGCCACACAGAATTAGGAGATCCACGGGTGCCTATTGGCCTTTAATCAAAGGAGGCCAATGATGGGGAGTTCATAAGGTGAAGAGGAGGCATGGCGAGGGGTAATCAGGGCATGGGAGAAACAAGTCTCAGTGAGTCGAGTAAACAAATGCCCATTCGTCAGGAGAGAAGGAAGAATTATTCGATGTGCAAGTCACGGGAAAAGAGCATAAAGCGAGAATGTCTAGAATGGAAGAAATGGAACACAAAAGCACAGGAAAGTTCATCAAGTGGCTAAGCTTTGGGCTACATTCATAGGCACCTTGGGTTGGGTTTATGTATGAAGTATAAATCTCGCACCCCACAATGTCTATAGCCGAAAGAGCTTGGTGTATTAAGATTGGATAGCTAATTTGCATACCACATAGGTTAGGAATGAAAAAGAAAACATGAGTAACATAAACATGGATAACATCTAATTGGCATGAGGTATTTTAAGGAAAAAGCTCAAATACAAAACTATGAGAACCTAGACCCAAAGGGGATAATGGCTATGTAAATTGAGCAGGTTGGGCTGATCCATGAGTTTCCAACACAGGCTGGTGCAAACTTGTTCAAGCAATATATGTTTATGTCAGAGTTTACTCAAATATACTTAATAAAGTATCTAAATACTTGCTCATGAAGAAGTTTTCTTAAGCAGTAGAACCATGGAAATAAGTGAGGGAAGGAGCAAAAACAATAATAGTGTTTTGTTTCGAAAAATCGAAGAAAGAATCTGCAAGGAAAATGATTTTCTCATATTTAATTGTCTAATAAAAAAATAGAGTTGTATTTGGTTCTCAAAAAATACTAAGGAAAGAAAAAATGTGCTTGAAAAATAATTTTCCTTATAATTTGATTATCTGCTGGAAGTTTAAAGAAAACGAATATGTAAAATATTTAGAAATTTAAGTATTTTAAAAGGTATTTAATAATATATATATTGGGTTGTTGATTAAGTTCAAGCAGATTAGCAAACTAAAGAATTTGATGTTTGATGCAAGTATATTAAATTTTTAGTTCCTTCATTTTTATACTTTTCCTTCCTATTTTCTTTCAGCTGATTTTTCTCAGAATTTTGAGAGTCGAGCATAGCCTAAAGTCAAAAATATAAATGAAATTCTTAAACTTATAAATTCTTAATTATTTAATCTTTAAAACTAATAAATTTTGTTTAGTAGTAAATAAAAATAATATATTAGATTAACTCTATTTTTTATTTTTCTTCATTTTTCCTTCATATTTTCTCTTTTTATACATTTTTCAGGAAACCAAACACTGATCAGTAAATTTCGAGGGCAAATCAAACACAAATTGTTTAAATGGTTTAATAACAATTAGATTTTACTTTGGGGGTGCGTCTTAGCTTCAAATCCTAATATAAATATTATTTTTCCCAAGATTCCTGGCCTATATAGGCTGTAGTATTGGAGTCCACCATGAGTTTTCTTAAAGGCTAATTTTGTATATTCCACTAAGGAGGATCTTACTGTCTCAAGGCCCAATGCTTGTTTGTATTTTTTCTTTCCTTGCTGTTTGAATTTATTATTTCTCATTTCAATTTCATACAACTATCTTTTGTTTTTCCTCGTATATACATCCATGAACAAAAATCATGAACATTGTAATATAATAATGTGTGTTTCCTCAATAGTTTCAGACCGAAAATGTGAATAGGTACTCAGTTTTCTTACAACCTATCTTTTTATTTTCCATATTATGTCATCCATAGATGAAAGAAGAATGCAAATAATTGTAATATAATGTCCAGTATCCTCATCAATGCTTTCATGGAAAAGACATACAATGAAAAGAAATATTGAAGAAGCTTCTTCTATTAGTGAGAAATGGAATACCATTGCTGCTTTTCTTGACCGTTTCAAAAGAAAATATTCATCTTTGGAACATTTGTTATGCAACCAAGGTAGAAACAATTGACGTTGGAAACAGGACACAATTTGGCAATGATCCCAGTGTGCATCCACAGCTGCTTGGGAGAATAATATGCAGCTGCTTTTCTTGACCGTTTCAAAAGAAAATATTCATCTTTGGAACATTTGTTATGCAACCAGGTGAGGAAACATGAAATTTGACGGCTGCCCAGGAGAATGGTAGCTGCAGTATATATACAAGAGAAACTTCACATTTATACCAAGGGAAAAGAAGGAAAAGCTGGGTAACCACAAATATATAGCCGTGAGATATGACAAAATGTACTGAATGCGCAAACAGAAAGCGGCTAAGCTCATGCAGGACTTGTGAGTCAAAGGTTGGTGGCTCCATTTTCTGAAAAAGAATGAAGGTCTCCTCACAGGCATATTCCCTTGACTGGCCTCTATTTGGCATCTGATAAAGAAACCGGTGTCGGAAGTCATATCGGTTTTGATGAAACCAGGTTGTGAAGCGCAATATATCAGGAGACTTGAGGTGTGATTTGTATAATCATGCCATCTGCCATTAACGCTTAGCTGGTGTATAGCACATGTCTGACTTGGCCGCAGTACGTGGCGCAGCTATATCGTAATATCTTTGAGGTATTCATTCGCCATATCATCTAGTCAGCTCGGCAGGAGTTCATCAACATCATTTAGCTCCATTCTGACTCTTTCATTGGGGACGAAGCTGATAAAATGGGAAGGGCTCGGCATTGCTTTTTTACAGTTAATGAAGGTAAAACGATTCCCTGAATGTGCAACAATATTACATTAACAGACCTCAAGCGCGTTACCAGCCTGAAGACACGTTTGACGGTTCTTCCTGAACTTGAAAGCAGAAGGCATGGAAGAAGGCCTCCTGTCATCCTTTGAGGTGCCATTACCAGCAGTTTGTTTTGCGCATTCCCTAACAGCCGGCTCTAGTGGTCCAGCACGATACAATATCAGTTCAGTTACCATTGGCATTGCTGCATCTAGAGCAGGCAATATCCCGGTGTTGATAGATCACCCTATATGACTGCAATGCCATAAGTTTAACAAATTACTCATTTCAATCTATGGTCAGACTTCCTCAAGTATTAGTCTTTTTAGGCATACCTTAACATCCTCAAAATTTTTTTAAAGGTCCAATGGTTCCAAGTCGACAGGTAACATCCTTCCAATCGCTGCATTATTCACCTGCATGATTTTGATTTCATATTGCTCATCAATTTGGAATCCCTCTGATTATCAAAAAGTGCCCAGCTAGTTATGTTTCTCCTGGGTTTAAAATGTTCAGATTTTCTATATTGAAAACCAGCTTGTAGTTGTATAGGGTGATTAATTATAGGTATTCCAGCTCAACAGGCCCCCTTATGTGATAGAGCAGGCAGGGTCTAGTCTGGGTATTCAGTTCATCCTCTAGATGGAGGATGGAGCCGGTCAGGATCATTCGGAAATAAACTCATTGGACCACAGTTTTACTATAAAAGGAGAGAAAGCATCTGAACCTGTCTCATCCGGAGTTCTCGTAAAACCGGAAGTTCGGCCAGGAGAAGGAGTGCTATTGTGAGGAGCTTTTGAGAGGAAGATCAGATCGTGATCCTGGCCACTTCGTCTTCCTCATCGCGGGATCCAAGGCGGTCACCTGAGTCTACACACCATGGCGGAGTATAGTGCGAGCACACATAATTTATAGTGCTTGATTTTCATTCGCATTAATCTAGATCAAGACCTGAGATTATAGGTTAACGTAATTTTCTAACACTTGGTATCGAACTACGGGTTACACGTGTCCATGATGTTTGATCTTCTGAATGACAGTAAATCAATGAAATCGTTGATTGGGCAAAAAAAAAAAAAGAATTTCTTCGCATAAGATATGATCATGCATTTTTAGGTTTTTCTGTAATGTTTTGTGGATGTGCTTTGCGATGAAGAAAATTTGTGGGGAGTTGCCGTTCATCTCGATCCTTCTATATGTAATTTTTATTTGGTCCATGATTGGATCATTGTAAATTTGTTGTAATTAATTCATGTCTTTGAGGCGTGTTTTTTGTATGAGATAATGGAAGCCATGTGGTTGCGTGTTTCCTACATTGGGTTCCTCTCGTGGAGATCTCTCCCCATACAGTACTCTCCAATCTTAAGTCTTGATTCGGTAATTTAAAGCGTGCGGCCCGGTCGAGTGGCGGTCGCGATTGAAGTGGCGAATGGGGAAAGGAAGCGTCGGCGGTGGAAGAGCAACCGGCGGAAGGGGGAAAGCAACGGACGGGGAGAGGAGGGGACGGGTGTTTTGGAATTTCAAAATAGCATTTATTTTCATTAAATAAGCTTAATTACTTATATTTAATGCATGAAAATAATAGTAAGCCCATTATATTTATGACAAAATAAATCTTATATGCACATTGCAATTATATTTGAGATTAAAATTGGTCACTCATTTACCGGGGAAGTGAGGCGATAAATAACAAGAATATGGGTTGAATATAGTATTAGGAGTATCTTTGAGATTAATGGGTCCACATGCCCGCAGTGCGAGATTCTATTAGTTTAGTATATCACTATTAGCTATATATGAAATAAAGTTAGATAAATCTTATGCGTGGCGGTCTTTTAATGAGGGGCAATTATTTTTATCACTAATAATTAAGCGTGGAGTTAGTTATTAGATAAAGTAAATAATTACTATAATGCCATTTAATGATAATTGTTACTTTACATAATAGTAAGCATATAATTTTGTTCTTTTCGATTATTCCTTGTCGGTGATCAACTCTCGATTTTATTCCTATTTTGTCGTGATAATTATAAAAGCTATGGAAAGATAAAGTCTTACCGGCGTTAGGGTGTATGGATGCCGATCTGGCTCTTCGTATAGATGGGCCGGAAACTCCCAACCAGGCAAAGCACTCAAGCCAAGCTGTGCATTATACGGCGATGGGAGAGATCCCGATCGTCTCGGTATGATGGTGATCAGACCCACATCGACGGAAGCGCTGGGGATCTATCCACCCCGAATGCGGAAGCTGACAAAAAAGAGCGATGGGGGCCATTGATGAGCAGGTTTGTGAGCTCAGGTAAGCCCGAGCTAGCACCACTAATCGCGGTATGTTCTATGAGGTTAAAAGGGACACAAAATGTGAGAGGGACATATAATGGAGATGAGAGATATATACGCTCAGAGGCCCTTGATGTCGATTTTGATCATTCCTAGTCCATTTATCTTGACTTCACTTGCCGGTGACTATCTGACATTGGTCTCTCCCCCTTGACACAGGAAATGGTCAGTCAATGAATTCTTTGAGCTTATGTGTGTCCGGGAGGCGAGGTTGAAGCGAGAAAGATTGGAAGCAGTGAATCTTGTGTCTCCTGAAAGGTCAACAGCCAAATCCCAAAGTGATCAAAAGATAAAGGCAAGGAATTATGTCCCCATAAAGAAAACGGGTGACAAAAAGCTGCAATTTGTTTTTTACGAAAAGTCCATAAAGAAGAATGCATCAGTGCGAATGTAGAAACCGAGAAAATGAAGGTATGACATCGTTATTATTATTTATGAATCAAAATTTTGTAAATTCTCATGATTTACATAACTTACATGAGTGGATTGACTAAGGTTCTACAATCCATGTTTCCTCTTGTATGCGGGGTTTCAAAACCTAAAGAAACCAAGTGAGGTGAACTATGCGTCTATTCCAGAAATAAGATGCCGTCGTGATTGAGGTGTTGGGACATACGGGCTAGTTCTACACCGCCCCGGATCGTCTTGAATTTGGACGAACTTTTATATTCCTAGTTTCTCTAAGAATCTAGTATCTGTATCTAGACTAGCGCCTCAGGGCTTTGATTTTCAGTTTAAAGATGTATCTTTTATGATTATTAAGATTCAGTACCTATTGGCTCTGGTAAATTAACAGATGGTTTATATTGTCTAAGTCTTGATCCAAAATGTGCTCACTCACTAACTACAACGCATAACAATAGAAATAATATCAGTGTAATAAATAATCACTCATCTAGCTTATGGCATAGGAGATTAGGTCACATCTCAATAGAGCGCCTATAGAGGTTAGTGAAGGATGGTGTCATTCGGACACTTCGGCTTCAGGCACAATCACTGTTGAGATCATAAAGGAAAGCAAACCCTTAAGTCAATAAAGGAGCTAAGAGAAGTGATACAAGGCTTCAGAAGATAATTCACCGCGATATACGTGGACCATTTACCACCCAATGTCTTAATGGTCAAAGGTATTTTGTACCTTCATTGTTGATTTACAAGATACATGTATCATCTTCTAAATGACAAATCGGAAGCACTAGATGCTTTCAAAGTCTATAAAGCGGTAGAAAGCAATCACGGATTAATTATAATTGTAGATCGATAGGGTGGTAGGTATTATGGTAGGTTCATAGACCAAGGCGAGACACGGTCCATTTGCTAAATTCAGCGAGGAAAATGGAATTGTAGCTCGATTACATCTGTGCCTGGCATGCAGAAGCCAAAATGGTGTTCTTGAAAGAAGGAATCGTACATTGATGGACATGGTAGAGGAGCATGACAGTGTGCCGATCCTCCCTACAACATATGTGGAGTGAAGCCTTGAAGGCAGTTGTGTACATTACGAGCAGAGTTCCATCGAGTCGGGTTCTAAACACCCTTTGAGCTACGGAATGGATGGAAGCCTAGTTTTAAATATGTACATATATGGAAGTACATCCAAGTAGAGAGTGATGAGGTGTCATGACCACATGAAGAAATTAGACCCCAATTGGTGGTTTCTTAGTGGCTGTCTTGAAAAGTCAAGGGTTATAGGTTTTATTGTCCCTCACACGCATAAAGTTGTGAAAGCACGAATGCAGTTTCTTGAGGATTATACGAGTAGGGAGTCGTTTCTCATAAAAGTTGTGATAGAAGAAATGCAGGACTATACACTTTGGGGTTGTGGTGTTGAACTTTGAGTGGGCACATCTGCCCATGGCTCGACAACTCCTAATTCGAGATCCTGACCTATGAAGGGCGATAAGCAGTCCTCCTATCTCGGAACTCTCATGAAGGCGGTTAGTGAGCCGAGTCATTCGAGGAACCACAACAAGTGGTTGTTTGCGCATGATATTTAGACAGTCGGACACCATATAGGGTGAGTAGTAAATCCATGCGGTATGTTATATACTTACTAGGGACAAAGCTTAAATATGGATTAGTCATTGTTCTTTTCAGGTGTGACTGATCACAAATTAAAAATGGGTATGATGCAATGAAGGATAGATTAAACTCAATGGCAAACAATCAAGTCTGGGATCTAGTAGAGTTACGAGGAGAAAGTTTTTTGATCTTGTTGAAATTTGCAGTGACAGTTATCAGACCAAAGCCCACAGTGCCTGCGGTAACATCCCGAAAGATATAAGAGGCGGGACTGTTGCCAGGTTTCCCTTGAAAGGAGTTGGTTATCATGACACCTTCTCTCGAGTTTCAGAAGGGTTTCACTAAGGATAATCGCATGGCCCTTGTAACTCATTTTGATTTAGAATTTTGCATCGGATGGATGTCAGCGGCATTCTGAATGGAGAACTTGAGGAGGAAGTATACTTGACTACGACTGAAGGATTCATTTAAGAAAAATTAATCATCTTGTCTGCAAACTAAAAGAAGTCTATATACGGGGCTAAACAAGCTTCACGACAGTAGTGTATGAAGTTTCACAATATCATTACCTCATTAGGTTTTGAGGAAATGTGTGGATCAATGTGTATATCAGTCGATTATGAGGGCAAATTCCGTTTCTAGTCTGTATGTTGATGATATTTCTTGGCAATGTAACTGGATTAATTAGGGAGACAGCAAATTTCTCTCGAGAATTTGTATGAAAGTATAGGGAGGCTTCTATGTTTAGAATGAGATACATAGAGATAGATCTAAAAAGATCTGGGTTATCTCAGAGGCCTATATCGATAAAATTCCTAGAAAGGTTTAATATGAGAAATTGTTGGTTCAATAGCTCCATTGTTAAGGGTGACGAATTCAATTTGTCCACGATGTCCCAATTCTACGGAATCAAAATCCATGAAAGAGAGTATTCCATATGCATCTGCGGTTGGCGATCACGAAGTGCTGTCCCAGAGGTTTGCACTGGGCCGGACATTGCATTCGCCAGTGGGAATGTTGGGAAGATATCAAAAGTAATCACGGGATTAGAGCATTGGGCCAATTGCCAAGAAAGTTATCACGATATCTCCGGGAACCAAGAACTATATGCTTACATCACGGAGAGTCGATCATCGGGTTGATTGGATATCTGATCTGGAACTGTACCAGATTGAAGTCTGCCCGGGCTACATTTTATGTGCTTGATGTGCGATGGCATGGAAAAAGCCCAGGCTCTTCTGACATCCTCGACTATGGGTGAATTGTCGCATCTTTATGAAGCAACAAAGCAGGCATTGGTTGAAGAATTTTCTTGGGCTTGAGTGATGGATGTACCTAAGCCCGATAAAGCTTCTTTGTGATAATCTTTGCTGACGGTGTTCCCAGCCTCGAGAACAATAAAGTGGGAGGCCATGACAAAAGCACATTGATATAAAAGTGCCGGTGGTGCGAGAAGCGTCGGAGAAAGTAAAAATCATCATTGAGCATATGACTGCACTTCAATGGTAGCGAATCCCATGACTAAGGGCTCCATGAGAAGTGTATAAAGTCATGTTGATAGAATGGGACTTGTGAACTCTTTTGATGATTAAAGGTCATCGAAAACATTATTGTAACTCTTGACATTTTGATAAATCTTTGGTTATCTCATTTATGTACCGCCCCAAGATGTTGAGATTTTTATTGCGTTAAAGAGTGGGAGTGCCCACTCATAAAGAATAATACCACATAAAAGCGCAATAAGATTAAAAATAACTACATTGTGATTGTGGAAGGAAGTATTTGCCATCAAAATATATATGATATGATTCAGTATAATTATGATATCTTCTTGATATGAATATCACATAAGGTTTGGGCCTAATTTGTCATATTGTTTCTAAAATAATGTATTGTGCTTCGAAAATTTCATGTTCACTATATACTATGAGTCAAAAGTTATTGTTATTAATATTAAAACCCTACAAGTATTGAACAGTGGGAGAATATTTAGATTTTCTATATTGGCTCAACTTGTAGGAATTGTGTAATAAATTGATGGTGAGTATTATTGACTATTAGGCCCATATGTGATAGAGTGGGTGAGAATCGAATGCGGACCTTTGGTCATCCTCTAGATGGGAGGATGGACGGTCGGATCATTGAGAAATAAACTCCATTGGACCACGGTTTCACCCATAAGGAGAGAAAGCCATCATTCTCATCTCATCCGGGTTCTGTAAAAACCGAGAGTTCTTGAGAGAAGGAGTCTTGTGTGAGGAGCTTTTGAGAGGGAAGATCGAGATCAGTGATCCTGGCTCCCATAGTCTTCCCTGAGTGGGGATCAAAGCGTGCTTTTTAGATCTACCACCATGTGGGAGGTATAATTCCACAAACTATGTTTATAGTGCTTGATTTTCATTCATTAATCTAGATCAAGACCTAAAAGAAGATTATAGGTTAACGTAGTCTCTAACATAAAATGTATAAAAATTCTCAAAGGGCACACTAAATTGAGACATAATACTAATCTCAAACCTAAATCTCTAATGTGAATTTGCCCTTGAGGGCTGACTCAAGTGGTAAAAGCTTGATGATAGATTTTTATGGGAAGGTCCTTAGTTTGAGTTCTATAAAACGATTAATATTATAACAGATTTAATGTAAAGTGAATAAGTAGTAAATAAAAAATCCCTAATATTATTTTCCCTTACTTCCCTCTAGCAGAAGGAAAATGAATTCTAAAAAAACACCATATTTCGGAAAGGGTTGATTCATACTAAAATATCAAGCTTCCCATAGTTGGTTTGAGTGAATTTTGCCAAGGAAGTGATACTAATGGCATCCATCACATCAAGCTGATGAAAAACTACATTAGAAAGGCCAGATTCGTGAAGCTTTGCCACAGCTTCAAGACCCCTCTTCTCATCTCTGGCTGTTAATACCACCATCACTCCATTTGAAGCTAACTGTCTGCATATCTCCAGTCCAATCCCTTTATTTCCTCCGGTTACAACTGCATATCTGAAAACCAAAAATAAACGATGATTAAGAATATGCTGATAATAAATAAAAAATAATAATAAGAAATAAATAAAAGAACCTCATGGTTGCTGAATCTGAGATGGTTGAAACCGAAAATAAACGGTGATTAAGAATATGCTGATAATAAATGAAACAAAAAAATAAAAATAAAATAAAAGAACCTCATGGTTGCTGAATCTGAGATGGTTGATGCCATTTTCTTCGGAGTCTGATAAGAAATATTGGGTCGAGTGAAGATTCCATTTTATAATCCAGATCTCCTTGTAAATAGTGATCTCCATCACATGCCTTATCTAAGTCAAACTTCTTGAAATATTCAATTCATTTCTTCTTCGAACAGTCTGCCCGTCAATTTTATTGTATTTCAAAAGTAATTTCTCTTGATGTTGATTGTCATATAAACTTAATGCATGATATATTCAAGTTCTACATCGGGCAAGATCAGTATCAACTCTAACATAATTTTGTCTGTACAAAATGTCAAAATCTTAGGTTTTTCAATAAGTTGTCTGTCTTATAATTATTGAAGATTTCTTTTTTAGCAGAATAATTCAAGCCAAACTTTTAGAACAATCAAATCCAGAGGTAAGTTTCATCAACCTACATCATGATGTTTAATAACAACATAATACAAAATAATTGGGATTTATTTCCTAAACAGGAAAAAAAAGAAAAATAGTATGATATCATATTGTGGGTATTTGATAAATTAATTTAATAACTTAATAATTTAATTTAAGTTATTAAGTACATTTAGCTTTATTTAGTAAAATAATTTAATGATATGATTTAGAATTTAATTTAGTTAATCTTAAGTTCACATCCTCATTTTTTTTTTTGTTCAATTTTCTTTATGATCTCTTCATGACCTTTATTATTACTAAGCCTTTTTAAATTAGTTCTAGTTTGTCCACATGTCTAGGTGAGCTGGTAGACTTTTCAAAAGTTAAAAAAAGCACATTTAGGAAGGCCAAGGGTCTTAAGTTGAGTCCCAGACAATTTACTATATTATAACAATACGTAATTATATAAAAAAAACTTAGTTGTAATTTGTGATGATACATATCAATTTGAAAACCCCAAATTATTTGAAATATTTCTTAAATTAATTTTAGAAATATTTGGTTACCCCAAATAATTCTAAATTTATGGATATAACCTTCCTAAATAACTTATTTTGAACAAAAATGTCTTTTTGTATAATATGTATTTACATATATCATTAAAAAAATAGTTATTTTCACAAAAAAATTAGAAGGTATTTTTGTCAAAATGAGATTAAAAATTGAAAAAGAGAGTTCAATTTCCAAAATCTAGTTTCAATTTTTTTTGAAAGGAAAAATAATATTATTAATTTAAACTTGTAATATATCGATAGATCCAAGATATAAATAGCTAAAAATTATATATAATGAAACAATATATAGGTTAATAGCATATTAGAAATTAGCTCAAAGCGCAAAAATTTAATAATATGGTATTTATAAAATCTACGATTTCGGATTTTTCGTTAACGACAATATT
This sequence comes from Tetrastigma voinierianum, assembly GCA_016808115.1. Classification (NCBI taxonomy): domain Eukaryota; kingdom Viridiplantae; phylum Streptophyta; class Magnoliopsida; order Vitales; family Vitaceae; genus Tetrastigma; species Tetrastigma voinierianum. The sequence goes on from JAEQBH010003793.1 coordinate 143,454, forward strand.
AGTAGTATAATTTGATATCTTATTGAATCAAATCCATTTCAAGCATCCAAAATCCTTTCGGCTTATAAATAAGTCTTGGCAATAAGCAGCGAAACGCCTTCGCGTCGTATGGCAATAATAAGCCCGGCGTCGTAAATGAGAATGTGACCAAACCAAACATAGATAAAAATGGCGTCAATACAAAAACGAGTTATAGCTTTAAATCTTACGTGGAAAAACCAGTTTTATTAAGCAATAAGAAAAAGTGTAAGAAAAGTAATTGGTCCGAGAATACTTAAGCAATCCATTTTCTTGCTTGAGGGGTTATAAGAGAACAAGATGAGATAAAAAGATGGAAGGGGCAGGCTAGGGTTTTGACATTAGTTTTCAATTGATCTTTTAGTCCAATCGCCTTTGATTTTGTTAATACTAGGTAGTAAGTATAAGTTTTAATTGCCCATCATATCTAACAAGGAAGAAGGTCCTAAAGAGAACAATTTAGTTTATTATCTTGAAACTAGAGTGTATTAAAAAAAAGTATGAGTTTTAACTAACTCCTTAGTGATAGGTCAATCTATAATTAAAAGCCTTGTTAAACCAAACTTCACCGATAGTAAAATTTATTTTTCATCAAACGTCTAGCCTTAGAAAATCAAGAAAAACATTTTTTTTATGTGCTTATCTTGGGTGTCTAGTGTCCATTCTAAAAGAGTCGTGAAGGGTTTTTATATAAGATTAATAAGATTGGAATTTAATTTATTTCCAAATTAAAATTACATAGTATTTTAAAAAAACACTAACATTCAAATAATATTTTTGAACGATTTGACCATTTGAATGGTCCGTTTGAATATATCTCTAATCAGTTTGAACACGTTTGTTTGAATGTACTGAGTATTTGAATGCATCATAATCGTTGGATCATTCAATCTACGCCGTCAAATCCATTGCGGCTTAGATATTTTTGTCTTTTTAGAGTTCAAAAGTGCTATATTTTGAGGGAAAAACCACATTAGTTCTTCATTTATATTTAGAGATATATTCAAACGGACCATTCAAATGGTCGTTGTTGACGACGACGACGACGACGACGACGACGACGACGACGACGACGACGACGACGACGACGACGACGACGACGACGACGACGAGACGACGACGACGACGACGACGACGACGACGACGACGACGACGACGACGACGACGACGACGTCGACGTCGGTCGTCGCGACGGAGGGTCGGACAAAATATTATTTGAAAAGAATAGTAAACACTGTTTTAGTATCTATATAAATATAGAGATATAAAATAAGTATTTTAGTAAATACTATTATGTTATTATGATACTATTATCTTTCATTATATTATAATAATAATAATAAAATAAGTATTTTAATAATATTTTTATTTTCAAAATATTTTTATTTTTATTATTTATTATTTTATTAATTTTGAATTATTTTTCATATACTTTTTAGTATTAATTTATATTTAATAATTTATAAATTTTTCTTAAAATAAATAAATTTAAAATATTAAAATCATTTTTGACAAGGATATAATACATTTTTAGTATTTTCATTTATATTGAAAATGAAGATTATTGGTTGGAGTTAGATAATAAAACATTTAGGATCATTGCAAAATATTGCTTCTTAGGGCTTTATGGATTAGAAATGCTTTGAACAAGAGTTGACCATTTTAGATATATACTATTGGAAAAGTAGTAGCCTTCATAATGCATTTCTCAAATTTTTTATCATAACAAGCCTAATAGTAGTGGAACATGCATCGAAGTCTCTTTCATATCGTATTTCATGCATTATGAAGGTTATCTAAAAATTATGTGAATGTGTTCAGCAAGTCGAAAATTTGAATCAAAATGGTGCCTCTAAAGTAGATATTGTAAGTAGATATAATACTCATTTTATAAAAAAATGAGTATTTATTCTAACTTCTATCATTTACATTATATTAATTTTTTTAGACATTTTGTGGTTGAGCAATCTCAGGGGTCTTATTTGAACAAGACTCGGATGAAAAAAGATGATTCTTGTTTGATCATGTTTGGCTTATACTTAAAGATGCAGAGAAATGGACAGATGTCTTGCCCAAGCAACTACAACAACAGGAAGCCTTTGAAGGGTCCCATGGAAAGATTCCTACACTTGAATCTTCCGAGGCATCATATTAAGTTGATCTTAATGCAAATGATCAGGTTCATGTTGATCTATGACAAATTAACCGTCCTAGTTGTCCGGCGAAAGAAAAAAAAAAAAAAAGAAAAGACAAGAAAAATGTTAGAAGTTGAGAAGACTCATCTCCTTGCCAACATATATGAGAGAAATAATGAAAATTTTGAGATATTTAAAAGAGGAGAAATGAGAAGAGATGAAGCGTTTGCTGAAATGGCCAAGGAATTAGAAATACGTTACCAATTAATTATGTTACAAGTTGAAAATGAACGTAATAAATATGAGTTAGAACTTGAAAGACAAGAAAAATAATATTGCGGAGAAAAACCTTGATTCCAATTCCAATTCCGATTCATTTGAGTACGAGTACTTCAAGGTGAAAAAAATGGAGATTATTGAAAAAATAACTCACAAATTCCAAGCAAGTGGATCAAGTGGTCATAGTGATGGTGATTTTAGTAATTTTAATGAATATGATGGTGAAAATTATGGAGGTCATTTACCACCTAATTAGTTTTTGTATTTTATTTTTGTCATTTGGTTATAATTTTAATGTAATTTAATTATATAAGCACAATGTTCCATTTTCTAGAGTAATATTATGCCTTTTATTACAATTTATTAGTTTAAAAAGAAATTTTAGGTTTTTAATCTATTTTTGTTTATTATAATTTTATTTATTTAATATAATTTTATATTTAAATTTAAATAAAAATAAAAATATTTCATATATCATGTTCTTAAAATATTCTACTTTTAAAAAATGAACGTTTGAAGAATGAATAGTGATTTGAAATTGAAAATAGAGATTTCTTGTTGTTGTGTCTCTAAAATGTGGGTTCCATCATTTTTAAATATAGAAAAGATACCAATTTGAAATTGAAAATATAGATTCATTGTTGGAAATGCTCTTAGCTCTAGTTTCTTGAGGTTTTTTTATTATGAATTTTCTTTGTTTGCTTGAATTTGATTTTCAAGTTTTGAATTGGAATTTGGGTTTGGTCCAATTGGAATAGTATGCGGTGTTCTTTCTTGAATTGCTTTTGTTATAAATTTTTGGGAAGTCTTTATAGCAATTTTTATAATTAAAACAATGTTCTTTATATTTGCTATGTTGAATTCACCTCTTCAATTTTTGAAAAATTTAGTTAAAAGACATCAAATAAACCAAAATTTATAAATCTAACCATTTTCATGTTTTTTGAAAAATAATTTAGTTTAAACAAAAATATCTTTTATCCTTTTATGTATTTACATGTGTTTTTTAAAGAAATGGTTACTTTTATACGAAAACAAAAAGGATAATTTTGTGATTTTGGAAACTCATGTTTTAAAAGGCTTTTGTTAATCAAAATCAGCCTAAAATTTTAAAGGTTGCTATCGTCTCTAGTAAATACCCGCCCGAAAACATAATTCCAAGTCAAGACGAGTTGGGATAGGATTTTATATGTAATTTCTAAACGGGAACGGGAATGCCCTATCCCGTTTCCGCCTCAGGTTTAGGACATGTATGATAAATAATATTATATTATAAAACGGGAATGGGAAAGGGCCGGCCCATCCCAAATCTGGCACACCAATATTCAATATTCTAGCAATCAAAATTCTCTAGAGGACACACTTTCAATATTTTTTTTTTTTGAAAAACAAGCAAACAATTTTACTAAGAAATAAGTTAACAGAATATCCTTTAAAATAGAGGAAATAGAAAACGAAATAAAGGACTAGTGAGAACTTCATGACTCTAGCTAAACAATAAGCCATTCTATTCTTGTCGACTTTCTATTGAATAGAAAAATAGCTATTTGCGAATCAGCATAATCATAGATAATGCATTCAAACTCGTCAATAACAAGGGGCTCCGAGTAAAATACATCCACCACAATCTTAGCATCTAACTCCACATCAACCTCAAAATGAGATTTATCTTCTACGAATAAGCGATGCACGATTATCTCTCAAAGAGCTAAGTACAATAAACCAATTCCAATAGTTTATTGAATATCTTCCTTCAATGGAGGTAGTAATTTTAAAACCAGCACTTTAAAGTAGGAGGTTGAAGATTGGGGCTGTTAATTGTGTCTAAAGTCGGGTTAAATTTAGGGATTTGATGTGGCCCGATGACTTATCAAATTTTTGCTTTATAAGGTAATTTGAATCAGGCTAGACTGTTATTTTTTTTGTCTCGAAAAAACTTGGTCAAACTTTACTCGACCTGCCCCAGTTCAGCTCGTCAGCCCGAAATTACCACCTCTATCCTTCAATAGTCAACCTAAAGATTAAACGGAGTGCACCAATATGATTCCCGGCGAGCTATTGGGTAGCTCTACTGGGTTGAGGCTATCCCACTAAAATTTATAAATATTAAATCCTTGGACCAAAAGCTTCTTATGTTATTTAAGTTTATCCCCATTATATCGAATCCTGGGCTCCGTCCGTGAAGATGTCCATCATTTGGAATTTCTTTATTAAATAAGAATTAATTCGCATAAAATGAAATGAATAATACATGACCATTCGAAAGTGAGAAATGAGACTAGTTTCCTAGTTCCTGGTTCCTACTTTTAAAAGGGTTATCAATGGTCACAAACAGAGCTAAAATTCATAATTTTAACACTGGATACAAGAGAAACTTCAAATCTAGCTAAGACACCATTGCCCCAGCAAAGAGAAGGAAAAAATGGATAACCTTACAAATAAAACCATATCAAATACATAAAGCAGAAAACCAGCTCATTCTTGTAACTGAGTACTTATGATCAAAAGGTTGATGCTTGCATTCCTTGGAAAAAGAGGCCAGAAGGTCCTCCCTCTGGAAGCAAAGCCAACATGACAGGCCCCCTGGCACCAAAATCTACAGCGAAGAAACCAGTGTTGGCATTCATATCGGTTTTGATGTAACCAGGACAAATACAATTTATGATGAGACTTGGGTATGATTTGGCCATAATCCTTGTATAGCCATTCATTGCTGCTTTAGAGATTGTATATGCAGATGTCTGAGTTGGCCACCCTTTGTCATGTAACTTGTCCTCCTTAACATCCTTTAGGTATTCATTCACTATCTCATCTAATCTGTCAGCTGAGAGGACACCCACTTCATTTAGCTCCATTCTAACCCTTTCATTCGAGACAAACTGATAAAATAAGGAAGAACTTAGCATCAATTTAATATATGATTGATGGAAATTTTAGACATGATTAATGCATAATAGGGCCTGTTTGTTTTAGTTTTGATAGCGATTTTGTTACGAGAAAAGCAGGGGAAAACCCAAACACACATTTGATTCTTAGTTTTTTGTTCTAAAAGCATAAACCTCAATTCGAAAAAAAACCCAAAATAGTAATATTTGTGTTTTCAAAAATTGGTCTCAAGAATATTTTTCTAAAACAGGAACCAAACAGACTTTGAATTTGGTTTTAGAATTTCCTTTTGAAGGTCTTATACTCTTATTATTACATTTTATATCGCAGAAGCTTTGAACCTCTGACACATTCACAATTCTTCACGAATGTGATAGCGAGGAAGAAACAGGATCAAAATATGATGAAAACACGGATATATAGTTGAATTTGGATTTTACGGAAATATCGGAATATCGGTAAAATATCGGTGGATATTTTTACAAAAATATCGGTTATTAAAAATTTTCATTATTTTAATTATATAGATTATGAAGAAATGATTTTTATCTTAATTAAGGTGATTAAAATCAAATGGATTAGTAATTATTAAATTAAATATATGTTATATTTAATATATTATTTAGATATTATTATGTTAAAAATAGTATTTATTTGTTTTTGTTATTATTATAAATATTATGTAGATAATGAGGAGATTCAAAATATTATATATTATAATTTTAAATTTTAAATGATATTATTTTATTTCTTTTCATTTTAATTATTTGATTTAAAAATATTATAAGTTATAGTAATAAAATAAATGATAATATTATAAAGGGATTATGAACAAATAAATAAATGATAATATAAAAAAGTTTAATTATATATAATGAGGTCTGATCGATGGTTTGGTGGTTAGATGGTGCCCGATTAAAGGGCATTTTGGGTGGAGTTCGAAACCCTTCGAAGCAAAAGTGGCGATTCAGTTTTCGCGCAGTCTGATTTCGATGACGAAGCAGAAAAATCGGCCAAAAAAACCGAATTTTACTTCCTTGAGCAGAAGGCATGGAAGAAGGGCCTCACTCACTCCTTTGGTGCCATAGCAGTTTGTTTTTACACATTCTTCAGCTGACTCATAAGTTTGCTTTATGTCTTTATTCAGCAATTCAGCTACATTACTTGGTACTCTGCATCATGAAACTCAATATTCAATGTGATACTATCTGACTCTGCCTATAAGTTATAAATGAAGTGAGTGTTGTTTGTTAATATAGAGATGAAAGTGGGATGGATGAACTTACAATAGCGGTGCTTTGAACGCGTAACTATGTACCTGCCATATATGTCAATTCAGATATACCATTGATGTTTGGTGACCATGACGGCATTTATTCACCTGCATGGTGATTTCGTATTACTGATGAATTTACAGAATCCCTCTGATTCTCTTAGTAATGCAACCCACAAATGTTTTTCTCTACATCGTTAAATATTGTTCTTTTTTTACGGTTGATCTATAAATTTCAGACTCAAAGAGAATATACCTCATGCTAATATAAATTTACAAAATCTTCATTTTACTTTTCAGAGAAATGATGAAGTGTCTCTTCTGAAAAAGGACAGTTATACTAAATATCTGACTACGTTGGGTTACCAAGTGGTTTTATGGAGGAACAAACTTATGATATTCATCGTTGGTGAAAAACAACATTAAGGCCAGATTCATGAAGCTTTGCCTGGCTTCAAGATATACTTTATATCTGTTGTTGATATACCAGCATTTCACATTAGAGGCCTATAACTGTCTGCATATCTCAGGTCAATTCCTTTATTCTCCAGTTACAACTGCATATCTGAAAGAGAAGGATAAGCAGTAGTAAGAATATCTGAATCAGTTTTTCCCCCTCTCAAATCATAGCAAGAGTTGTTTTTAGACAACTTGTAGCTCAACAAAACCAAAAAAAAAAAAAAAAAACTAATAAAAGAACCTCATAGTTGCTGTATCTGAGATGGTCGATGCCATTTTCTTCTGAGTCGGATGAGGAAAGATAGGCCCAATTGAACATTCCCTTTTGGATATTCTTCTTTGGGCTTTTCAAAATTTGTCGTCTTATTGAAAACTTCTTTTTAGCATAATAATTCAAGCCAAATGTTTAAAAACCATCGTCAGGTTGTTTTGAAGTATTACCTTATATGTTATTTCCATTGAAGTAGATAAATCTTCGGATTCAGATCTATACTTAATTTGATATTTTGGATATCTAGAAGGTATTTTGTAATTTGGTGTATTGGGATCATTATAATATCACTCTTTATATATTTTTATTTGGATGTAGAGAAAGAAGTTTAAAGTTGTGATTCATAGTGAATCATGACGTATATGGATACCAAATCCATGCATAAAATGTGAAAACTTTAAATTTCAAGACAGAATCTATTGATGATCTTATGTTATAACATAAGACACTCATAAACATATATATATATAATATTGATATTTATGTTTTTCTAACATAATAATAGTTGTTTTGTTGTATATTTCAAATAAAAAATAATATCAAATGATGAATCATTTATTATCATTTTATTGTTTTTAGCTATATTTATATTATTATTTATAATAAAATGTTCATTATTATTATTTATAATGTAATTCTAATATTGTTGTTATAACAATAATTTTATTTATAAATAATAATAAATATTGTCCTTTTTTAAACTAAAGTAAATGTATATATCTTTTTAAATAAAAGTATTATCCATTTTTAATCGAAAAATAAATTATCTTAATAAGTAAAAATTAACATTTAAGTGGCTCCTCCATTTTAACATTATCTTAATAAAAAAACATAATATGAAAATAAATTAAGTAAATAAAAATATTAAAAATTAATTAATTAAAACTATGAAATAAAAATCGAAATAAAGTCACGCATGGCGGCCTTTGCAGTCTCGAAATAATCCCTTCTCCTCTTCTTTTCTTTCTTCTTCTTCTTTCTCTTCTTTTCTTTCTTCTTCTTAGCTGCCCGTGATACGACCTCCCTTTCTCTTCTTTTCTTTATTCTTCAATAACCCCCTTACAATACGTCATTTTTGTCTTTGCTCTTCTTCTTTGGTCCACAATCCCATCTAGCCCTAATTAGAGCTATTTATTCATTTCCTTTGAAAAATATGTGATATCTGCTGTGGAAGCAGCCTTAGGGCTAGCGATTGTTGTCCGAAGAAAAAAAAAAGAAATAAGATATGGAGAAGCCGAGAAATAGAGAAGAGCGCTTTTTCAGAGCCTTGTGCCTGGTGGAAGGCGCACGCCTTGTGCTCTAAACAACGCCTCTTTGAAGGGGCATCGCCTGAGCTCAAGCGAGGCGCTAGGCTTGCTTCGCGTGCGCCTACACCTAAGCTCACCTCAGGCGTGCCTTTAAAAACTATGTATGTGTGTATTCTTTTTGTTTTTCTTCCTCGATTCTTATCACCATTGTTGCACAATTTACAACAACTGGCATTAGAGCTAGGTTACGATGACTATGATCTCCCTTGCAAACATAGTGAAGTTCGATGGATCCGGGAACTTCGAATTGTAGGAGAGGAGGGTTAAGGATGTGTTGGTGCAGCAAAAAGTTTGAGTAAGAGAGCATTACTTGAAACTCTTAGAAGGAATGAATGTCCACAGTTGGAAGGATCGAAAGCAGGGAGCTACGTCATTCTCAGATGTGCTTAAGCCGGGTGAAATTTGATGTGCACCATGTCATAGATGAGGAATCTCACGTGACAATCCCGGTTGGAAGTTGGAAGTGGTGCATATCAAAGAAGTCATTGTGAAGCGAGGCTATTTCTTTGGAAGAAGTTGTATGGTCTAAAGATGACAGAGGGGTCAACATTAGATCAACACATAAACGTGTTTAATTAGTTCATTAGTGATTTGAATCGAGTTGATGTGAAGTTCAAAGAGAAAGACATGACATTGATTTTAGTTAATCCTCGGTTAGAGAAGTGTTCTAAATGCAATCGCCCTTAGCACTTTTTGTACGTATTGCATATTATTTAATATGACAGACATCTTCATTAATTTGATATTCATACGTTGAATTGATATAGATCTTTAATCGAATTGATAAAGTCCATGATAATAAGATTCATATCATTTGCAATTATGTTAATGTCTAAATTATTCATAGTCACAGGATTAACGAGACTGGACATTGTTAATCTGGATAGACTAACACATGTCATACTCCTTGATTGGATAAAGCAGTTGATCTTATAAACTATAATCATGAGTTGATTAGAGTTGACATGTGGATGCTTACTAAGGGTAGCTAAGTACATCATAGACCTACTATGAGACAATCATATTGATTATCTATTGAGTGTAAATGATAGTCTCATCATAGCAATGGTACAAGTATCCTTAGACTTGAGGTGCTTGATGCTCAAGAATATCTTGAATGCTGATTCTGTGCTTTGACTTCATTCCTTGTTGCCTTCCAGAGGTCGCTCATAGGGTGATGATTGGGTACAACTTGAGGTATTCGAAGATAATTGAGTAGCCAACAAAGCATTCGTCACTCCAATTAATGGGAGAGTATACTTATGGTTCTCTTGTTGGGATCATTACTTGGGAATATCTTGATAGAGTGGAAATGCCATGAAAAGTGTCTTCTAGTGCATAACTAATGAGTAATGAGTCTAGGGACAAGATCTAATATCACTTGAATTAGATGTGGCATAGCCAGTTTAATGGGAGCTACACTTTGTCCATGCTCTGAACCGAGTAGGGTATAGTTTGGTAAAAGGACAAATTGCGTGGTAATTGTCTACGGAAGGGTTTGTAGTCAGACCACTGACTCTCCAATCAATTGGGGGTCATGATAAGTTGCTAGATACCGTTCATGACTTGCTTGGATTCAATGGTTGAATCAAGTGGGTAACATAACCGGGAACCTAATGGGTCACACACTTAAAATAGTGTGGGGCTGATATAAAACGGATTTTGATGTGATCCAAATATGAGGGAGATCAATCTCGAGAATGGAATGTCACGGGATTAGTGGTACCCCGGGATCAAAAGCCCTTACTAATAGATAAAGTAGGCTTAGGCTTCTTCATGGGCTTAAAGCCCACAAGGATACATGCCATAATGCATAGAGATGCATGTAGCCTATCATCTCTTAAAAGAGGGGGATTTTGGACATTTCAAGGGCTGGGGTTTTCCTATAAATAAGACTTTATGGAGAAATCCTAACCTAAAGAAGTCTTTAGCCCCTTTTCTCAAGAAAGAGTATTCATGAGTCTTAGAGAGTGTTCTTCAAGAACAATCCCTCTTTGTGAGATTTGAGCGTCAAATCCTTGGGTTCTCAGCTTCCCTCTTTAGATCTAGACTTGGCTAGAATTGAAGCTTCATCCGAGACCATTGCCTTGGAGGTTATCGACCCCATTCTTCGTGTGGATACTATTAGAGGAAAACCAAGGACGTGGTTTGCTTTGGTCACGACTCTAGCACCCTTCGGGATTGGTTTACACAGACGTGAGGTATAAATCTCACACCTCATCTTGTTTTTGAACCGACTTTGATGCCTCAAGGGATCTTTGGGAGGGTTTTATTGAACTACTTTTTCTTTTCCATTGCTTTGGCATGAGATGCCACCTTCAAAAACCCAACATTCTCTACTTGAGTCTTATGACAATTTGGTTACTACTTTGATGTGGGGGAAAGAAACCCTAGAATTATAGGAGATCTCAGGTGCCCTATTAGCCTTTAATAAAAGGAAGAAAGCCAATGATGGGAGTTCATAAGGTGAAGGGCTTATGACCAAGGGTAATTAGGAGCGTGGGAGAAACAAGTCTCGGAGTGAGTCGAGTAGAAACAAATCTTGATCAATCATGGCCTTGAAAACCAGAATTAAGTTGACAACACAATAACTGCGGAATAATCGTAAATGTCGGGGTAACGAGCCACCACTCATAATCGGGCGAGTCTCCTTTGTGCGGGAGCTCACATGAACTGCTTGTCCATTACTAATCTCATGAGACATGTACGAGTAAACCACGGCCACTTGGGCCCATATACTCGATCCTCATAAAATACACAACTATATACCCTTAGTTCAAGGTTAATAAATCACTCTAAATTCAACATATATTAAAAATTACAACATCCACAATACATGTTATACAGCAGCATCAAAGCCACAAGTGGGTTTCTTCTGGCTGCCTCTAATGAGTGTCGTCTTCAGTCGCTCCGCATTACTAAATGGTGATCCCTCGACGGGGTGAGCAAGCCCGAGTAGAGATAATTTCCTACATGGGTTACTCCCACCCTAAGTACATATGGAAAACAATCGCATTGACAATTTCGACCTCACTCGAATGTGCATTTTGAACCATGTCTCGGTAATCACGGTTCCCTCGCACATACTAGCCAATATCTGATAAAAGTGTCAAGTTTTCACAACAAGCTTTTTTGTTCTTGACACCTCCAAGTTGGTAAAAATATTGGACTACCACTCGGCGAATTCTTTGGATAACTCTCAAAAGCTTGAGTCATAGTCCTCATCAGAAGTGATGCGTTGGACGTCCCTCCCAGACAATTCTTCGGAGAAAATCTTAGTCAATTTAACTTTTCATAAACATTTTCGTTTTTGTTTCATTTCATGTCGTACACTCACTCTAATATTCTAGGATGCTGATTGCATATGGAATCATGATATTTAATCCCAAAACATTCATCTTAATATATTCCACATGCATATATATTAACATAATTAAAATCACATAAATCATATTTATCTAGAAATTTTCACCGTCAATATACCAAATATTTCAGCATGGGCTAATTAGCAACCTTGGCAGTCGTTTTGAATTGCCAACAAAAACGCGTTTTCATCAAAATTTTCATTATCACTATTCACATGAGCGGTGAAACCCTCGGGTTCTGAGTTCATGACCCTTATGAAAATAGAGATTTAAAACTTGGTTCAAAGCTTTTGGACAGTTCTGGCTAAAACAAGTCTCATAACATTTCTAACCATTTACATGGCTCTTAACCCAGATTAGCAGTAGGAAAGATCGCACCTCTTTGAGTTGTTAGAACTCCACCAAATCATTGCCCATGCGTGGCTTCTCTCGCCCGCGTAAATGACTTTCTTCTTATAAAATTAGAACCAATGGTCGAATGGCCATGAATGTCTAAAGAGAATAGGCACACTCTCTCTAGAATGAAATCCAGCAACCTACGCATCTAATTCACGTTTGGCCTTCAAATGGGGAGAGATGACATTGTTAAATCTTTCGTTTTATTATAATTAACAATTCCATTAAATTCCCTTCATGTCCCTTTACTTTAGATTTTGACCTTGGCACTATCTAGGCCGTAGTTTCAATCATCTCTCTAACGCTATGACGTGTCGTGAGAGTACGATGTAATAGGTGGATTTTGTCAAATCACATGTCTCTCAAACCCCGTTTTAAGGCCCTTTCGACACTTTCGGTGTTGCCTCGAGAAATGTGAGTCCAGAGTGTCTCGGATTCGACAAAATTCGACGTGGTAGCTAGATTTCACGAGACGATTCCCAGCGGTGAAGTCAGTTTAGATCATCTGAAGTCTAGAAAAATTCTAGATTTTACCAGAAATTACCGTTTTACCTTGCTTGAGAAAAATTGAAATTTTTGGTCTTACGATTCTCCCTCTTTAAAAGGAATTTCGTCTCGAATTACGTACAATCACCTGAGCTACATGCGTATGCGGCGGTGCGCATCACAGTACGTCGCCCAGTCATTTAAGTATTAACTGACTAAACCCGCATTACCTTCATCCTAAACAAGAGGGATGGGTGGCCCGCATTGTGTCATCAGCGATCCCGTGTTGACTCCTTCACTCCCGCGGTGCTGCCATAACACCTCACTAGCCTCACGGGTCTTGCCATGCAAGAGTAACATCCGGCTATCCACGGTACTGTGGTCCTGTGAAGGTCTCATCAGGTGTGACCTCGATCTCTCCCCAGATCCATACATGGTGGATCTGGGTGTACTGTAGACATGGAGACGTGGAAATACCTCATGGACACGACATCTTTGGCGGTAAAGCCCTGGCCAGGTAGACTCACGTGCCTACCCTCTCAAGGTATCTCGAAATGCCCGATAAACCTGCGGCGATAACTTCCCTCGCTTATAGAACCTGACCACTCCTCTCTTAGGCATCACCTTGAAGGCGTGATCTCGACGCCCAGACTCCTGGGGTCGGCATCGTACATCGACCCATAGCTCTGGGCTCGGCGCGTGAGAAAACGTTGTCGTATCAAGCTCACCTTCTCGGAGGTGTCTCATCGAATCGGGGCTAGTGATGGAGCGCTCTGCCACCTCGGTCCAACATATCGGTGATCTACTTGGCCTCCCCGCCACAATGCCTCATATGAAGTCATCGTATACTAGCGATAAAGCACATTTGTTGTAGGAGAATTCCACTAAAGGGCAAGTGCTCTTCCTAACTACCCCTTATGATCCGGGACATGCTCGTAGCATGTCCTCCCAACACGTATAGTAGTCCACTCTCGGTGACCAAATACGTACGTGGGTGGAGATGTTGTACTCATGGTGTGTAGTGTGCCCATAGCCTTTTGGAAACTCTTCCAAAAGTGCGTCGTAAACCTCTAGTCTCTATCCGACACTATGGGATGCGGTACTCCATGTGCGGATGATCTCTCGGATGTCTGACCAGTGAATCTCTCAATGTGAAGGTCATCCCCGCGGAGCTAGAAAATGTGCGACTTCGTGAGTGGGTCCTTATCACCCATACCGCATCCAACCACGTGCATATGGCAGCCCTATAATCACCAGCATTATTATGTGGCCCGACCTTCCCAAGTTCACAATCATGACAATCAATGGACCGTCAACCTAATCCATGTCATGAATGACATCCCATATACGAGCGCACAGCCATTTCATGACGCGATTCAATTTCCAATGGGTATCGAATCTCGAGTCCTCCCAGGCTCTGTCACTCAACTCTAAGTCTACGTGATAACCATGTGATGATGTTTTCTCTCTCGAACAGCGAAGCTTTTCGGCTACTCTGTGAACCTCTTACATCCACATGAAATTTCGGATGTCTACGGAGTCTCTTACACCGCACAGAGGTGAATAGCTCCTAAGGTCTCTTACACCCACCTGAGAAATTTGGATAGCTCCCTGGTCTCTACGCCCACCCTGAAATTTGGGACTTCTCCATGGGTCTTTTACACCCACATAGAAATTGAGATAGCTCAGGGTCTCTTACACCAACCATGAGAAAGTGGGATAGCTCCGGTCTCACCACACCACCACAGAAATTTGGACTTCTCCACGGGTCTGCACAGGGTGGGATATCTCCCCCGGTCTCTTACACCCACCACGAAATTTGGATAGCTCCCGGATCCTCTTAGACCACGAAATTTCGGACTTCTCCACGGGTCTCTTACACCCACACAGAAATTCGGAATAGCTCCCTAGGTCTCTTACACCCACACAGGAATTTCGGACTTCTCCACGGGTCTCTTACACCCACACAGAAATTCAAAATAGCTCCCCGGGTCTCTTACACCCACACAGAAATTTCAGACTTCTCCACGGGTCTCTTACACCCACATAGAAATTCGGGATAGCTCCCCGGGTCTCTTACACCAACACAGAATTTTGGGATAGCTCCAGGGTCTCTCACGCCCCACCTGAAATTTCGGACTTCTCCGGGTCTCTTACACCCACCACAGGAAATTTGGGATATCTTCTCGGGGTCTCTTACACCCACATAAATTTGGGATAGCTCCGGGTCTCTTACACCTACGAAATTTGGACTTCTCCAGGAGTCTCTTACACCCACTTTGAAGTCGGGATCTACTCCTGGAGTCTCTTCTATGCATGTGAAGTTTAGTTTCTCATGGGTCTCTTACACCCACAGAAGTCGGGATAACATCCCCGGGTCTCTCTTACCCCACCAGGGGTGGGATGGCTCCAGGGTCTCTTACACCCACACATGGTCGGGATAGCTCCTCGGGTCTGCACCCACCACGAGAAATTTGGGATCTCTCCACGGGTCTCTTACACCTGAGCATCAGTGGGATAGCTCCTGGGTCTCTTCGCCCCACACGAAATTTGGGATCTCTCCGGGTCTCTTACACCCACAAATTTGGGATGGCTCCGGTCTCTACACCTTGTGAAATTGGGATCTCCGGGTCTCTTACACCCACCACAGTGGGGATAGCTCCGGGTCTTTTACACCCACAATTTGGGATCTCTCCCGAGTCTGCACACACAGTCGGATGGCTCCTGGGTCTCTTACACCCACCACGAGAAATTTGGGATATCTCCCGGGTCTCTTACACCCATAAAAGTGGGATATCTCATTCTCTTACACCCACAGTGTCTCTCTAGTCTCTTCTCTGTTCAATTTCACCAGATCTCTATTCACCTCTTTGTTTCTTTGGGGGATGCGGCCCCCTTCTTGCTTTGCCAAACCGAGCATTAATTACTCTTCATTTCTTGATTTGAACTATGAGTCTTCATTAGGCCGTGGTCAAGACAAACTATTACACTCACCAAGAGTGGTGAATGACTTCCTCTGGGTGCACCCTGACTTGAGCGATGTCTGAGTACACCCACCCCGGGCTTCCGATCGCGATTTCCCCAGGGTCTCATGAACAGAATCTCAGATATCTCAACTCTGATCCGAACTATCCCGTCGGCTCTCACCTACCTCATGGGAAGAACATCCACGCATGGCTTCTCTAAGGCCTCAACCTCTAAGCCCGATTACATCACACAAGATGCAACAATGAATGAATTCGATGCATTAAATTTACTTCACCTCTAGTCAACAAGTGCTGAGGTAAGCGTACCACCACATATCAGCTACTATGTATGCTCGGCCCATGATGCCATGGACCTCCTTGCCTCTAGGACAATCTCGTCTCATATGCTGAGGCGCCACAATGGTAACCGTCGTCTGCCTAGCGACATTGTTTCTAGCACACCAAATCCGTGATGACCTTGACCTACGCTCTATGCGGCCTATATGACCCGATCTGCGAAGTCTTAAGTGCTAGTCATGTTTCTGGAGCCCCGATACTTGTTCCCACGACCCGTATTAGGGGTGGAGACCAATAAATCCTCCCAATCCTGCTATTTATTTGGGGCTATGACATCCCAAACGCAGGATTCCTGTCTCTTGGGGCAATCCCTCCTCATATGTCATTTGTTGGCAATGGTAGCACCATCACACGCCCATCCCCGATGGCAACCACCAACTCGTCTTCTTGATGATTGGGGCGAGGTGTCCTTTGGGTTCTGCTCGAGTGGGCAATCCGGAGTCGTATCATTTGTCGTGAAATAACACATCTTCGGCCTACGACTAAATGTCCATCTTAGCCTTAGTCCGATAATCTGGCCTATCCTGAATGTCCTTACCAAAAGCAGTCTTACGCCTTTCCGGATTGAAGAAGATGGATCTTCCTTCCTCTGGTATTCACCGACACCCATATCCTTGATGCCTGCATAACATCTATCTCTCTCCTCTCTGTGGTCATAGTGAGTCCCTGACCCTAAGTCCTCTTCCTCTAACCATTGGAGGAGGATGTGCCCAAGCCACGGAGGTGGTTGTATACAGTTCCTGCTTGCCTGGCTTGTGCAGTAGCCTTGCCTCCTTACAGCCTCGCCAAAGGCTGTTTGGTCAAGTAGGTGGATTACTTTGACCATTAACAAGTGGACGCCCTCACGTCCTCGCCTCGACTCACCATCTACACATGTCGAATAGCGAGTTAATATTCAACATTAGTGATCTCAGGCACCATCTGACCTCGAGACACTATTCACATTCAGTAAGAATTTTATACACTATGTTTTATGCATTAGTAGGTAATGCAAGACAATAATTTCATTTTATTAAATCATAATCAACAAAATTTCTTTGAAAATTTTATCGTAAAGATTTGATTTGATTCAAACCAATTTTTTTTTTTTAAAACCTAGTAGGCAGTGCTCGTGCGGTGTTCATGAACCGGTGACTCGAGAATAGTGAGTCAAAGCTGGGTTGGGTGCACGGTGCCTACCAGCCCCAACGTGGCGTGCGAGCGTAGCGCCTTTGCGCTCGAATTAGAGCCCGGGTGGCGGGCGTGCCGATGGGTGGTGTGTCATGCTTTGTGGCGGCGGGTGTCGTAGGCTGGTTGGCCACGTATCGTGGTGCCTTCCGGCTGGGTGTCGCGGCGTGTGTCGCTGCGGCGATTGCAGCCCCCTCCTGTCCGCGATGTGGGATTGTATGGTGACACACTACGCTGCCCGGGCCTGCCCTTTGTCACGTCTGAATTGTATCGTGGCCACGACTGTGACCCCTCGCCTCTGCCCACGTCTGAGGCTGGTATGGCGACACAATCCACAATCGGGTGTGTATCTGCCCGTGTGTCGATGTCGTGGCCCCTTCCTTGGCAATGTCGTGGCACGTGTCATTGCCCGGCCGGTTGTGTCGTGGCGACCATGCGGCGACTCTACTTGCCTTATGCCTGGCTGCGCGCTGGGAACTGTCTCAGGCCACTGCCAGTACTATGTCCTGTCTGACTTGGCGTATTATGCAACTCACACTTAGAAAAAAAAAAAAAAGAGCGTAGCCCATTCCTCACTACCTTAACTACCATTTTTTTCTCATCTTTCATTCCAGTGCGAAATCACCAATATTCTCTTTTTCTTTTTTTCATTTTCGGTAAGCGAATAAATTTATTAAAATTTATTTTATTTATTTTTCTTCCAGGTTTACACGTAAAACCTTAGAAAATTTTTCTTCACATCATTTTTTTCATTTAATTACGGACTGTTGCCCCGAAATTTTCAACCTCCTAAAGGTTACATTTCTTGACCTAGTAATTCAACATCTTTCCTATGCTATTCACCAACACAATTTCGTCACAATTCATACACAACAATTCATCACACATCAATCATCAAAGTAGAATGTGTGATCTAACCACGATATCCATCAGTCCTAGGTAATGGCCTTCTTATTGACCTTAAGCTCGTATTTCGACACAACAAATTACTGACTATGAAGCCTGAAACCAGGTCAAGTTCTGCAACCACGTCCCGACACAACGGAATAATCGTGGATGTCGGGTAACCCGATACCACTCATGAAATAGGCGGAGTCTCAGCACAATGCGGGAATACGCGAACTACAATGTCTGACACCCGATCTTATGAGGCGTGTACATGAGTAACCTGACCCGATTGAGCCCACGCCGGTCTCATAAAAAATACATCAACTATATACCATAGTTCCAGAGTTAATAAATCACTCTTAATTCGGCATATTAAAATTTTGGCATTCTAATACATGTTATGCATGACATCAAAGCCACAGTTGACTTTCTTCTCCAAGCGGCCTCTAATAGTGCTTCTCGATACGCTCCTGTGCATTGATCCCTCGACGGGGTGAAATGAGCCCGATTAGAAATAATTTCCCTACATGGGTTACTCCCCACCTAAGTGCACATGCATGGAAAACAATCACATTCAAGCAATTTCATGGAAGCTACTTGAATGTCTACATGCCAGGCTTCGTATCTCAAAATTATCATGCATTCCTCGCGCATACTGGCGATATCACAGTAAAAATATCAGTTTCACAACAAAAGCTTTTTGTTCTTGAAAACTTACTACAGTTTCGGTAAAAATATTGGACTACCCTCAAAAGTAGTGTGGATAACTCTCGAAACTTGATCCTTGAGTCCATCATAAGTGATCAGTTGGAGCGTCCCTCCACAGGCGATTCTTGAAAAATCTTAGTGAAATTCCTTTCACCGTATTTTCATTTTGTTTCATTTCATGTCATGCACTCACTCTAATATTCTAGGGTTGCCCCTCAATGCATATGGAATGCATGGTGTAATCTAAAACATTCATGTTAATATATTCACTTGCATATATATTAACATAATTAAATCCACATAAATCATGTTATGCAATTTTCTATCAATACACCAAAATTAGCTCCTGGACTAATTAACAAACACAAGCAATTCATTTTGAATCACTTAACAAACACATTTCACACAAGAATTTGGTGTCACTATTCACGTGAACAATGAAACCCTCGGGTTGAGTTCATGACCACGCAAATAGATTTCCATTTGGTTCAAAGCTTTTGGGGCCCAAAATTTTACGGCTAAAATAAGCCTCTCGAGAACATTTCCTAACCATTTACACATGGCTCTTAACCAAAGATTAACACAAGTAGGAAAAGATCCACTACATCTTTTTTGAGTTGTGAACTCCATGAGTGGTGCGCAGCGCGGCCAGCCATGCCGTGCAACTTTGCTTCTTTGCTCAGTCGAGGCAAGCGGTCAGATATTCTTGAATCTAGAGAGGGCACACTCTCTCTAGAATGAAATCCAGCAATGCGCATCTAATTCCTCGTTTTGGCCTTGAATGAGGGAAGGTGTACTGTTCATCTTTCGTCTTATTATCATTAACAATTCAATTAATTCCCATGTATCCACTTCTTCTAGATTTTTGACAACGGCGTTATCTGAGAATTAATGCATTTCCAGTGTTGCTAACCTTGCAACATGTGTCACAGAAATCATGCATAATAGGTGGCTTTCCATCGCATGTCTCTCGAACCGTTTTCACGACCTTCGGCGGCAGTGCGCAGAGAAAAAGCGTGAAATTAAATTTGTCTTTGGGGTGTGGTGACGTGGTAGCTAGATTTGTGAGCGATTCCAAATGAAATCCGTTTAGTCATCTGAGATCTAGAAAAATTAAGATTTTACGAAGTGCAGTTTACCCTTTTAGAAAATTGAATTTTCTGAATTAATTTCTGAATTGAGGAGAAGGAAGGATATTCGATGTTACAGTGGAAAAGGGGCTTATAAAATGAGAATGTCTAGAATGGAAGAAAGGGAACACAAAAAACAGAAATAGTTCATCAAAGTGTGCTTTGGGCACGACTGCAGCACCCTTTAGGATTGGTTTACACCGACATGAGGTATAAATCTCGCACCCCACAATGTCTATAGCCGAAAGAGCTTTGTGTATTAGATTGAATGCGCCTAATTCCACAATGTCCCACATCAGTTAAGAATGAAAAAGCTTATGAGTATATAAACATGGATAACATCTAATTGATATGAGGTCTTTTAAGGAAAAAGCTCAAATACAAAACTATGAGAACCTAGACCCAAAGGGGATAATATTATGCCAATGTGGTTAAAGAATGATCCATGAGTTTCCAACAAATGGTTACAAACATTCAAGTAATATATGTTTATGTCAGAGTTTCACCTAAAATATATGTCCATATCTAAATGCACTTTTCATATGGCGAACCAGAAAATAAGT
The DNA here is from genome assembly GCA_016808115.1 of Tetrastigma voinierianum. Lineage (NCBI taxonomy): Eukaryota > Viridiplantae > Streptophyta > Magnoliopsida > Vitales > Vitaceae > Tetrastigma > Tetrastigma voinierianum. The sequence continues at coordinate 164,108 of JAEQBH010003793.1, forward strand.
TGAAGGGGGAGGTTGAGTTTGTTTCCAAAAATGCAGGAAGAAAAAAATACAAGAAAGTAGTTTTCTCATATTTGGTGTCTAATAAAGAACAGGTTGTAATTTGGTTCTCAAAAAATACTAAGGAAAGAAAAAATTCTTAGGAAAATAATTTTCTTCTGTTTGATTGTCTACTAAAAAATTTTAAAGAAAAACAAATATAAATAAAATTATTTAGAAATTTAAGTATTTTAAAAATTATTTGTCTAACATAATGATGAGGTTAAGTATAATACAAAATTGACTTGAGGTGCAAATAAAATTTGATCACAGTATAATTCAAATTTTTGATTCCCTTCATTTTTTTTTATACTTTCCTTCCTATTTTCTTTCCTTTGATTTTCCTTGAATTTTGGAGAACAAACACAACCCTAGAAAATCAAATATGAGTAATTATATAAATTCTTAAATTATTTAATCTTCAAACTAATAAATTTTGTTTGAGTGGTAAATAAAAATAATGTTAGATTAACTCTATTTTATTTTTCTTCATTTTCCTTCATATTTTCTTTCCCTTACATATTTTGGAAACCAAACATAATCGGGTAAATTTAGAGGGCAATCAAGAAACACAAAATTGTTTAAATGGTTTATCTTTCAAATTAAGATTTCACTTTCAGATTAAATGTATGACTTCAAATCCTAATATAAATATTTTTTTCCCAAAAATGCCCCCCCTAAGCCTATATTAGGTCCACCACTGAGTTTTCTTAAAGCTAATTTTTGTATATTCCACCTAAGGAGGATCTTACCCCATCCTCGGGAGAGCCATCTTGTTTCTTATTTTTCTTTTCTTTTCTTATTTGAAGATTTATTATTTCTCATTTCAATTTCATACAACTATCTTTTTATTTTTCCTCGTATATACATCCATAGATGAAAATGTGAACATTGTAATATAATAATATCCAATATTTCCTTCAATAATTTCATTGAAAATGTGAACTCATTTTCAATTTCATACCTTCTCTTTATTTTCCTCGTATACTTAAATCATAGATGAAAATATTACCCAAACATTGTAATATAATAATATCCAATATTTCCCTCAATAATTTCATGGAAAAAAACCCTCTCAATGGGAAAAAAAAAACTAAGAAAGCTTCTTCTTTTAGTGAGAAATGGAAATACCATTGCTGCTTTTCTTGACCGTTTCAAAAGAAAATATTCATCTTTGGAACATTTGTTATGCAACCAAGGTAGAAACAATTGACGTTGGAAACAGGACACAATTTGGCAATGATCTCAGTGTGCATCCATAGCTGCTTGGAAGAATAATATGCAACTGCTTTTCTTGACCGTTTCAAAAGAAAATATTCATCTTTGGAACATTTGTTATGCAACCAAGGTAGAAACAATTGACGTTGGAAACAGGACACAATTTGGCAATGATCCCAGTGTGCATCCACGGCTGCTTGGGAGAATAATATGCAGTCTATATATATATATATATATATATATATATATGCGCCACACATATCAGGTTAGCTTCCCTGAATTTACTTAATTACATAACTGGATACAAGAGAAACTTCACATTTGTCTGAGAAAAGGAAAGGAAAAGCTGGGTAACCTTACAAATATATATAACCATGGGAAATAGTAAATACAGATATAAAACAGAAAAGCAGCTAGCTCATGTAACAAACTTATGATCAAAAGGTTGATGGCTCCATTTTCTGGAAAAAGATGCCAGAAAGTCCTCCCTCTGGAAGCATAGCCAACATGACTGGCCCTCTGTAACTTGTATCTACAATGAAACCGGTGTCGGAAGTCATATCGGTTTTGATGAAACCAGGACAAACGCAATTTATCAGGAGACTTGGGTGTGATTTGGCCATAATCCTTGTATATGCATTCACTGCTGCTTTGGAGATTGTATATGCACATGTCTGAGTTGGCCACCCTTTGTCATGCAACTTCTCCTTCTTAACATCTTTGAGGTATTCATTCACTATATCATCTAGTCGCTCTACTGAGAGTTCATCAACATCATTTAGCTCCATTCTGACTCTTTCATTGGAGACAAACTGATAAAATAAGGAAGAACTCAGCATTGCTTTTACGATTAATGAAAATGCAAAAAACAAATTCCCCCCTGAATGTGCAACAATATTACATTAACAGACCTCAAGCATTCCAAAGCCTGAAGACACGTTGACGATTCTTCCTGAACTTGAAAGCAGAAGGCATGGAAGAAGGGCCTCTGTCACTCCTTTGGTGCCATTGTAGTTTGTTTTTACACATTCTTCAGCCGACTGATAAGTCTGCTTTAAGCCTTTTAATATCAATTCAGTTATATTAGCATTACTCTTAAATGGTACACGAAGCAATATCAGTCATGTTAAATAGATACTATGCTGACTATGTCCTATAATTTAACAAATTACTCATTTCAATCTATAGTTAGACTTCCTAGTAATGATCCTTTTAGAGCATACCTTAACATCCTCAAATTTTAAGGTCTTCAATGGTTCCCAGTCGACAGTGGCTCCATTAATCGCTGCATTATTCACCTGCATAAATTTTTTGATTTCATATTACTCATCAATTTGGAATCCCTCTGATTCTCCAAGTACTGCAACCAGTTATGTTTCTCCACATGATTAAAATGTATAAAATTCTCAGGGCCTGCTAAGTGAGACATAATACTAATCTCAATCCCTGAAATCCCTAATATTATTTGCCCTTGAGGCCTTGCTCAAATGGTAAAGCAGGCGATGGGTACATGGAAGGTCCTTGGTTTGAGTTCCTGTAAAAACAGAGTATTATAACAATTTAATGTAAAGTGAATAGCCTAAATAAAAAAAACCCCTAATATAATTTTCCTTCTTTTCCCTCAAGCAGAAGGAAAATGAATTTAAAAAAATATATATTTCGGAAAGGGGTTGATTCCTTACTAAAATATCAAGCTTCCCATAGTTGGTTTGAGTGAATTTTGCCAAGGAAGTGATACTAATGGCATCCATCACATCAAGCTGATGAAAAACTACATTAGAAAGGCCAGATTCGTGAAGCTTTGCACAGCTTTAGAGACCCTCTTCTCATCTCTGGCTGTTAATACCACCCCATCCTCCATTTGAAGCTAACTGTCTGCATATCTCCAGTCCAATCCCTTTATTTCCTCCGGTTACAACTGCATATCTGAAAACCAAAAATAAACGGTGATTAAGAATATGCTGATAATAAATAAAATAAAAAAATAAAATAAAAATAAAAGAACATCATGGTTGCTGAATCCAGAGATGGTTGAAACCAAAAATAAACGGTGATTAAGAATATGCTGATAATAAATAAATAAATAAAATAAAATAAAAAAAAGAACCTCATGGTTGCTGAATCTGAGATGGTTGCTGCCATTTTCTTCGGAGTCAGATAAGGAATTATTGGGTCGAGTGAAGATTCCATTTTATAATCCAGATCTCCTTGTAAATATGATCTCCATCACATGCCTTATCTGAAGTCAAACTTCTTGAAATATTCAATTCATTTCTTCTTTGAACAGTCTGCCCATCAATTTTATTGTATTTCTAAGTAATTTCCTTGATGTTGATTGTTATATAAACTTAATGTTAGATATATAAATATTTGTGGACTTAACATAATTAGTTACTCATTTGCAGGGCCAATTTTATGTCATTAATGGGAATAAAATTCAGTCTCTATAAGACACTAGTTGATCCATTGTACCAGATGACCAACTCTCTATAAAAACTCGTTATGACCAGCACAAACAATAAAAAGGTCTAAGGGCAAGTAAACAAATATATACTGTATTTTTTGTGATCTATGTATTTTTGTGATCTAGGGCTTTTAGAAATAAGATAGTGGTTTGAGAGTGTATCCATAAACACTACTTTTACAGTATTCTTTATCTCATAACATGTAAGATCTGATTTATCAATGACTGTGTTTGGAGGTTAATATATTTTATGTTTTAAAGGAATTAGTGTACATATATTGATCCGCATATATTTAATATATTTCTTTCAATTGGTATTAGAGCAAGGTTAATATGCATACTAAATTCCTTTGTAATATGTTATTATGTTGAATCTAAGTTTCCTTTCAATTATATCAAAAAGGTGAAATAGTTTCGAAAGATGAATTATTTTTATTTTTATTTTTTACAAAATAAATGTTCAAAGTATTCTGTACCTTTTCATTCCATTAAAAAAAAATGGTTTGGTATCCAACCTTTTATGGCTACCCTCCCTTTTAATCGTAATCACCAACCTAAGTAGTCGATTATATACCTCCATTAATGGAGTCCTAAGCAAGGGCAAGCATAAACCCCCTTCTTTTTAATCACCCATCTTGAGAGTCTCCCAAGGCAAGCTTCGGCAGAAGGCAAGTATATGGTCCTCCACAAGAACATTCAACAGTCTTAGATATCCGTGATTACTTTTAGATATTTAGATAATACGGATATTAATTTTATAGATATAGATAATTTAGGATATTTATATATATATTTCCTCTCAAATTTTTATATCTTTTAAGATTATCCTCAATTTTCTTTTATTTCTCATTAAGGTTTTTTAAACATGGGAAAGACTTATTAAATTCCTAATTGGATATTGCATGATTGTATTCTAAATATGGAATCTTTTCTTTATGAGCCCTAATTTTGATATTAAACACACAAATTTAATAAATCTCATTATAAATAATGATATTGTTATTTATTATTTATTATAAATAAATAAATAAATTCCTAATCTTATTTATTTATTTGTTTGTTTCCTTATTATTCAATTTCAAATTTCTTGAATTAAATTAAATATCTACATTCAAAAACTAGATTGTGTTAGTTTTCCCCAAAGAGGTTTTGTGCCTAGTTGGTATAGTAGAGTGGGATTTTAGGCGCTCACCTATAGTGAGACTTATTTTGCCTATGTAATGTGTGTTGTCATAGTGGATATATTTTACATATTTCATGAAATTGTCAATATGTTAATTTTCTCCCACTTATTAACCAATGTCTATATGAGTAACTGGACTACCCTGTCGGTGGTTTTAGTTGCTTTGCATGATGCTTGGAATGACAGTGGAAGTTGATTGAATTCCATGAATCACGCGGAGTTCTAAGTTACTCATCATTAATTTGGACTAATGCATTTAGTTGTGATTATTGGTTGGTAATCCTGGCCTGAAAGGATATCTTTAGTGCTTCTACAAAGACCTAATTGATATTGATTTATGTTTTGTGTTGAGAGTGGAAAGAAATAGTTATTGTTTTAAATGTTATAAATTAAACATTTTTGTTCTGTTCATATTAATAGCCTTTGAGATCATAGAGAAAATCGATTTTATGAGAAGAAAAGAGTAAGTGGTATTCGGTAGAAAATCAAAATTTGGATCTTGGATGAAAATGAAGCCAATGTCATGGTGTCATAAAATCTAGCTACCAGATTGATTCCGTCAAATTAGATATAGTCGAATTTCGCGTTTTTCGAGCAGGGAATCCACGAGGGACATAGCACGGAGTTAGTGCATTCCGTATTAAGCCACGTGTCAAATGAAGAGCAAGTCAAACAAGATCCTAAGTAGGGTACTCATGTGGGACATGTGTCACCACCTAAGAGGATGGAAATCCAAACTTTTGGATAAATGGATAAGGGAAATCCAAAAAGAGTCAATGGTGTGTTGACATGTGGCAATGAGGACATCAGCTGGCTGCTGACCCGAAACAATTGGTGGAGAAGAGAGAATTGGTGGGGAAAAGAAAAATAAAGAGGAGAAGAAGAATTGAGAAGCTCGTATACCTGCAGATTCGATGGGACTTTTGGTTCTGTTGGAGTAAGAGCGAAAGTTAACGCCGTGACAAAACTTCAAGTAGGGCAATCGAGTTTTGAAAACTCAGAGGTAGGGTTTCTCTGCCGATTTATCCTTGTCTGTAAATTAAATGGTTTTGGGGTTTTAGTCTTTGGGAAATAATGCATAGTTTAGGTCAGTAGGACCCATCTTTGGATGTGTGGGGGCTATTTTGACGATCCAGTACAGATATTTAGGGGCTTTATTTTGGAGCAGTTCGAAGTTGGAAGTAAAGGATTGTTTTTAGACCGGAACTAAGTTGGGGCCCATTTTAAGCGATTCGGGCAAGAATTTGGCCCGCTTTAGGGTAGCCTAAAATTTGGTTTAATTCCCACAGTGGTCCATTGTGGTATTTGTTTGTGTGTTATTTGTGTTATTGCTAAGCGAATAACATGATCGGTTATTGTGAATGTATGGTGTTGGCCGCTAACGATTGATGTATTAATGGATTGAATAGCGTAAGAGTATATTTAGGCATCTCCAGCCCAGGCGGGGCCCGGGCGGGGCCAGGCCGGCGGCCGGCGGGGCGGCCGGCCGGGTGGCCGGCAGAATCAGGTCATTGCCGGTTGAGACCCCGAACCCTATCAGGCAGTCGCTGATCAATGATGGGTCGGGCCGAATTTTAATTTTTTAAGGCCGTCGCCGGCACGCGGCACATCTTCAGGCGACTGTGGACCCGGGATAACAGGCTTGAATGGACCCGAGATGGCAGACTGGGGTCTTGAGGTGGAAGAACTGTGGACCCCCCGAGTCTGGGGCCAGACCCAGACCTAGGGGTAAGCGAGCTCTGGGCCCCCTCCTTTCCTCCTCTCCATTCCCCCCACACCCAGCGCCGCGGTCCTTATAGCAGGTTGGCTGCACTCCCTCCCTCCCATCCTTGCAAGCGGTCACATAGTAGTTGCTATCTTGTTTTGTTTTTCTTTTTCACTTATTTTCTCATAAATCATGTAGTCCTAACTTAATTTTTAAATTATTTCTGTTTATCTCTTAATTTTTCATACTCTTAAATTTGCTTAACACAATTTGTCTCATGTTAACTTTTATCTTCATTTTAGCGATTGTTCCTCATATTATTTTGGTATTATTGGTGGTGCAAATCAAGCATTGGTGACTCCCGATAGTTCAGTTTTAAGAGATTTATTGATCTTCGATTGGTAGTATTTCTTCACCTACTTTTTCTTATTTGTTTCATTTTATTTTGATTAATTATTTTATTTTTAGTATAATATTTTTATTAATAATTTTAATATGGATAGTGCATGTGCATCTTCTTACAATTATGTACATCATTAGCCAAAAGCTTTTAGTTCAAATATATGGAATTTTTTTTGATAGAATAGAAATAATTTTTAGAAATAATAAAAAATAAAAACAAATGTAAAATTTGTACCTTAAACTTCTTAGTAATTGGATCAATTAGACACAAGTCATTTAAAAAGACACAATGAGCAAATGTAAAATTAAGAATAATATAGATATTAGAAATTATATGCAATTGGGGTAAAGATGAATGTGGAAATTTAAAACATTTTTCTTGTGGTGAATTGCAACATTAAATGCAAGGAATGGTTGATTACGTAAGAAAAGTGAACAGTTTTAATATGATGGGCGGTGATTATTGAAAGCAATTGGCTTGTTGATTAATCCCTCAATTCAAACATTGGTAGGAAATCTTGTTAAAGAGATATTGTGAAAAATTTAGCAGAGCAGAAAATTTAAAACAATATTTTGCAAATTTTGAAGGAAAAATTTGTTTAACATTTGATATTTAGACGTCTTTAATCGCTAGAGGTTTTTATCATATTCTTGCTCATTATATAGATAGTGAATGGATGTTAAATAAAAAGACAATTCATTTAAAACAATAAATACTCATATAATGGGTACAAATAATATCAACTTTAATAAATGATGAAATTATAGATTTGGGTATTAAGCGATAAAATATTCTGATAACGTTAGATAATGCTTCAAATAATAATGTAGCAATACAAAGATTAAAAGATTTTAGCAAATAAGCGATGATCATGCAAAATTATTTCACGTACGTTGTTGTGCACATATTTTAAAATTTGATTGTAAAGATGGATTAAAAACAAGTTGATATGCATTAAGAAAAAAATTAGAGACATTGCATATAGTAATAATTGTTCCCGAAGCAAAACATAGATATTTTTTGATTATTTGCAAAATGCAAATATGAAGAAAAATATAAGTTGGAACATACCAGCTAGATGAGATTCTATATAAGCTTTACAAGAAATGTGCAAAATATAAAAAAGTGGTACAATAGTTATACGAAATGCAATTATCTAAGGAATAATAATAATGATGTGATGTTTGATGTATTAAAAATGATTATGATTGGCGATTTCTGGGAGCCTACGAGATCTTTAGAAATTTTGATCTTGACCGATATTTTTTGTAGTGTGTGTGCTCCGACTTCACATCGGGTCATTATGCAAATAACTAGTATTTATATGGTACTTCAAAATTATTTAAGTTATGAAATTTTTAATGATACAATTTTTATTAGTAGAAAAAAGAATTAAAAATATTGGGAGAAATACCTTTAATTTGTATATTGGTTTAATTGTGGACCCTAGACCTCATAAAGTGGATACTTTAGATGAATGGTTATATTATTCTGATGAAGATCAAATAAAAATTGAAGAAATTAAAAATGAAGTAAATTCGTTATTATATATTTTATATAATATTTATAAAGAAAAATATGGTAATAATATTAGTTTGATAAAATCATCATAAAAATGACTTATACTTTATAAAAGCCCTTTAGAAATGTTCAAAAAGTAGAAAAAATGACGTAGTTATAAAGAATAATCACAATGGATATAGATGATATCTCGATTGCTTAGAAACAATTCCATTTGAAGATAGTAAAAACTTTTGATATTTTAAGAATGAGTGGAAAAAAACAACAAAATTAAATACCCCGATTAATTACTCCCATTGTGCGTGATGCCAGTACTTAGGTGCTGTGATGCGATCGCATCGGGCTGCTTTAATGCGGGTGGAAGAGTGGTTAGCAAAGAGATGTAATTTGTCACGCTCGAGCAATCCCGACGTAGTATGTTTAAAAGATTGGGTTTGCGGACAAAGAGATTGCATGATCATTTTGAGAAGGCTGGATTAGTGGGCGTCTGAGAGAACTTAAAATATCAAGACATGAATGGATCCAAGATAGTTCCCGAATCAGAATAATGATTAAAATATTTTGTGGAAATGTATATTGTATTTTTATTTTCTTATGGTTGAAAAGTACAAATGATTGACAAATAAGTAGGTGCCAAGCTAGTTGGGATGTACTTATTTTATAGTGATGTAAGCTTTTAAATACGTTTACAAATGTAATTATATTTTATTAATAAAATTTTAAATTATGTATTTTTATTTTGAATTGTTTAAACTTACTTTTATTTAACTTTTAAATACAATTTAAATAAAAAACCTACATAAAGGGTTGGAGCTTTTAGGCGGGCTTTTAATTGGGCTTTTAGATGGGCCTGCAGGCGAGCTATGTGAAGAGCACTTAGGTGGGCTTAAACGAGCTTACAGGTGGGCCTGGGTGAGAGACTACAGTGGACCTGCGGGCGGGGCCTGCAGGTGCTCCCGAATGAGCCTCTGAGTGCGGGCCTGCAGGCGGGCTTAAGGCGGGCCTAAAAAGCCCATGATTGAACCCATTGCCGGGCAGACCCAGGGCTGAGAAAATGAAACCGTGACCGTTGTGCTAACGGGCTTGGGCCTCTCAAGCTTGGCGAGTGGCCCATCGGTACGTAGAGACTAAGCCAGTATATCGGGCCAGGCGCTTGGAATGCCTGTAATTATATTGTAGGAAAATATAATTGTCCTTGAATCATGAATGATGTATACATGAATTTGCATGGTTGCATTCATATGCACGTTCACATCGTGTGGAGTCGGGTGTGGGTGCATGGTCATGGTGGATTCACCATTTTTGGTGAATGCGCGGTGAGCTTCAGGCGATAGCGTCCACATTGAGACTCACGGTGGTATGAATTGAAAACAAATATATATATATATATATACACGTGTGTTGGGCATATAGCGAGTTGGGCGGATACTTTAAAGTCACCAGGAGCCAGGTACATGCGGTTAAACATTATCATCGGCAGTGAAAGTTCGTAAAAATGTCGGAAGGCGTACGACGATCCTGTTGTGAGACCCCGAAAAATGACGTAGCCCATAAATAAACATACGGAATTTGATGATATTCAAATGGATATTAGAGGTCGGTCCAATGAGTTGAGTCATGGGGTGAAATACCAGTGACTAGTTTTTTTACACTTGGCGTTGCATGTGTGAGGGAGTCAATCGGGACTCGGGTTGTGAGCATGAGGAGTCTCATCTCATGCATATCATAAAACCATTCCATGTAAGAATTGCATTGTATGGAATGAGAATGGATGTTTGTGTGCCATTGCATGTGCATTTAGGTGGGGAGTAACCCTTGTAGGAAAATTCAACTACTAGGCATTGCTCACTCTGTCGTGAGAAAAATAATTCCAAGTACCAGAGGCACACAGGGGGATGAAGTCCATCTGAGACCTTAGTGGCGAAGGAAAGGCCAGATTTTGCCTTGTTTTTCTGTATTATGTAAATTATGGGTGGAAAACCTTGTTTCTGTAATTGTAATTAAAGAACACAGAGTTGTAATTAAACTCGTTTTGTATGATTTATATATTTTGGCAAGTGTTCCAGGCTTCCTGTTATCCTTGAAATAAAAAGACTAATTTATGTTGAATTTTAGGGTGTTTTGGAAAGGAAAGGAAAAAGGGGAAAACGGGGTGTGGAGAAGACCCGGAGGGCTACTACAGGCTTGGAGTCCTTTGTCGACGGGTCCACTTTGGCCCATGTCGAGACGGGAGCTCCATGCAGCGACAGGGGTTCTTTGGCGATACCACGGCCGGCATGGGCGCGTAGGACAAACTTCTGCGTGCGGTTGGAAACGCGCAAGCGACATGGCGATGCGCGTCGCGATAGAACTCGACCAGGTGTCGCGACGAGAACTGATGTCTAAACGGGGTTTGGGGTGGGGCTTGGGTGGGCAGGGTCATGGAGGGCTTCTCTGTCACGACCGAGCTTCATCGGCGGAAGGCTTCTGCATTAAGCGGCGGGCTACTCTATTGCGACAGGCTTCTCAAAGTCCTCTATCGCGACAGAGAACTCTCTGTTGCGATAGGAAATGTGATGAGTCTTAAACTCATCTATTTTTAATCCATTTTTACGAGGTTGTTTTAGTATTTTCGAGTTGTTTTTAGTAAATTATGGGTCCTGACTTTTGTGTTTTGTAGGAGTTAATTCGAAAATGGAGAGATTTCCAACAAAGAAAGAAGAGAAAAAACAACAATTGTCGGTCTACGTCGTGAAGAAGCCAGACTTTGCAGATCGCGACAATTATCCCAAGCAAATGGCTAAAGAACTATATTGCAACAATATTTTATGTGTAGTAACATAGGATCTAAAAATTGGCAGATGAGGCTAAATTGCAGCAAAGAAGCGACGTATCCACGACAAGAAATAGGAAGAAGCCATGAGACCAAAGATCAGTTATGTGCGACCTGGGAAAGATATGGGTAGAATCTATGTCGCGACGAGAATATACTGCTGTCGCGACCTTATCTTGCACAACATGGAGGAATTTGGTTGAGACAGAGAGAGAGCGAAGAAGTTCGATCCACGACAAGAAAATTTATGTCCGACAAATGGCGCTTACTTGTTGAAAGAATGGCTTAGTCATGACAAAGGAAACGGCGTTGCGAGCATACTTCAAGGCGGGAGATGAATCTATGTAAGCGACCACGGATCTGTCGCCAACAAAAGAAATAAGCTGAATAGAGATAAGCAAGATTACGCCTTGAGACTTTTCACAATAGCCGCGACAAAGGTTTCAACACAATACAAAAGAAGTTCTGTCATAACAAAAAAAAGCGGAGTACTTAACCTGCTTGATTAAATTTGAACACATAAGAGTCTTGTCATGACATGGCCCAGGTATGACGACCAAATAATCTTAGTAACTGAAAGTCATGTCGCAACATCAAAACAAAACACACTGGCAAAAGTCAAGCTGAGTGGCAACAAGCCTCTGTAAATAAGACTGGTGCAGCAATCTGAGATATCACAAAGACGGTGTTTACCTTATAACCTAAACAAAGATATTTGTCACGACATATGGGAGAGCTTTCAGATTGCCTGACTTGCAAAAGTTGCCTTAAAAATATGTTGCAACATGATTACTCCGATGTTGTATGACATAACATGAGAATGCACAAATATTATCGCGATAAAGGGAAACTTCTGTCCATGACAAAGTTATTAGATTAAGAAAAGAAAGAAGATTATCATATAAAATCGATCTCATATTGGAAGCAAGAAGAGGCACAAGATCTTCCAAGGAGAGTGCGGCTTATACATTTGCATACATATAAAGACACAAAACTCTGTGCGACACAACTTCTAGGTACCGCAACAAAGAGGCAAATCTTGGCGAAAATGGCAGGGATTTTGTGGCCACAAATTTTGGGGCCCAGACTTTGTGGGGCTCTATAAATAGAAAGCGACTCACAGCAGGCAATCGGTCGACAACGACAGACAAAGTGCACAGGGAGGCGGGGACTCTTTTGTATTATGTTTTCTTTTTCTTTTCTTTTCTTTTTATTATTTTCTCTTAACTAGTAAGTACCAACTGGCATGGGATTTTGATTCGTTTAATGGATCTAAAACAGTAAATTGTTCAAAAGTTTTGAAGTTGAAATTTAATGCTGAAATTCATTTACAATTACTGTTTGAATTCAATGAACTCGGACAGCTGATCATTTCTTGATTGGTGCAGGTTGCGTGGAATTTTCATGATCCCGGTATTTTAGTACTGCTGTAATCCAGGTTTTCGAGAACACAACTTCATTGGGAAAGATCGATGTTAGTTATGGTCTTTTACGCACATGAAAAATTTCTGGTGAATCTTGAATTTATTTGGATGGTGTTGTTCTTGAAATTAATTGTTCCCAATTTTAGTAGTTTATACCCATGAAATGAATTTTGTATGGCTCTAATTTCTAGGAGACCCTCTGAGTGACACAGAGATGGAGATTCCTGAGATCATAGACCAGTTACTTGGGGGTATGTTAGACTAATATTGAAGAACTAATGAGCTCTGAAAGGTTACTTAAATAAATCCTCAATTTGCTCATGGTTTGAGAATAGGTTGAGTGATATATCAATTTAATCAATTAGAAATCTCTCCTTGGTCTGGAAGAATGATCTTGATCCCGTGTTAACATGAGATCTAATCAAGGAAAGAGAAAACTCTTTCAGATCTTAAGGATGAGATATCATTCTTGTTGTAGAAATCTAACCCAATTGCCTGTCTTGACAAAGAAATATATGATCATAAAAATGGGTATGAAGTATTGGAAAAGAAAAATACTCATATCTTACAAAGAAATTCTAATTATAATCATGTTTGAGGAAATGAACGCGAACCTCGCCTGATGAAAAAGTATGGTTAGAGGAGAGGAATCGAGCTATCTTTACCTTGCCTCTTGACAAATTGATTCTAACTCGGGAAAATGAGAATGAGATTATGATCACGAGGAATTGATAATTTCAATGACGAGTGAAATCCTGAGTATCTACTTCGGCCAATAATACGGTTCGGTCGATTTATATTTAGGATTTAAATTTTTTCCTTTTATATTAAATGTAGGATTCTAGTTATTAAAATTCTTGTGAGTTTGCTAAATTTTCATCTAAAGTGAAGCTACGTTCAAATGAGTGTAGAACTTAGTGGTTGGGGTGAGTTGAAGTTTAAATTCTTTTCAATCTCTGTAAGGGTGATATCAGGACTTATAGGTACTTTATTACTTGCACGACTTGTGCACTGCGATTTTAAGACAGTAAATTTTTAGTGGGTTTGTGACAAATTATTCTTCTTATGAGCATACAAGTTATATTTGGTCTTAACAAGTTTTTGGCACCTTTGCCGAGGATTCTAGTTAGTCTTTGGTAATAGTTTCATAAATTTGTATATCATTTAGTCTTAACAAAATGCTTGGCCTCGTGTTGCGACATAATTTTCGTGTTGCGATAGGGCTTGGGCTGGGGCAGCCGAGGCGCTCGACGACATGGCGCCTTTGGCGTGCGACAGAGTGCGTGACCGCGCGCACAATGCGCGTGTTGTGCACACGACAAGCTTGACTCAGTGCACGATTAATTTGTTCCTTTGTTTGAAACCAGCATTCATGGACCGCATTAAAAAAGTCAATTTCGACCCGAGGGGTGAAGTTGTCACAAGAATGTGCGAGTGACTACCATGATAAAATTAGATGGGACAAATTATCATAAGTGGAAGAAGACTTTAGTTATGAATCTGACATTTATGAAATTGGATTTGGCTTTGGAGGTAGATCCACCAAAGAAATTGACTGATGACAGCAGTGTCACTATTAAGAAACTTTATAAGGATTGGAAGCACTCTAATAAGTGTTGTATGATGATGATGGAAAATTGCATGGATGAAGCTATATATGCTAGCATTCCTAAGGTGGATACGGCAAAGAGACTTCTCGAGGAGATAGGAAAGAAGTTTATCAAGTTTTACATGAATGAGAAGCATCACTATTTGAATCTTTTGAATAATACTAAGTATGATGGAGTTAAAGGAGTAAGGGACCACATTATGCTACTTTCTTCCTATTATAATAAGTTGAATGACCTTAAGATGGACATTGGAGAGGAGTTCTTTACCTATTCTATAATGAAGAATCTTCCATCTCAGTTTGATAATGTAAGGTCAAGTTTGAATACCAAGAAGGAAGGTTGTACATTGGAGGAATTAACTGCTATTCTTGTTAAGAAGGAGGATGACATTAAGCTAAACAGGTCGAGATCCATTGCTATGGTATCATATCAAGTAGACAAGTCCAAGAAGTTTTTCCAGAAGAAAGGAAAAGGATTCGAGCCTAATGGGAAGAAATTTTTCTTGGATGAAGTCTAAAGGGCCTAAGGATGGTGCTCGTCACATAGGAGAAAGGAAGGAGTACTTCAATGGAAAGTGTAGCTACTGTAAGAAGGTTGAACACTAGAAGATAGAATGTTGGAAATTGAAAGGAAATCAAGAGAAGAAAGGTAATATTTTAATGATTGAGACTAATATTATTGATGTGCCTATGAATACTTAGTAGTTGGGCATCTTTTGGAGACGACAATTCATATTTACTAATTCCATTGCGGGGGATGATAAGTCGAAAGGAGATTGATCGACAGTAGACAACATGTTTATATGGGAGATAACTCAAGAGCAAAGGTGGATATTATGGGAATAATCAAGTTGAAGCTTGCCTCTGGATATGTTTTGGGGTTACAAGAAGTTTCCTATGTATATTCAATAAGAAGAAACTTGTAATCTATTTCTCTTTTGGATAGTTAAGGTTATAGTTTTTTGTTTGAAAATAATAAAGTCGAAATGTATAAGGATGGTAAAGTGGTTGGTTTTGGAACCTTATGTGGCAATTTATATAGACTTGATTTATTTAATAATGGTCTATTAATACATTGAATTCTGTGTTGCTCCTATTGTTTCTTCTAAGCTAATGATAATTCCTCAATGTTATGGCATAGCGTTTAGGACATATTTCTAGGCACATAATGGAAAAGTTAGTGAAGGATTGAATACTTCCGAATCTTGACTTCTCCAACTTGTCGACTTGTGTAGAATGGGTGAAAGGGAAGCTAACTTCCAAAGTACGAAAGGATAAGATAGCAAGTTATGGAGATGTTTTGGAGCTAATCCACATTGATATGTGGACCTTTCACACCAACTGCTTTGGGTGCTTATAGGTATTTTATTACCTTCACTAATGATTTCTCTTGTTATAGACATGTTGAGTTTATCCGTGAGAAGTCGGATTCTTTGGTTGCCTTTAAGGAGTTTAAGGTAAAGAAAGAGCTTCAAAAGAATAAGAAGCTAAAAGTCGTAAGGTCTGGCAGAGGTGGTGGGTTTTATGGTAGATATGATGAGACTTGACGAAACCAGAGGCCATTCGTAATTTATTTTCGTGAGTGTGGCATTGATGCACAATACACAATGCCTAGTACTCCTCAGCAGAATGGCATAGCTGAAAAGAGAAATTGCACTTTGTTAGATATGGTGTTCTATGTTGG
Source organism: Tetrastigma voinierianum (assembly GCA_016808115.1). Lineage (NCBI taxonomy): Eukaryota > Viridiplantae > Streptophyta > Magnoliopsida > Vitales > Vitaceae > Tetrastigma > Tetrastigma voinierianum. The sequence goes on from JAEQBH010003793.1 coordinate 180,167, forward strand.
AAAATTCACAACACCAGAGCTCTTGGGAGGCTTTGGGAATGGGTAAACATATTTTTGAATCAGAGTTAGAGTAAATTTGTTCCTAAGACTTCTTTTGAATTATTAATTCGGGAAGAAAGCTGCTGCACCGTTTTCGTGTATGGGGTTGCAAAGCTAAAGTACGAGTTTACAATCCCCAAATTAAGAAGTTAGATCCTAAAACCATCAATGGTTATTTTGTTGGCTATTGTATAGGATCTAGGGGTTCAAGATTCTTTTGTCCATCTCATACTACCATAATTGTGGAGTCAGACAGAGCTATTTATTTTGAAGATGATTTTGGATTTGATGACAGTAATGGTTCAAAGGAGACTCAATTTAGAGAAGAAAGTGTATTCATTACTGTTCTTGGTTCAAATGGGAGATGTTTTTAATCCAAAGGGTTGATGAACGTAGTTATCATAATGACTTTGTCGAAGGAGCAAGATATTCTAGTTATCAGCAGCATGTCAGGTAGACTTTCGAGAGGTCATAAAGGATTAAGAGATCGGCTATTCCTGATGATTATGGAGTGTTTACTTAAGGGTGAGCATGAATTTGACATAAGTAATGATCAAGACTGATCACTCACAGAGAGCCGCAAGGTCATGACTCAAACTTTTGTTGATGAAATGGAAGATGAAATGAAATCCATGGCATCAAATGGAGTTTGGGATTTGGTTGAGTTACTAGATGGTAGCAATCCTATTAGGTGAAAATGGATCTCTAAGACTAAAAAAGACTCTAATGATCAAGTGGAGAGGTATAAGGCTAGACATGTCGCAAAATGATTTAGACATAAAAAAGGAATTGATTACACAGAGACATTCTCTCTCGTATCCACAAAGGATTCTTTTAGAATTATGAGATCAGGAAGACATACCTGTGAGTTGCATCGACGGATGTCAAAACTACTTTTCCGAACGGTGATTTGTTTGGGCTGACATAGATATGGTTCAAATCCAGTTGGACTTCCAAATAAACGGGAATGGTAATTTGGTTTGTAAGCTTAAGAAGTCGATTTATGGTCAAACAAGCTTCGAGGCAATGGTATATAAAGTGTGATGAGGTTATCATTAGAAATGGTTTTAAAGAGAATGTTGTTGATAGGTGCATATATATGAAGGCCATATGGGCTTTTATATTTCGTGTTGATGTTGATGACATACTTCGCTACTAATGACACCGCCTCGCTGACTAATACAGCGTATGTTGTGCAACCATTTTGATATGAAAGATCTTTGTGAGACTTCTTTTGTTTTAGGCATCAAGATTGTTCGAGATAGGACTAATCATGTGTTGCAATTGTCTCAAAGAGCCTATATTGATAGGATCTTTAAAAGCTTTGATATACACAATTGTTCTCCTGGAAGTGTGTCAGTCATGAAGGGTGAAAGACTTTCTAAGGATTAATGTCCCAAGAATAATAGAGAAAGGATGGCAATGAAAAATGTTCGCTATTCTTTAGTAGTGGGTAGTTTGATGCATGCTCAAGTTTGTACATAGTCTGACATAGCTTTTGTTGAGGGTGTGTTTGGTAGATTTATGAGCAATCTTGGTCTTATTCATACCAAGCCGTTAAAAAGGTCTTTAGGTATCTTCAAGGTATTAAAGATCATATGTTGACATATCGACGCACTAACTCCCTTGATGTAGTTGGCTATAGTGATACAGATTTTAAAGGTTGTGTGGATGATAAGAAATCAACCACTAGATATATATTTTCCATTGCAAGAGGAACTGTGTCTTGGCGGAGTGGCAAGCAATCTGTGACAGCATCCTTGACTATGGAGGCAGAATATATGGCATGTTATGAGGCTACTTGTCATGCAATTTATTAATTATCTGCATTTAGCAGTTGACAGTTTATTATAATGTATTGTAGATAACATCAGTAGAGTAATGATCACTTTACATTTAATCCGAAGAGATATTATGAAGCATTTTGTGGTAAAGGAGAAAGTTGAAAAGGACCTCATTATTGTCGCTCACACGCCGACTTACAAAGATGGTGGCATATCCACTAAATCAAGGCCTACCGCCCATGCATATATGCTCGTGAACGCCCAAAAATACCGTGAGAATTTTTATAATAATTCTATTATATAATCCATATGTATAACAGAACCAAACTCGGTTTTTCCCGAATTTGTTAAATGTTATATGATTGTGCGACTAAATTTCCTCAATTGCAAATGATATATGATTGAATGATATACTGGCAATTAAGTGATTGAACCCGGAAATAACCCAAGTGTAAAAAGGGCAAAAATGGAAATTTGTAAAATGAGGACCTATGGGTCAAATGACAAGCTTTAAATGCTAGTTTAAATAAATGATAATAATGTGCAAATATGAGACTGCAAGCTTTAGCGAGAAAATGGAAAATGGGATTTAATGAGAAAGCCAAACATGGCCTTATAATGGATAAGTGATATTAGACCACATTTGGTCTTAGAATGCTCATTAGAGCAAAAACTTGTTTGAGAGCAAAGTAAGAGAGAGCAGCTAGGGTTTTTGGAGGAGAAGAGGGATTGTTGTGTAAATCATTCCATTTGTTCAAGATCTTGCAAGAAGGAAGGAGGAAAAAGGGCTAGGGCTTCAAGTGCCAAGAGATTCAAGGTATGAACCTAAACCCTAGAAAGTTATATTTGATGTTTGGGTTAGAAAAACCCTAATCCATCCATGGGTTTTGCTCATGGTTGGTTTAAGATGATATTAGGATGTTATTGGGAGTGATTCCCATGTTTTGTTTTGGGATTTTGAGGATTTTTGGAAGAAATCGCAAAAAGGAGAAAACTAGAAAATTGGGCAATATCGTGCCCTAAAGTTCATGCTGCAGTGAACTCCACACCACAGCAGAGTGAACTCCACGCCTACGACGTGCACTCCACACCAGCGGCGTGATACCCTCTTCGCGTTTAGGCCGAGGTACCAAAAAAATGGCACCACTCGGGTACGCCATGACATAGCATTGTTGCGCCGCAGCGTAGCTATTGTTCACATCGAGCAAATTTTTGGATTTTTGTTTCCGAACTGTAATACCCCAAAATATACCCTAGCAGTTTTCAACATGTTTAGGGTATTTTGTAAGCGTAATTTGAATGTTTCGTGAGTTCGTCATGGCTGCCATGGAAGCAGACAGGAAATTTACAAAGATTTAAGGACAAATATTAAAAATTGACAAAAGGGACTTAAAAGTCATAAGTTAACAAGATTGATGCCAAAATAGAAATTTAATAAAGATTAATGGAGATTGAAGGCAATTAGAGAAAAGATGGAATATAAATAATAATGAGTTAAAGGGCTTAAGTGCAAAAATAGAAAGTTAAAAATAAAAATGAGTTTTGACTTGGCCAAACATGGCATAGCTCAGCATGGATAAGAAGACCAATTTGGTCTCCAAAAGAGAAGGAAACCGTAGAGGGGAGAGAAAGGAAAGAGAAGAAGAAAGAAGAAGGAAGAGGAAGAGAAGAAGAAGAGAGGAAAGAGAGAAGCCATGATCAAAAAAGTGTGGAACTAACAGGTATGGATTCTATTATGGATCATATGGATTTTGTATGGGATTCTAAGAAAGTTTAGGAGTTCCAAATCTAGGGTTTGTTAAGATTTTATCTAACGAAGATGTATTGAAATTAGGAGTTGGTAAAACCCATGTGATCTGAATAGTTATAGAATCCTCTTTTAAATTTGGATTCATGGGTTAATTGAGAGTAATTGATTTAGGGTTTTAAAGACAAACCCCTAACTAATCATCATATTTGGTTTGAGTATGGGTCATAACCCATATTAGAATAGTTTTAGGATAAATTCATGGAAAAGTTTTGAAAGATAGGTAATGAAGAGATGAATTGAGTAAAATTGAGATTATAAGATGAATTTGGTGTGGTTTTGAAGGTGTAAGATAAGTATAAGAGTTGGGTGGGTAGAAAAATGCTGGAGAATGTCTGCAGAAAAGCCCACATTCTGGGCCAAGAATTCAGATACATGTAAGTGCAATTAAGAGGTGTCTCGTACATGTAGTGCCACTGTTTTTACGTTTCGACGAGTTTTTCGTATTTTAGCCATAACTTGCTCATTTCTTATCCGATTTAGTGATTGAGTTTTGAGTTAAAATGGGCTTTAAGGAGAACCAAACATCCTCAAATAGGTACCTTAAAGTTCTGCCTCTAAAGTGGCCCATAGAAGGTGCTGCTCCAAGTGGGGCCATGTACAATGAAGTGCCTTCGGTTTTGATCATAGAGTAGTCGTTTTTCGGACGTCAACCGAGACCCGGTGCTCGATTTGGGTGATTCAGTTGGAGGAGAACCCTTAGCACCTTAGTTAAATAGTACAAAAAAGTGTCAAATATGGAGACTAGGCCTTTGGAAAATGAATATTACAAACTGTCCCTGGTGGAAATCGAGTGTAGACTAGTTGACATGAAAATGTCACTTAACTTTAATTTGGATGCTTCAGTGGAATGATTCCAATTTCTGAGTAAATAGATTCATAAAGGAATAAGAATATATGAATGATGTGTGAATACATAGACATCATCTTTGTACAAGTATATGAAATGCCATATGGAATAGGCATGAAACATGAACATGAACACGAGAATGTGATAAGTAGAACTTGTATGGATCTTTGGAGTTGGTATGGATTCTTATACAAGAATTTGTAAGGATCCTTGGTTTTATATAAGAATATGTAGTGGAGTTATAGGATTTGTACCTTGGTATAGGGTTCTTACCTCTTTGATTTGTAGTTTTGGTTTTGTGTATGGAACTTGGTATAGCTTTGTATGGACTTTGTTAGAGTTTAGTAGCGGTTTTGAGTATGGAAGTGGGAATTTATGTATGTTTGTATGGTTGATTTGGGTTGAGATGTGAAATTGTGGACTTTTATATGGAATCCCTCATTAAAAAAATTAAGATTTGAGGTGTTGAGTGAAATTACTTGTTAGGAGTATGGAATCTTCCTCTTTGTCGGATGGATTGTAAATATGTATGGATATGGAAGTTGGTTTTATTCCTACTTTTGGGGTGGATGGGATTGATTGTAGGATGGTTTTGAGTGCAGTGTTTGTGGCATATCATGGTCTAAATTGGGAGGATGGCCTTCGGCCCGTTAGACGAGGTTATTCAAGGGATAGTTTCGGAGTAAACGGGCGTGTACCAAAACGCAAGGCATCTCTACAGCGAAGGTGTGAGCCAGGCAAAGTAGCGTGGCTGGGTACACTCCTGCGGCGGGCGTGGAAGCCACGGCGTAAGCGTGGCTGGGTGCATCCTCGTGCAGCTATAGCGTGAGTTCAATGCCCTGTGCTGCGGCGCTGCGCACAATGTCAGCCTGACTTCCGGATGATGCGCTTCTTAGTTGAACTCTGTTTGGGTGTTATTGGACTACATGGAAGAAGCCGCTTTTGAGTCTAGAATCAACCATATATAACTTGATACAATCTGAGCTTTTAATAAGTCGAAAATGACAAAAGACAGTGGCTGCGATCTTTACTACGATTCTTTGCAAGTTGCTGATTTTCTTCATGGCTTGCAATTTGCATAACTCAACCGTTAAGGACTCATTTGGGTGTTCTTAGACTCTATGGAAAGCCCTTTGAGTCTAGAATCCATCCATATATAAGCGATATAATATTAGGCTTATAATACTTCTGAAGGCAGACAGTAGCTGCTGCTACGACGGAGTCTTTATGATTCTTTGATTTTTATTGTGCTTTGCAATTTGCGCCCAACTCGTATTGGGACTTGGGTGTTCTTGGACTCTTATGGAAAGCCCTTTGGTCCCCAGAATCCATCCATATATATCTTGATACAATATTGAGCTTATCATCACAGTGGCAAGTACAATAGCTGCTACTGCTCACTATAGGTGCTGCAGTTGCTGATTTTCTTCATGGCTTGCAATTTGCATAACTCATTCGTTAAGGACTCCGTTATGGGTATTCTTGGATTCGATGGAAAGCTCATCGAGTCTAAGTCTAACCATATGATATTTAATGGCATTGGTGCCCACATCTTGTCTGAAATTGAGATTGTTATACCGGAGTGTACTAATCGTTTGGTTAAAGTTAATTGGAATAAGTAGTAGAGGATAATGAATATGAACAAGAAATAGCAATATATGTAGATTTGATATGTAAGGGTATAGATAAGAAAGTACACATGTATCAAAGGAAAAGTCTACATTTACGTACTCCTACGGGAGATAGGACAATGCGATAAGAAACGAGAAAAACATACAAGTATAGGAATGTATAGGTATAAGTCATAAGATATGATAATTAGATAAAGTACATGAAGATATAAGTTAACAAGATATAAGATGTTGCAGTAGAGGACACATATGATGAATATAGAGTATATGATATGAATATATGATTTGTCATACGTAAGCAGTGGAACATGATAGGAGTTTCACATGAATGAGTAAAAGCATACATGATAGAAATATAGAAAGTACATGAATAGCTTCAAATCATGATAGAAAGCGCATAAAGGATATGATACATAAAATGAATATAAAGGGATATGAATAGATAAAGATATATATATGAATATATGAATATAAGAGTGCATAGATGCATTCATGATATATGATAGGATTACATATATGATACGAAGACAAAACTAAATGATAGAAAAAGATATGAATATACGTATTGTAAAGAAATGTAAGGAACAACTGTCTGAAGCTAAGAAGTAATGTGTGGAAGGTATTACAGACGAAATAAATAATAGTGTATATCTCATCGACATACACATGATAACAATTATTATATGGGTAAAGATATAATACGAAAATGTAATAAAATGGATTGTGGCAGAGCAGTAGAGGGATAGATTGGCATGCCTATTAGGAAAACAAGTCTGCGATATATAACAGTCCAGTGATTAAGTATTGTATGACTATAAATGTAATCCAGTATCTCGTCAAATTGGCAGCCGGCGCCACCGATATTTCTCGATGCCATTATCTCATGCAATAATGCTCGCAGCCGGGCCCATATAAACCAGCATTTCGCCTGATGTAGTACGGCGCCTTCGGGCCCTTATAGTTTCCTTTATCCGCTAAGGTTTATCACGGACATGAAACATAAAACAAATGATTCTGTATGACATGTGAAAAAATATTATATGATCACGAGAAGCATACTTGCTATGTGATGATAAGTTCTGTAACATGAGATTATACGATCGATGTGATATATAAAATATATAAGAATGTAAAAATGATCACGAAAAGTTAATATGAATCTGATTATGAAATTACAAAGTCACGATTACACAAAAGTATATGAGAGCAAATCCCAGTCTACATGAAAGGAAAGTAATATGAAAAGTATAATAGGAAAACAATATGTTATGAAAATAGTACATGAGCAGTACATGAATCTGAGTATATGATAACGATTACATGATAACGATTACATGAAAATAGAACATAACAAGCGGTATAGTATATAAGCATGAAAGTAATATATGTATCACGAATATGACATCTGAGAATAGGATATGTAATATGAGCGAATTTAGAAGAGAATAGTCGAATGATAAGTGCTGAAATGAAATAAATGAAGTATGAAGGTTATATGTCAAGCGTCACGCATGATAGAAGTGTCGTTATATGAAAATGATAAGATAAGTGTATTTGTTGAGACGATCATAGTTATTGGTAGTCCATGTATATGTTTCCCACTAAGCGTAAAGCTTAGCACGGGTTTTTAATCAGGTGTAGGTGCTTGAAGAGCCCCGAGGGGATAGAGGGCCAGACATCCCATCAGCGGAGCGAGCCCGACTCGGAGATAGATTGCTCACTTGCCTTGCTTCCGCAATCTCTGTATTTTGAATAGGTATAAGCTTTGTTTATTGAGAAGTAATGGGACTCGGTGTATAGAACATGAATACCCACTGTAATTGGTATGTATAATGTATATGTAAAGGAATTTTTATTATTACAGAAATTGTGCATATGAATGAGAAACGATTCACGGTGCCGACTCGAGAAAAGGTTGAAAGAGTCCTAGTCTCGAAGTGCTTGACACCCTCGCTTGTTTACCCCATCGGGTGCGGGTTAGGGCGTCATAGAACACCTCGTATTCATTATCTAGATAGTTTAAGGACCCTAATAAATTATCAATGGGGTTGAAAATAATGATAAATGAGAAAAATGTCTGGTACCTCGCCGCCTCAGTGATATTCGTTAAGTGTGAGTAGTGCTAGTTTACTAAATGTGATGTGTGTGATTTGCTAGGGGCCGGTGAGGATCACCTAACCTAGGACCGAGATTGAAGTCAAGGCAAAAAGAAAGAGATAGATTGGTTTGTTCTATCTTTTCCTATTCTTTTTTCAAGATTTGAAAGGTTGTTCTAAATGTATAAGAAAAGCATATTGATTTGTTTTAATTGATTTGAGGCAATTGATTGTGAAATGTTTGCATATGAAAATTGCATGAGTATTGAAAATGAACTATTTATATAAATGTACATATTGTACTGTATTTTTCTATAAAGGATTTGAATGCCCTTAATAGAATGTTAACCGTTTATTTCGCATTAAGGATAGATTGGTATACCAATACAAATTAGTAGTACTGCGAACAAATGTATTGGTGTGTCACTCCGATCAACAGCCCATCGGGACAATATCGATAGTGTTCACGAATTGATTTTTAATAATCAGTCAGCAGTCCAGCGAGACTGAACTGTGTTATAAAACAAATGTTTTTATACCGGCCTATAGCCCAGCGAGACCGTGCCGGTGATTCCGATATCCTATATACCCAAAACATAGGTTAAATTCGTTAAGGAAGAACTGAATTGACTTTGAGATTGTTGACATATTGCAGTTGAAAGCATGATTGCAAATTGATATGAAAAGAGCATTGTGAAATGCATGATTTGGTTATAAATGATTTATTGCATATGAAAGTGTATATTTGGAATGATCAATGAACCATAAATGATTGTATATGAAATAAGTATATGTATTATGTTAGCGGTGATCTCGTAAGAAAATATTTGAAAGTTTTGTTTAGTAAAATTGCATGATTTGAGGCTTAAACTAAAATGAAGAATGGGTGTATAGAACCACTAAGCATGAAATCTTGGCGTGTAGTGTATCTATGCCCAGGTACCAATTGGGAAAAGCGAGGCGAAGGCGAGATCGAGGAGTGTCGAGTCATAGAGAAGATTTGCGGGTAATGCTCAGGCATATGCATTCACTCCATTTTTTAACGTGGATATTTTTGTAAAAACAATTTGAACACTTCGACATCTATTTTATAAATCATTTTTGAAAAGGCTTGTATGTCTTTATAATGCTTGTACTTTGTATAAATGTAATGATGTTAATGCGTTTGCCCTTTAAAAACGCTTCCGCATATTTGAAAGAGCTTTTATGCTAACTGAAATGTAACGCTTCCGCGTGTTTTTGATAAAGTGATATAGTGGTAATAGAGCATCCCGGATCCGGTTCAGACCCGCCAATCGAGTTGGACTGAAAAGGGGTGCTACATTTCCTGTATGGGATTGTTAGGCAGGCAATTGAGACTGTTGTGGGTCAAGTCTATTATGTATTATGCAGTAATATCCATGTTAAGTATTATTTTTTATTTCTTTGAGTATATTTGATACATTGATGGATGTGGATCATTATTTATTTATGAGATTATTTATTACACATATTATTGCTCCTTATATTCACAAACTTGTTTGAGACTTTTAGTCTTTGTATATATGTACGTTGATTTACATGTGCTATGATTAGTCCATACTACCTTGTTTTGGTATATTATTGTATCATGTTGATACACAGTATGTTCGGATGAAATGGTATTGTGTGTTAGGGGATTGGACATGGTTAGGTAAATCTCTACTACTTAGACTAAGTTTATGGTATGCAAAATACTCGATTGAAATGGTATCATGTTTGGGAGATTTATTGAGATAATCTCTACTACCTAGTCTAGTATGTCATTGTGTCCTGTCGACATGCAATATATATTTAGATGAAATGATACTTTGTTTTTGGAGATTCTGTACTAAGTGAGTTTTGTATGATATTTATATGTGTTGATGATTATGTTCTCAAAGTAGGAGAATGTTAGATATATAAATATTTATGGACTTGGCATAATCAATTACTCACTTACAGGGCAAATTTTATTTCATTAATGGGAATGACTTGCTTACAATTTTGTAGTAGGGTCCTTGATCACACACTCTTTATAAGAATCTAGTTGGCCCATTGGACTTGAAGACCAACTTTCTTTAAAAGCCCTTTTATGACTTGCACAAATTATAAAAAGGCTTAGGGACAAGTAAACAGATGTATGTTGTATTTTTGGTAAGGGTTTCAGAAATAAGTAAGTGGTTTGAGAGTTGTGTATCCATAGATACTATTTTTACAGTGTTCATTGTCTCACAAAAATTCAGATCTGATTTATCAATGACTGCGTTTAGAGGTTAATATATTTTATGTTTTAAAGGAATTAGAGTACATATATTGATCCGCATATATTCAATATTATTCTTTCACTTAATGCATGATATATTCAAGTTCTACATCGGCCAAGATCAGTATCAAGTCTAACATAATTTTGTATGTACAAAATATAGAAATATTTGGTTTTTTCAAAAAGTTGTCTGTCTTATTGAAGATTTCTTTTCAAGCAGAATAATTCAAGCCAAACGTTTAGAACCTATCAAATCCAAATTTAAGTTTCATCAACCCCACCATGACTAGGGCTGCAACTCGGGCGGGTTGAGAGCTAACCCAAGCTAAGCCTGAGCATGAAATATATTAACCAAAATATAATCCAACCTGATTTTCAATTCGACAAGTTCAACCCAAGCTCAACCCGAAATGAAATCATGAAACTTGGGTTAATTTCGGTTTGATTTTATATTGGTTAGGTTAATCAAGTTGATCATGTTAGGTTGGGTTGGGCCTTATTGAGTTAAAAAAAATTATTGCATTACAAACCTATTTGACAACTTTATATAATTTACAATATGATTAATTTAATACAAAAAGTGAAAAAAAATCAGCAAATTGAAAAAAAAAATGCTTAATAATAGAATTTGCAAATTTGTAAAACATTCAAAGTGAAAAATAAATAAAAGAAAATCACTTTCATCATTGGCAATATTTCAAAGAAAGGAAAAAACTAAATCAAGAAAGCTACATAGGCCTCATCGCGGATTTGAATTTTGAAATTATAGTGCTTGAATTTTGTAATTATGAATTTGTAATTTTGAAATTAAAAACTTGAAAAATGGAATTGGAAAATGGGGGACTTAGAATTTTGGAATTAAAACACTTAACTTTTGAAGTATACCCCAGATTTTTAATTTTGGGGGTGAAAGCAGAAAAAATGAAATTTAAAATTTTGAGATTTTGGGAATTTCAATAAATTAAGGATAGGTGATGGTTCATAAATGAAGTAAAATGAATTAAATTATTAAACAAAAACATCAACAATCAATCTAATTAAAAATAAATAAAAAAGTAATAATATACTCACAAGAAAAATAAAATAATAATAATATATTTAAATGACTAATTAAAGAAAACAATAAATTAAATAGATGTACAAGACAAATAACTATAAAATAAAAAAAGATTTTCTAAAGAAAAAGAAAGTCGAGTGAACTTATCTAGTAGAGGAGTAGCTCCTTAGGCCAAGTCGTCTCCCAAGCCGAGACCGTCTCTAAAGTCGGGATAGCCTTCCAAAATTAAAACCTTCAAGCCCAAATTATTAAAAATTTTAGACTATGAGAGTTTTAAGTCTCATTTTGAGGATATGATCCATCATTCCTTAAAAGAAATAAAATTCATAGACAAGTTTTGGAATCCAATTAGAGGCCTATTGTCCAAAAAATTTCTCCCCTTCTCCCTTTTATAGGCAATGAAGGCCTTTCCTACCTCTTTCACTTTCCAATATGACATTCCAAATATCACACAAAGGAAAAAAAAAAACTCATCCTAAAAATAAAACTTGGGGGGCCTACACCCCTATGTCAAAAAAAATAATAATAATAATAAAAATAAAAATAAAAATAAAAACTAACACCTCCTCTGTGATAGGTCAATCTAGTGATAGGTCAATCTATAATTGAAAGCCTTGTTTTTTTTTTTTTTTTTTTAAAGATAATTGAAAGCCTTGTTAAACCAAACTTCACTGGTAGTAAAATTTATTTTTCTTCTAATGTTTAGCCTTAGAAAATCAAGAAAAACTTTTTTCAATGTGCCTACATTGGGTGTCTAATGTCTATTCTAAAAAAGTCAAGAATGGTTTTTATATTAGACCTAATATTATTGGAATTTAATTTATTTCCAAATAAAAATTACATAATATTTTAAAATTTCTTAAAAAAACACAAACATTCAAACTATGCTTAATTTTTGAACGATTTGGCTTAATTTGAATGGTCCGTTTGAATATATATATATATATATATATATATATATATATATATATATATATATATATATATATATATATATATATATATATAAATCAATTTGAACACGCTGTTTGAATGTACTGAGTATTTGAATGATATAACCATTTAATTTGATAAATTAAACAGTGAAATGAAAACTAATTCCGATATTCTAAACCCTCTTATTGAAGGTATTTGTAACTTTTGAATTGAGTTGATCAATAACCACAAATCTTCAATAAAGGATAAGTTAGTTTTAATAACAATTCTAAGAGGACATTTGTTTATTTGGCCTATTTCTAAAAGCAAATTGCTTTCAGACTTTAGACCATTTGGTTTTTTTTTTTTTTTTTGCTTGACTTATATATGCATTTTTAAGAATTTCTTCTTAATAAAAAACCAAAATAAGAAAAATTCATACTTTAGAATCACAGCATAAAATATTTTAAAATCTTTTAAATCCACATAAAATATTTCAAGAAATTTTTTAAAATATGAAATTTGTTTAAATTTTTTTCATCAATCTATTGTTTTTATAATTATTAATTTTAAAAAATTCTATTTTATTTATATAAAATAAATAAATAAAATAATTATTTTTTAAGAATGATAATAATAAATTATTTATCATTTTAATTTTTTGTAAATATGTTAATATATTATACAAATATTTGTTTCTTATAATAATAAAAGTGATTTGATGAAAAGACCTTTTGAAAACTAAATTTCAAATATCTAAGCCTTTATTAATTTTTTACCACATTTTGACAAAAATACCATCATTGTTTTCTTGTAAAAGTAGTCTTTTCTTTTGAAATATATATGTAAATACATGAAATGGAAAAGGGCATTTTCATTCATTATAAGTCATTCTTCAAGAAAAAACATGGAAATAATTAGTTTTACAAATTTTGAGTTATTTAAGATATTTTAACCAAATATTTCTATTCTTTGAAACTAATCAAAGTTATATCATCATTACACAAATAAACACTTTCCACTTGAGTATTTTTTAATATATTTAAGATATTGATTTCAGCATATAAAAGCAACGAACTATCACCCAACAAATGACAAAATAAACAATATACTCTACTCTCGTTCATGATATTCAGCACTCGAAAATAGTTACTATATTCACGTTAAGTAAAAAAAACAAATGTCCCTAGTCCGTAATATAAATACAAAACTGTCAATAATTTAATATGAATATATTGTAATAACATATTCAACTTAATAAAAGTTGTTCCCTTTGATTTCTTGTTTTGGTACTAAGTGGAGCATCCTCATATGTTTGTCTTATCCTTGTATGTTTGTTTCAACAATATTACTAAAAATAAAAACTCTTCGAGAAAAATGTGCATAAATGCCCCTAACCTATAGTCATAAATTCAATCTAACCCTTGAGTTTTTTTTCGATCCACAGGTATTCCTAACGTTTAAAGTCGTAACTCATTCATGTCTTTATCGTCACGAGCTTACTTTGCTAGACAAATAAGCATTAAAATGCCGCTAGCATGGAAGACCACATGACTTGCTCAACTAACAGTACCAATTCTCCCCAAATTAAGATGAATAGGGGATCGAATTCTCCCGAAATTCTAAAATAGAAAACCCTAAGTCTGAATGTGTTCAACTCCAATTCCATTTCTTGCCCTAATTGAACCCAAATTTAACATCAAAATCATCTCTTCCCCCAAATTCAATCCCTTATCGAAATTTTTGCCCTAAATCCTCCCTACCTCACATCAAAATCAGAAGGGGCATTTTCTTACGATTTTCCCAAGCGCCACCTTAATTTCGAATCACAAATGCATTTCCCCATCATTCAAACTCAATTAAGGCAAAAATTTAAGGAAATTGTTGAGTTCCCCACCCCTTAATTTCTATATCATATTAGGGTAAAATTGGGGGAAGATTTTCCCTTAATTTTGATCTCAAATTAGAGGGGATTTAAGGCGAAAAATGGATGTGGGGTTGAAGTTAGGGCAAGAAGAAAAATCCCTTTTGATTGTGATGCAAGATTATGGGGAAATTTGGGGGAAATCAATTTGGGCCAAGAACAAAATCGATTTGGAGAAAAATTCCCCTTAATTTCAATCTCAAATTAGGGTTAAATTTCGACCTCAAATTAGGGTGAAAATAGGGCAAAAATTCGATCTCAGGTTAGAAGGGATTTAGGGCAAAAAAATCGATGTAGGGTTAAAGTTAGGGTAAGAAGAAAATCCACTTTTGATTTTGATGCAAGATTATGAGGAAATTTGGGGAAAAAATCAATTTGGGCCTAGAAAAAAATCGATTTGGGGAAAAAATATTTCCATGTCAACGGTGTTTTAAAGTGTCCAGCAAAGCAAGCTCGTAACGGCAAGGACGTAGATGAATTATGGAACTAAATGTTGGGGATACTTGTGGACCAAAAAAAACTCAAGGGCTAAATTTGATTTACAGTAAGTCATGGGCATTTATGCATTTTTCCCAAACTCTCCCACTGAAGGGAAGAAAAATCACCAAGATGATTTCTTCCATTAGTGAGAAATATGAATACAAACACGATGAAATTTTTCTATCAAATAAGAAGTACTTAGCATATAATGAAATTGTTAGAAACTTAATGGACCTATCTCCATATTTGTATGATATTATTGTCCACTTTGTGCTCATGGTTTTATTTTTTAGCTTCCCCAAAATACCTTTTACCAATTGAATATTGTCCACACTTATTCATAATCCTTCCTATCTTTAACCCTATGTTGGATTTTGGGCGCACAACTAACAGAAATGAATAATGCATGAAAATTCTAGAGTAAGAAATGAGACTTGTTTCTTAGTTCCTACTTAAAGGATTATAAATGGTCTCAAACAAAGCTAAAGTTCATAATTATAGCACTGGACGATACAAGAGAAACTTCACATCCATCACATTATTGTCTCAGCAAAGCAAAACCAAAAGTTGGAATACCTTACAAACACAACCATCTCAAATACATAAAGCAGAAAACCAGCTCATTCTTGTAACTGATCACTTGTAATTATCAAAAGGTTGATGCCTCCATCCTTTGGAAAAAGAGGCCAGAAGGTCCCCCCTCTGGAAGCAAAGCCAACATAACAGGGCCTTTTGCACCAACTTCAGCAGTAAAGAGACCATTGTTGCAATTCATATCAGTTTTCACAAAACCTGGACAAACACAATTTATGAGGAGAGTTGGGTATGATTTAGCAACAATCCTTGCATATGCATTCAGTGCTGCTTTGGAGATTGTATATGCAGATGTGTGAGTTGGCCAGCCTTTCTCATGTAACTTCTCCTCCTTAACATCCTTGAGGAATTCAGTCACTATCCCATCTAATCTCTCTGCTGAGAGGACACCAATTTCATTCAGCTTTGTTCTAACACTTTCATCGGAGACAAACTGATAAAATAAGGAAGAAGTCAGCATTATCTTATGATAAATGGAAATTCTAGACAGGATTAATGCATTATAAAGTTTGAATTTGGTATTGGAATTTCCCTTTGGAGGAGTTAATATTACATTTACAGACCTCAAGCTTTCCTACACCTGATGAAGGGCCTCAGTCACTGCTTTGGTGCCATAGTAGTTTGTTTTTATACATGCTTCAGCCGACTCTTAAGTTTGCTTTGCGACTTTATTCACTAATTCAACTAAATTAGCTATATTCTGCATCAGTTAAGCAGTATTCAGTAATTAATGCATTCTGAAATGAAATTACGAAATTATTCATTGCAATTTATTGTTGATAGAAAGTAAGATGAGCTTGGACTTCCTAGTATTGATTTTCCAAGAGCATGTAACTACATACATGAGGATCCTCAAGTTTTAAGATCTTAATTGCTTCCCAGTCAACAGTGGTTCCAACAATGCCAGCATTATTCACCTGTGAAAAAATTTTGATATCATATTGCTTATCGATTTGCACCGAAATGGCAGGATTCTCATTTTCTTGTATAAATTTGCTTTTATTGTTACTATCATAGGAAAATAAAGCAAGGAAACAAGGAATGTTTCTTTCCATGATTAAAATGTATTTGCTTTGTTTCTCCTTGGAGTGGTTGACCTCTAAATGAGAGGTGGTGAGGTTTGCCTTTTTTTGGCCTTGTTGATTGCTTGTATACTCCATGCTCTTTTTTTGTTAATATACTGCCGTTTATCTATTAAAAAAAAAACTAAAATTCCCAAATATCCTCCCTCCACAATCTTTTTTTTTTTTGGTACTCGGTAAAAACCCCAAATATCCCCTTTTTTCACTAAAAGGAAAATGAGTAAAATGATCTTCTAACAAGTATTGATTACTTACCAAAATATCAAGCTTCCCGTTATTGGCTACAATGAATTTTGCCAAGGAAGCGATACTAATGGCATCCATCACATCAAGCTAATGAAAAACTACATTAGAAAGGCCAGATTCATGAAGCTTTGCCACAGCTTCAAGACCCCTTTTCTCATCTCTAGTTGTTAATAACACCATGACTCCATCATAAGCTAACTGTCTGCATATCTCGAATCCAATTCCTTTATTTGCTCCAGTTACAACTGCATATCTGAAAACCAACAAATAAATAGTAACTAAGAATATGCAAAATGCCTTTTTGTTCCCCAACAAATATGAGTTATTGTCTAAAACTTGTAGCTCAAAAGAACATGTACCTCATTTTTGCAGAATCCGAGATGGTTGATGCAATTTTCTTTTTGAATCAGATGAGGAATATTAGGTTGAACTGAACATTTCTCTAGGTTTTTTTTTTTATGCACACCTTCTTGGAAATGGTCTCTAGCACATAGTGATTCTCACCCTTCTCCAGCTCTAGCACATAGTGAGTCTCGTCCTTCTCCAGAGTCAACCACTACAATATTCATTAATTTCTCCTTTGATAAGTATCTGTCCATCAATTTTGTTGTGTTTCTAATTAAAGAATGCAAGTGAGAAGAATAAAAGAAAGGGGAAGAATTCAAGGTTTTTTTTCAATACCCATCAACTTGAGTCTCTTTTAATGATTAGGAAGAAAAGAAGAAACCTAAAGCACAAAAGTAGAGAATATAACTCCAAAAAGACTATTCTACCCTTAAATAAGAAAAAATATAACAAAATAACTTTTTTTTTTATTTAACAATAACATATTCAAGTATTTAATAAAAGTAGAATATGTTCACTTTGATTTCACGTTTTGGTACTTAATGGAACCTCATTATATGTTTGTCTCATATGTTTCTCTCTTCGAGTTGGCTTCTTATCCTTGTAGGTTTGTTTCAACAACATAACTAAATAATAAAAACTGTTGGGAAAAATAGGTTTTCCCACAAGAGTAAATCAATGGAAGCAATATAACATAAAATAAAATAACAGAAAATAAATGGCACTTTAAGATTTACGTGGATTTACTCGATAGCAGATGCGATCCCACGACGACGGTAGGTCCAATTTCTTCCACTATCACCAAAAGGAGTTTACAAAGTGACCAAAAAGGCACGCATAAGCCTTACAACACGCAAGGTGTAAATCACAAGACGAAAATACCTCACAAAAAGAATTGAACCGTCTCGAGAACAAGCGCGAGGAAGCCTCGAATATCAGTGAAGAAGCGTTACTCACTTGAAGAACAAACTTGCTGATTTTATGGCACCAAATGGAGAAGAAGAAGACTAAATTTTTCTTGAACCAAAGACTTTCCGAATGCCTTCTTGCCGAGCCAACCAAGATGATATCATCCCAAAAAAAATGCCACTAAAACCTTTTCTTTCCCTTGAAGATTGCAAACCAATACCAAGAGTCATGCATGCTAAACCAAGTCTTGGATATGCCAAGAGTCATGCACGCCAAACCAAGGTGCATGCCAAAATAGTAAAACCATATTTAGCAAATTGATGAGTCCCATAAAGGAAACCCAACAATTCTCCCCCTCCGACTTATGTGCGGAGGTTGACCATTCAAAAATCAACACTTCTATGTCGTCTCTTAGTCAACAACATATCTCGAAGTGTTCTCATCAATGTGGAACTTTTTTCGTCAGAACAACTTATCATTCAAGACATCACGAATCCAATGATATCTAACATCAATGTGTTTCGATCTCGAATGAAATGAAGAATTTTTACTCAATCGATCGTACCTCCAATATCACAATGAAGGACATACTTTCGCTTCAAACCCAACTCTTTGCAAAGAATTTCTTCAACCACGTAATTTTCAGCTTCGATGGCGATGAACTCGGGTCATGCGCGAGCAACACATTTCGTAATTCCGATTGCCATGCCATCAAGCCCCCTGTGTGCAATCAAATAACCTAAGTAGATTTTCGATCATCAATATTACCACCATATCGACCGTGGAACCCATCAAGAATAGTCTCACTTACCAAAACACAAACTCATCTTCGCGTTTCAAGATACCTCGAATCCATTTCACCGGGGCCGCCTGTTCTTTCCCCGGATCGCATGATATCGACTAATAACCCCAACCTGCGTGAGCACATCCGGCCAAGTACAAACCATGGTATACATCAAAGAACCAATCGTCAAGCATGTGGAATTTTCTCAGATCTCATTTTTTCTCTTCATCACTTATAGACACCGACTTCAACTAAGCTCATGGCCCGTAATGGTCACCAATGGATTTTCTTTCGTCTACATTGAACCTCAAGAACCTTTAATATAATTTCGAGATAACCCTAAATTAGCCTGGGTGATCCTGTCACGAACAATTCTTATCCCAAGAATTTGATTTATTGACCTAAATCCTTCAGCGGCAAAGGACTTGCTCAATTCTCACTAACTTACATCTGCTTGTTCAATTCACAATGAGCATATTTCATCGACGTAAAGCAAGAGAATAATAAAATTACCATATGGATATTTCTTCACAAACACACAATGGTTCAAGTGGTTTCGAATACCCATGGTCACTATGAAAGAATCGAATTTTCTCGCCAGACACGCTCAATGCTTGTTTCAATCCATACAAGCTCTTCTTCAATTTGCAAACTAATCGATTTATTACCCTTATCTACGGCCCTTGTGTCGCTTCCATATAAATTCTATCTTCTAAGTCACCATGCAAAAATGCGCTTCACATCGTTACCTTCAACTTTTAACCATACTGCCAGCTTATACCAAGTACGCTTCGAATGGAGGATCTTCACAACCGGTGAGAATATCTCATCAAAATCAACTCCCTTCCTCCGACCAAAACCTTTCACAATAAGTCGTGGCTCAATCTCGCCGAGAACTGCTCCCATCATTCTTCGCTCGAAGACCCATTTATTTTTCAAAATTTTCTTCTTTTAGGCGTTCACCAAATCATAGGTGTGATTCCCTATGCAAAGACTTCATTTCCTCTTTCATCGCTCTCTTTAAGCTATCTCGCTTTGTTCTCACGCTCAAGACTTCTCGATAAGTCTCACTCACTCGATCCGATATCACACTCATTTGAAGAATATTTCGATGGATGTTTTTCTCTGGGTGAGATCTCCCCAATCTGTCTATGATAAGCACTCTGTACGCCCTCAATCTCTCGTCTGAACATCATCTTCCGTGATCATCACGAGGTGTCTCGCACTTCCTCATCAATATCATGAACAATAAAGTGGATCTGGCAGGATCTAAGTCAACAAGATCATCAAGATTTAGACTAACCCGGTTCAAGCCGCCAATGTCTTCAATAGTCTAATCTTCCAAGAAAACAACATCTCTGGCTCGACAACTTTCATTAACCGGATCGCTACAACCTCGGAACAAATTCTTCATGCCCATAACCAAGAAATACGACCGCTTGCTTTGATCAAGCTCGACCTCTCATCCTCGAATATGAACAAAAGCTCTCGCAAACCGAATACCTCAAGTGATCATAAGAGACTTCTTCCTCGTCTAAACTTTTCCGCACATCACCATTCAACAGAACCGAAGGAGACAAATCGATAAGATCAATTGTCGTCTCTCATCGTCACCCCAAAAAGATCTGCAATTGTAATGTGAGAGCAAACATCTTACTCTCTCAAGAATGGTGCGATTCATCTTCCAACCTGCTCGCCGAGGTGTCTTTTTACTCGTTTTTCATGCTCGATACAGATCAAAAACATCGATCAAATGGTCCAATATATCTACCCACCATTATCCGAAATGTAACACATTTCCCAACTCGCCTACCGCTCTCTTCAACATCAGTCCGAAATGCTTAAACACGATCTGTAACTCGATCTTTAGTTTTCTATGCTCCTTAAACTTTCTGTGAAAGTGATCATCAATAAAAGTGATAAAGTATAAAGCACCACCAAGTGTCCTAACTTTCAAAGCGACCACATACATCCGATACCAAATCTAGAAATACGATTTTCTAGATGCAATGTTTTTATCGAAAGATATTCTATTTCATACTCATGGAAACCATTGAACACAAGTTCAAAGGCGCACTTTATCCCCGCTGCTTTTCTCGACAAACTTGCAATCCTTTTCACTCATACGCCCAAGCCTCTACGCCATGTGATCTGACGAAATATTCTAAGGTATTCACAACACCTCGCAAATTTATGCTTGCATAAAGGTAAAGAGAACAAGTCTTCTTTCTTTGCTACCACTAGAGAACATTTGAGAGCTTCCATTTCCATCATCAAATCATTATTGTGAATTTCATCATCTAACTTTCCAGCCAGACAACTGAGCCGACATCCCAGACACGCCACATCTCTAAGCAACAATTGCATCCAATATTTGTTTCCAAGCAAATGTCACCCATGCCATCAATTTTACACATCTTCATTTCCCATACGAACATTCCCAATTCACTCGCGAGTAAGAAGTAAAGAAGTCAACCAATGAAGTAACATGAAACGAAGTCTGCAATCGACACTAATCCATTCGCCAATCAAATTTCAACATTTCAGTAATTATCACTGATAACTTGAGTTCACCATCTAAGAATCTATACTTGTATCATTTTGTTTTTCTCTCGAATTTTTCTCTTTGCTTTACTCCTCGAACTGAAGCCGCACTCCCGCTTCATGTGCCCTTTCAGGACAATAATAAGACTCGACATCTTCTTTGAAATCGAGCCAACGACCTCTGGATTTATCACGGCCAGGCGAGCCCTACTCTTACTCCTGCCTCTCCCCCGGTTTTCCATCACAAGTGCCCCAGAGTGAGAAGAACCTAATGATTTTCTTCTTGTCTCTCCATTCAACAGGCTGTTGGTAACTTGACTCATTGTTACCACTCCATAAGGTGCAGAGTTACTAACTGTGACCACCAAAGTTTCCCAACTTTCAGGAAGTGAACTAAGAAGTAACAAAGCTTGCAATTCATCATCAAAAGTAATTTTCATGGCAGCCAACTGATTCACAATGCTCTTAATCTCATTCAAATGCTATGCAATAGGAGTACCCTCCTTATATTTAGAATTCACAAGCTTTCGAAATAAAAATGCTTTATTCACGGCCGTCTTTCTATCATAAAGACTCTCCAATTTGGTCCAAAGACCATGTGCTGAATTTTCTATAGAGACATGATGAAAAACACTATCATCAATCCATTTCCGAATAAAACCGACAGCCTTTCTGTCTAGCTTTTTCCACTCGTCATCTTTCATTCCTTCCGGTTTGCCACTATCGCCCTCTATGGGTCCATTTAAATCTTTACAAAACAAAAGGTCTTCCATTTTAGTTTTCCAAGTCACCCAATTTGTGCCATTGAAACTAACCATACACCCAACGTTGCCGTCCATAATTCACACACACAAATATAATGAATTGGAACCGAATAAACCTGGCTCTGATACCAGATGTTGGGAAAAATAGGCTTTCTCACAAGTGTAAATCAATGGAAGCAATATAACATAAAATAAAAATAACATAAAATAAATGAGCACACAAGATTTACGCGTGGGTTCCCTTTAAATAACTTCGTACGCCCACGACGCATCGGTAGGTAAGTTTCTTCCACCATCACCAAAAGAGTTTACAGGTACAAAAAGGCATAGTTTTGCCAAACACACCAAGGTGTAAATCACAAGACGAAAATACCTCACAAAAAAATTGAACCAAATCTCTAAGAACAAACCGCAAGAAACCCCAAATATCAAGTGAAGAAACGTTACTCACTTGAAGAACAAACTTGTTGATTTTGTGGCACCAAATGGAGAAGAAGAAGACTAAATTTTTCTTGAACCAAAGACTGCCCGAATGCCTTCTTGCCGAGCCAACCAAGATGATATCATCCCAAAAAAATGCCACCAAAACCTTTTCTTTCCCTTGAAGATTGAAAACCAATACCAAGAGTCATGCACGCCAAACCAAGTCTTAGATATGCTGAGAGTCATGCACGCCAAAACAAGTCTTGGATATGCCAAGAGTCATGCACGCCAAACCAAGGTGCATGCCAAAATAGCAAAACCATATTTAGCAAATTGATGAGTCCCATAAAGGAGGGAAACCCAACAATTCCTCCCAAAGTAGGAAAGAAAAATTATCAAGACAGTTTCTTCCATTAGCGAGAAATGTTAATACAGACTTCGTGAAATTTTTCTATCAAATGAGGAGTAATTTGCATATAATGAAAGTGTCAGAAACTTAATGCATCTATCTCTCTCCATATTGTTATGATGTTGTCCACTTTACACCAAGACCCTCATGGTTTTATTTTTTAGCTTCCCCAAAAGGCCTCATATCAATTGAATATTGACCACACTTATTAATTCATAACGCTTCCTGACTTTGACCCATGTTGAACTTTGGGCACACAACAGAAATGAATAATACATGAAAATTCTAGAGTAAGAAATGAGACAGGTTTTTTAGTTCCTACTTAAAGGATTATAAATGGTCTCAAACAAAGCTAAAGTTCATAATTATAACATTGGATGATACAAGAGAAACTTCACATCCATCACATTATTGTCTCAGCAAAGCAAAACCAAAAGTTGGAATACCTGACAAACACAACCATCTCAAATACATAAAGCAGAAAACCAGCTCATTCTTCTGACTGACTTAGAATCAAAAGGTGGATGCTTCCATCGTTTGGAAGAAGAGGCCAGAAGGTCCTCCCTCTGGAAGCAAAGCCAAGATAACAGGGCCTTTGACACTAACTTCAGCAATAAAGAGACCATCGTCGTATAAGTCATACTCAAGCTATGAAACCGAGAGAAACATAACTCATGAGGAGTCAGTATGATTTGGCAACAACTCTTGCATATGCATTCGTTGTTGCTTTGGAGATTGTATATGCAGATGTGTGAGCTGGCGCCCCTTGTCATCTAACTTCTCCTCCTTAACATCCTTGAGGAATTCATTCACTATCTCATCTAATCTCTCCACCGAGAGATATCTTCAACTTACTTCGCCTCGTTTCTAAACCCTCATTGGAGACAAAACAACAACTGGAGGAAGAACTCGACATTAATCTTATTATAAATGGAAATTCTAGACAGGACTAATGCATTATAAAGTATGAATTTGGTTTTAGAATTTCCCTTTGGAGGTGTTGTTGTTACATTTACATACCTCAAGCTTTCCAATACCTGCTGACACATCACAATTCTTGCTGAATTTGATAGCAGAAGACATGGAAGAAGAGCCTCAATCACTGCTTTAGTGCCATTGTAGTTTGTTTTTACACATGCTTCTGTCAAAATACTAGATAACAGAAAAATACGAAGAGAGGTTTTTCTTGGAAAAGTTCCCTTTGATTCCATCAGTCTGCCATACATATAGTCTCTCAAATTATCTAGTCTTTAGCATCTATACATGGTAAATTCCTAGTCTTTAGCATCTATACATAAATTCTTAGTCTTTACACTACTACAAAAAATCATATTAATGACGCTTCATTTCATGACGCTCTTGAAAAGTGCCATTGCTTATCAATAAAAATAGTGAATATTGGCGCTTGTAGGAAGCTCCGTATTATTGGCACTTTATAGATAGAGAAAATGTCGCTTTTTAAAAACAATGGTGCATAAAGGAAGTGACATATTCTCCTCATTATATATATGTTTAATCCTTTTTTCCTAGGCCAAATAAAAATATCCCTTGAGCCAAACCCATCCCCAACCCACACTTAGCTTCGAACCCCATCCTCGCTTTATCGACATCCATCCTATCTGTCGGAAACCCTAGGACTAACAACATCCAAAAAAAATGGTAGCCCCCAAGAAAATGGCACGGGTATCCTATTGGTCCCTCAATCTTATTGTTAGCTTCTCCTTGATTCAAGTGATGTAATGCATCTCATTTTGTTTGGTTTCGTGTTGTTCTGAAAATCACATAAGAAGACTCAAGAACATGCTCGGCTACAAGACCGTGTTCAAGAGCCTGAGAAGCTCCAAGAGTTTATCAGACGATTTTTCATATCGAGATCTACGCATTTTTTTCTTCTACCATTTTTTATATGTTTTTTGTTAGTGGTTTTCAGGCTAAACTTTGGAAAATACTTGACGATGGCTAGAAGATTGATTCTGATTTCCAACACCTCCTATGCGAAAATCGAAAATCGAGTACTCTACGATGCTTTCCAAAGTCAGCATTCACCATTTTATTGGGAGTGAGTGCTTCATTTTTGTGATTCAATGTACCATTTTTGGTTGTTTTATTGGTGTTTTTATGGTCATTTCGCTTGTGATTTTTTTGGATTTTTTTTTTAAATCAAGATCTTTGTTTTATAAGAGTGGGTTTGCCTTTTATTATATCATCCATAAGGAGCTAAAGAATACGGGAGTTAAAATTTTAACAAGAGTGGGTTTTGACTTTTTTGACTTTTATAATCATAATTCGTTTTGTCTTACTTCCTTAAATTTAAAACATTCGAAAATATATGAACGACGGAAATTAATTTTTCATTCTTCATATATTAAACATTTCCAATTGAACAAGTTTGTTCTTTCTCAATTATGACTTCCATAATCACCATCTTGAATTTGACTTAACTTTCTGTCTTAAAATTGGTTTAACTATTTCATCCACAAGAAAGTTGATGTTTATATGAAACATATACGATAGGACTTGATTTCATGAAATTTTGTTTATTCTTGGAAATTTCTTGAGCTTTAAGGGAGATGAAACTTGGAGACTTAATTTAAAGAAATGAGACACTTGATAAAAAATATATTCCTCAAAAATTTCAAAGCATGGATCATGACAACAAAGTATATTTTAATAATATTATAGGTCTTACATGAAATTGTTGTGTATTTATTGACTAATTATGTTGGCTTTCTACTCCAAATACCAACAAAATTATTTAATTCTTGTATTTGATTCAATAGTGTGGTGCATTAGTGGAAATTTTGAAGTAATAATTGTTAATTAGACCTTAAACACAAGTTGATTGCATGTTTGGTATTTAGGTTCAATCGGTTGAGTTGTATATAAATGATAGCTGCTTTGTATATAAAACAAACACCAAACTTATAATGATCTTTTGTTTGTGGTCAGGTTTTATCGTGGAATAGTAGTCGTGGAGGTACAGCCATGTCGGACACATCAGAACTATTTAATAAATATCCTATATCTTTGTTGCTTTCAAATCAGCAGATAATATGGGCATTATAAGGGTTCATGTGACATGATTGATTTTTCCCTTGGATAGGTAAATATGATGTTCGACTAGCATCTTTCATTATGATCATTGATCTTGAAATATCAGTTAAAACATTGTGGGAACAAGTTCAAATATATATATATATACACACACACACGAGGGAAGCCTTTGATATTAATAATTTTAATTTATCCACTCCAGTGTGATCAAATTTTTGGAAAGTCATAAAAATTCATGTATCCTTTCCCCTTCTTGGCTACTAGGAAAACTGGGGGGAAGGAAAGAAATTTAGTACCACCAATTTCTCCGATCCCTCCCTGATAATGGTAGATATTGTAATAATTTGATAAGAAAGAACCATATAGACTAGTGGTTGAGTTGTTAAACATAAATCTGAGTAGTTTTAAATCTTTATTTGTGATGATCGACTTATGAGTATGTACATTATGTGTTTGTGCTGAAAATCACAGTTTCTGATGTTGTCTACTTCTGTTTGGCTTTCTTGAAGGTTTGAGCTTCAAATGCATTTAACAGGTGCTCTGATTTATTCACATGATGGTGTCTTCTTTGGTCTAAACCCTTTGTTTGGGTTTGGCTAAGACCCACATTTAATGTATTAAATCTTTTGAGTGTGAGATCATTTGCTTTGTAGTTTACTAGTTCCTGAGTCAAGTTGGTGCTGTATTGAGTGTACTATGGGGTAGGTCTGTTATATGACTACAGATCAACGTTCTCTTATCTTGAGTCAAGCTTCGGATGACAATCAGTCCTTATCCATCATTTTATGTCTTATTTACATGTAACACTTCTGTTTTTGACAAAAAAAGTTCGAGCATCTTTTGATTCGTTTTTTATTGTCTGACTACTAGTTTTTGTTAAAATTTAGAGAGATTGTGAGCCTTATACATATTAGGATTTTTGTACTAGTTGAGTCATGCGGGACCTTAAACAAATGGCCTTTACCATTATCATATATTCTTCTGTTTATTTTTGTTTTTTGGGTCCTTTCCCCATTGATTCTTGTTGTAGGTCCTCCATTCCATGTATCAATACGATTGATGAAATTTCTTGTTAATCATTTCTAAGTTAATGGATAATCTGGAAGAATCCACGACATGTAAAATATTTGGGATGCATATTAGAAGCGATTATGTATATCATCTATTTCCCAAGTTTAGCATTGTTAAGGGAGAAAAGTATGTAACCTAGGCAAACTAAGTGTTATAATATTCAACCAAAAGTCTATAAAAATTACAACTTTTCGAGCTCTTGATTTTTCTTACGTATAGCCTTAGTGATCCAGGTTAATTTGATACTTTGTAATTACGTAGCCTAAAGGTTATTAGGGAAGGTGGATTAAACTCTAATCTTGGTTTGACTCCAAACTAAATACGGTTGTCTCTTGCCCAATTGACATCTGATGGGAGGAAGGTAAAACTATTTCTTAAACAATGTTGGGTGTTTTCACTACACTACCATTGACCCTTGGACACTTTAGATTTGTTGATCATAATTGATATATGGCGTAAAAAAATTAGTTAAATATAACATTCAGTGCTTTTACTTCCATTTATCATTTTAATATCATAGTTTGCAATGTTAGATCTTAAAGTATAGTATGGTTGGCTAAATGCGTGGTTGCTTCCTCTGCCCTATGGACAATCCATCCTCATAACATAAAAACCATTGTTATTACTGAAGGACAATCACTTTTAATACAATATAATAAATTGTCCCTACTAGGACTCGAAGCCCTCCCTTCCCCATGTCCTACCTTTAAGCGATGAAGGTACAACCAGCTAAGGTAGGCATATGGACTATCAAAGATAGGGTGAGATCTGATGTTAATTAACGAGCTTAAATGTAATAAGACTTGGACACTAATCAAGCTTCGGAGTGAGAGTTTTTAACGTATTTTCTGCTTTTGTAATAGTAAGAATCGGTGGTAATATTGCAACTTCAACTTTTCTCCTCATGTTTAATTTTCTCATTATACTTTTCATTTTATATCCATTATAGTGTTTCTTTCCTTTCAAATTTTTATAAAAGTCCTAGTTCCAATTATACTTATGGTTGTTGCCCATATAATTTAGAGGTTTTTTATTCTCCAAATTTATTGGCAGGTTCCAAATGAAAGTTGGTAGCCAAAAGACGAGGCATCATTATGTTAAATGAGGTGATGCCGAAAAATATGAAGATTGTATCAATATTTGTTCTTTTGCTCAAAAAAATAGAAATTGGGTTATGACTTGTGATTATTATATATAAGTCGTTATTCATAAAAAAATTATGTATATGTAATTACATTATTGGTTGGAATCAAGTTATTATGTACAAATATTTGAAGATATTTTTAGCCGTAAAATTCAATTTCATTGTAGTTTCTTTTAAATTTATATTTCATTATAGAAGAATTCATTATTTTAATAATAGGATATAACTATTTTTTTAATATAAAATGCTAAAAGTTAAATCAATTAAAAATGACCCTCCTTTTAAGTGTCATTGTTATAAGTGTTATTTCACTTGAAAATGTTCAACGATTATGCTTCTTATGGGTGTCATTGTCAACATTATCCAAAGATGATGCTTATTAAAAGCATCATTGTCAGCCTAATAGATACAATGTCAGTCGATATCCATGTCACTTTAGGAAAGTGTCATTATAACTCTTCTATTACGCATTAACAGTGTCATTGACTAACTTTTTCCTTGTAGTGGTAGCATCTATACATGGTAGATTCCTAGTCTTTAGCATCTATACATGGTAACTAGCATATTCCTAATATTTAGCATCTATACATGGTAAAAGATGCCTCTCAAGCTAATACTAGAGTCCCAAATTCTTAAAGCTCACTAAATTGTATATGAATGCAACAGCCGACTCATAAGTTTGCTTTGAGACTTTATTCAGCAATTCAGCTACATTACCAATATTCTGCATCAGTGAAGCAATATTCAGTAATTGATGCCATCTGACGGTCTTCTTAAATTTAGAAATGAAACTACAAAATTGTTCATTGCAATATATTGTTGAAAGACATTAAGATGAGCTTGGACTTCCTAGTATTATTGATTTTTTCAAGAGCATGTAACTAAATATATATACCTTAGGATTCTCAAGTTTTAAGGTCTTCATTGCTTCCCAGTCAACAGTGGCTCCAGAAACGCCAGCATTATTCACCTGCAAAAGAATTTTGATTTCTTATTGCTAATCTATTTGGAATCCCTCTGATTCTCCTAGTATTCCAAATGAATGGCAACTTATCTGATTTTCATTTTCTTCAATGAATTTGCTTTTATTGTTATTATCATAGTAAAATAAAGCAAGGCAACAAGAAATGTTTCTCTGCAAGATTAAATTGTTTTTGGCTTTGCTTCCTGATTGAGGTATGAGATTTTCAGAGCTCCTCAAGGTATCATACTAATCTCAAACTCCCAAACCCCCATTTTTTCCTATAGAAGAAGGAAAATGAGTAAAAAATCTCCTTCCAACAAGCGATGATTCCTTACTAAAATATCGAGCTTCCCATAATTGGTTACAATGAATTTTTCCAAGGAAACGATACTATTGGCATCCATCACATCCAGCTGATGAAAAACAGCATTAGACAGGCCAGATTCATGAAGCTTTGCCACAGCTTCAAGGCCCCTTTTCTCATCTCTTGCTGTTAATACCACCATGACTCCATTAGAAGCTAACTGTCTGCATATCTCGAGTCCAATTCCTTTATTTGCTCCAGTTACAACCGTCTGAAGAACCAACAAACAAATAGGAACTAAGAATATGCAAAATGCCTTTTTATTTTCAACAGCTATAAGTTGTCCGGGGCGTGCGTTTAGTTTTTTCACTGAACGCTGAATATAACTTTTATTAGGTAAATGTTGAATAAGACTTAATAGTATTAAGTATAAAGTTGTTTGTGTTTTTAATATTGTATTTCTATTATGTATTAAGTTGTTTTTTTTTATATGCTTAAAATTAATATCTTAGTTATATAAGAAAAAAAATTTGTTTAACTTTATTCTTATGACAAAATAAAAATGTTTATATAATATGTGTATAACATCTTAACATATCAATAAAAAAATAAAATATAAAAATGATAAAATTATTGTAATTTTTTATTATTTATTATTATCATTTTAAAAATTAATATTATATTTATCTATTTTATATAATTAAAATAGAAATATATAAAATTAATAAGTAAAAAATAGATTGATGACCATCTTTCTTTTAAAATATCATGATTGTTATTTTAAAATATTTCATGTGGATTTTAAAGATTTTAGAATATTTTGGGAAGAATTTAAAATATTTTAAAATATAGTTTTTTCCTTTTAAAATAGAAAAAATTAAAAATTCAGAAATAAGTCATGTTAAAATAAAAAACAAACAGTCGAAATTCTAAAAGCAAATTACTTTCAGAAAAAAAACCAAAAAAACAAACGCCCCATAATGTACAACTTGTAGCTCCAAAAAATATGTACCTCATTGTTGCAGAAGCTGAGATGGTTGATGCAATTTTCTTTCTGAATCAGATGAGGAATATTAGGCTGAACTGAACATAACTCCAGGTTTTTTTTTAATGCAGACATTCTTGGAAATGGTCTCCTGCACATAGTGATTCTCGCTCTTCTCCAAAGTCAACAACTACAATATTCATTTCTATATGTCCATCAATTTTATTGTGTTTCTAATTAATTGTACTTGATGAATATTGTTATATAAGCTTGATATAAGATATATTCAAACTATATGTTGACAAGATCAATACTAACTCTTAACATAATTCTATATTTATATGGCCATCTTTGGACATGGGTCATATAGGAGTTTCACCATGCAATTTGGATAATCTTTTTAGGTTTTTTCAAAAGTTTGTCTTCTTGAAGCTTTCGAGCAGAATAATTCAAGCCAGATGTTTAAAACTATAAAATCTAAAAGACTTAAGGTTCATCACCTCTCATCGTGACATTCCTTTATATGACACCATTGTCTCAGCAAAAGGTTGTAACTGGCTCATTCTTGTAACAGGCTTATGATCAAAAGGTTGTTGATGCTTGCATTTGTTGGAAAAAGAGGCCAGAAGGTTCTTCCTCTAGAAGCAAAGCCAACATGACAGGCCCTCTGGCACCAACATCCACAGTGAAGAAACCGGCGTCGGAAGTCATATCAGTCTTGATGAAACCAGGACAAATACAATTTATGAGGAGACTTGGGTTTGATTTGGCGGTAATCCTTGTGTATGCATTCATGGCTGCTTTTGGAGATTGTGTATGCAGATGTGTAAGTTGGCCAGCCTTTGTCATGTAACTTCTCCTCCTTAACATTTGAGGTATTCATTCGCTATCTCATCTAGTCGCTCTACTGAGAGTTCATCAACATCATTTAGCTCTATTCTGACTCTTTCATTGGTGACAAAGATAAAATAAGGAAGAGACTCAGCATTACTCTTATTGTTAATGGAAATTTAGAAATCTCTAATGCATTATAAACTTTGAATTTGGTTTTTAAATTAAATTTTCCCCTAAATGTGCAATTACACATACAGACCTGAAGCATTCCAAGACTTGAAGACAAATTGATTCTCCCTGAATTTGACAGCAGAAGGCATGGAAGAAGGGCCTCACTCACTCCTTTGTTACCATAGTAGTTTGTTTTTACACGTGCTTCAGCCGACTCATAAGTTTGCTTAAAGCCTTCATTCATGAATTCAGTTACATTAACATTACACTGCATCAGCAAAGCAATATTCAGTCATGAATTTGTCCTCTTTAAATTTGGAAATGAAACTAAAAAAAATTATTCATTTCAACATATGGTCGATAGACATGCAGAATGAGCTTAGATTTCTTATTAATGATTGTTTTAGAACATGTACTTACATTCCTTGCCATCCTCAAATTTCAAGGTCTTCAATGGTTCCCAGTCCATATTGGCTCCAGTAATTCCTGTATTATTCACCTGCATTAAATTTTGATTTCATATTACAACCACAAATGTTTCTCCACATGGTTAAAATGTTTTTTCTTTTCTTCCTGATTGATGTATAAAGTTTTCAGAGCCCCTAAGTGAGACATCATACTAATCTCAATCTCCCAAATCCCCAATTCCCCTAGCAGAAGAAAAATTAGTAAAAAAAAAATTATTTCAAACATCACACATAAAATTTTGGCTCGTGCTCCTAAGGCATGGCCCAGAAACGCCTACATGCATAACTATTCTCTCCAAACACAAGGCTTAGAGGCTCTCGGCTGTATTTTATTAGGCTACTAAAATACAAGATTAGCACTGAAAGGCTCTTACAATACCGGGGCGTTCAATGCTCTTTGTGGATCCGATTCGCAATGCCCTAGCAGAAGTGGGCACTCGGGGCCGGCCCTTGTGAGATATAAAAGGCACGGGCTTTAGGCCTGTTGAAAAGGCCACCAGAATTTTAAACATTTATAAATAAACTTATGTACAAAAAAGCCTAAACTCAATCCAATTATTTTAGTATAATCCAATTTCAACATTAAATATCTAAAAAATGAACAATAAAAAAAAAAAAAAAGCGAAAGTCATATCAGCCACCAAAAATATCAAAAGTCAAATCGCTAACATCAACCCTCTCTACTCCAGTAAATCAAATATGAGAATAGACTAATAGTCTGATTTATTCTCTCTCTCTCTCTCTTTCTCTCTCTCTCTCTCGGTAAGCATTA
The DNA here is from genome assembly GCA_016808115.1 of Tetrastigma voinierianum. Lineage (NCBI taxonomy): Eukaryota > Viridiplantae > Streptophyta > Magnoliopsida > Vitales > Vitaceae > Tetrastigma > Tetrastigma voinierianum. The sequence continues at coordinate 212,879 of JAEQBH010003793.1, forward strand.
GCCGATAACAACGAAGCGTTTTTTTCTTTCTCCTCACTTATCAAGCGAAAGCAAAAACTACTACCTTGCTTTCTTTCCCTCTGTCTGCGGTGCTGCAGTGCCGAAATACCATTCCATGCTTCATCCTGATATCACGGATCAAATTTTTTTTTTTTTTGCCAAGTCTTTGCGTGGTGACTTCGGCATCCACTCACTCCCATCCTTCTTCAACTTGAGTTTTATTGTTTCAAGCAGGTTCTATTGTTTCATAAATTTAAATTTTTATTTATATATTTTTATTTATACTATATATTGTCATTGTGTTTGTTGTGTTTGTTTTGTTGTTATATTTTTGTTTATGTTTGTTTGTTGTTATATAGTTATAATATATTAATAATATGACACCTAGAAGACAACCAAGTGGATACGAAAAATTAAAAAAAAAAGAAAAATAGATCAACTAATAGAATCTCAAAAAGGATCTCTTGATAAATTTGTTACTAGTAAGAAAAATAATGTAACAAAAAATTTAGATGAAAATTTTGAAAATAAACAAGTAGATAATGAAATAGAAGAGAATAAAATAAAAATATTGGAAATAGAAAATATTGAAATAAAAGATAATGAAATAGAAGATAATGAAATAAAAAATATTAGTAGAAAATATTGATAAAAAAGATAATAAAATAGAGGATAATGAAATAGAAAATATTGAAAAGAAAATAGTGAAATAAAGATAATGAAATAGAAGACAATCAAAATGCAATGAAACAAGTGATTATGGTCATATAAATATTTATGATCAAGTCAATGGGAAAATATTGATCTGAAATTAAAGTTTATTAGTAGAAAATGGTCAATTAGATATAGTATTTAGATTTTCCTAGGATAGACACTCTAGTATTTTTCCACTACACACATTATATTAAATTAACAAATGGGGAAACACTTGATAGAAGATGGCTAGTATATTCAAAAGATTTGGATAAAATATTTTGTTTTATTTACAAATTATTCAATATGAATTATTCTACAAGTAAACTAGCTAATGAAGGAACAAAAAGATTGGAGAAATATTGGTGTTAAGCTTAAAAATCATGAAATAACTAATGAGCATATAACTAATATGAATATTTTGGATTGAATTAAAAACAAGGTGCAACTAAATAAAACAATTGATCGGAGTATCCAAGAACAAATTAATAGAGAGAAAAAGAATATTGGCAAAATGTATTAGTAAATTATTGTTGTTGTAAAAGATCTTGGTAAAATAATTTAACTTTTAGGGAAAAAATGAAAAGATATATCAAAGAAATAATGGCAATTTTAAGTTTAATTGAAATGATTAGAGAATTTGATCGATAATGCAAGAACACGTTCGTCGTATTCAACAAGATGAGATTCATAACCATTATTTTGGACATAACATACAAAATGAATTGATAAGTTTGTTAGGAAATGAAGTAAAAGCAATATTATTAAAAAGTTAAAGAAGTAAAATATTATTCAATCATACTTGATTTGTACTCGATGCAAGTCGCCGAGAACAAATGTCTCTCATATTACGATCACGTAGATATTACAATAAGTCGATAAAAATAGAAGAATATTTTTTAGAGTTTATTAAAGTAGATGATACAGTGGAAGGTTTATTTGATAAACTTATAGATGTAATAAATAATCTTGAACTAGATGTGTGATGTACGGGGACAGGATATGATAAATGAATTACAATATGAAAGGAAAACGTCGAGGGTGTCTGAAAAGAACTCACTGATATAAATCCTAGAGCATTTTACACACCATGTGGTTGTCATAATTTAAATCTAGTACTTTGTGATATGGCTAACTCTTGTCTTAAGGCTATATCATTTTTTGGAATAGTACAACGTATATATTCATTATTTTCATCTTCCACAAAACGATTGAAAATTTTACAAGATATCCAGTTTAAGCTACTTAAGCCGTTGCTCCTTAAATACGTTGGGAAAGTCGTGTTGAAAGTGTTAAAGCGATAAGATTTAATTTCCGAGAATAAAGATGCATTATTGCAATTAAGCGGAAACTAGTGAGATCCTAAAACAAAGTGAAGCTAATTGTTTAGCAACATATGAAATTAAAAATTTTGAATTCTTATTGGGCATGACTATTTGGTATGATATTTTATTTTCAAATCCAACTTAGTTGAAGTAAATGTTTACAATCAAAGACATGCATATTGATATTGCTATAAATCAATTAAGGTCTCATTTCTTTTTTTTTTGAAAAATATAGGGAAAGTGGATTTACAAATGCTATGATTTCATCTAAAGATATTGCATGTGAAATGGGTATAGAACCTATATTTCGTGAAAAACGTAGAGTTCGTAGAAAAAAACAATTTGATGAAAATGTCGATGATGAAGTACTGCAATCTATTGAAGAATCTTTTAGAATTGATTATTTTACATATATAAGTGATCAAGCTATTTCTTCACTAAAAAAATAGATTTGAACAATTACAAAGTACGAAAATATTTTGGTTTTTTTATTTAACTTAGAAAAATTAAAATCATTGACCAATGATAGTTTAAAACAATATTGTTTGGATCTCGAATGTTTCTTAAAACCACGAAAATTTTCCGATATTGATGGCTTAAGATTTATTTTAGAACTAAATGTTTTAAAGAAATTTTACAAACGAAAGAAAATACGCCAATTGAGATACTAAATTATATAAAAGGTTAGATTCTTTTCCAATCTGCCATTGCTTATAGAATATGTGCCAATTCACATGTGATTCTTGCAACGGAAAGAAGCTTTCAAAATTAAAATTATTAAATCTTACCCAAGATGACTATATGCAAGAAAGATTAAGCTTGGATTAGCGTCTTATCAATTGAAAAAGAAATTATTGCAAAACTTGAATATAAAGCGTTAATTAATACTTTTTAAACTCAAAAGCAAGAAAAATTAAATTTAAATAAAAATATTAACACTAAACATAGAGAGCTCATTTAGAAGTATCGCTTTAGAGCTGTGAATTGTCTTAATGCCTTTGGTGTTCATGCGGCCACTTTTATATAGAGCTGGCTGAGAGCGTTCTGTCTGAATCGTAGAGGATTCTTTCTAGCTACAAGTCTTGATTTGCGAAACCAACGCAAATCCTTTTCGGATGAGGAATCTGGACTGATCAAAACTCCTATGCACAGCCACACAAATCCTACTAGGATTAGGAGTCCAAGGATTGATTTCTTACTAAAATATCAAGCTTCCATAATGGGTTACAATGAATTTTGCCAAGGAAGCGATACTATTAGCATCCATCACATCCAACCGATGAAAAACTACGTTAGACAGGCCAGAGTCATGAAGCTTTGCCACAGCTTCAAGTCCCCTTTTGTCATCTCTAGCTGTTAATACCACCATGACTCCATTAGAAGCTAACTGTCTGCATATCTCTAGTCCAATTCCTTTATTTGCTCCAGTTACAACTCCATATCTGAAGAACCAACAAACAAATAGTAACTAAGAATATGCAAAATGCCTTTTTCTTCTCAACAGCTATGAGTTGTAGTTTACAACTTGTAGCTCCCAAAAAATATGTACCTCATTGTTGCAGAAGCTGAGATGTTTGATACGATTTTCTTTCTGAATCAGATGAGGAATATTAGGCTGAACTGAACATATCTCCATTGTTTTTTTAATGAAGACCTTCTTGGAAATGGTCTCCAGCACATAGTGATTCTCAGCCTACCCCAACTCTAGCACATAGTGATTCTCACCCTTCTCCAAAGTCAACCACCACAATAATCATTTCTCCTCTGAATAAGTATCTGTTTAATTTTATTGTGTTTCTAATTATTAGTGGTACTTGATGATGATTGATATATATCTAAGCCTAATATAATGTATATTTAAATTATGTTTTGACAAGATCAGTACTAACTCCAACATAATTTATATTATTCAACGCTTTTTTGTTTAGTTTTAATTTATGATGATACATATATTAATTTCATGATTTAAAATATTTCTCAAATTAATTTTAGAAATATATATTTGGTTAAAGGTAAACCTTTTTTGATAAGAAGCAGGTTGTTGTAAATGGTATTGATGCCCACCCCTGACCAGATATGGAAACCTGAATGAGTATCCAGATTTAGCTTCCAATTCCATGTATTTTTTAGACTTCTATTTACTTTGCATTACATTATTGTAGTACTATGTTCTTAGAAGGACTCAATCCTAGTTGATTGGATAGTTTGACTTCTGACATCCCAGACAAAGCGTAACAATGAATTTCGGGTTCACAATCCAACATGTCCCATTCTTTGGAATTTCTTTATTAAATAAGAATTAATTTGCATAAAATGAAATGATAATACATGAATATTCGAAAGAAAGAAATGAGACTATTTCCCTAGTTCCTATTTCCTACTTTTAAAAGGGTTATCGATGGTCACAAACAGGGCTAAAATTCATAATTTTAACACTGAATACAAGAGAAACTTCAAAACTATGACACCATTGTCTCAGCAAAGCAAAGAAAAAGTTGGATAACCATACCAAATACATTAAGCAGAAAACCAGTTCATTCTTGTAACTGAGTACTAATGATCAAAAGGTTGATGCTTTCATTTCTTGGAAAAAGAGGCCAGAAGGTCCTCCCTCTGGAAGCAAAGCCAACATTACAGGCCCTCTGGCACCAAAATCTACAGCGAAGAAACCGGTGTTGGAAGTCATATCGGTTTCGATGTAACCAGGACAAATACAATTTATGATGAGACTTGGGTATGATTTGGCCATAATCCTTGTGTAGGCATTCATGGCTGCTTTGGAGATTGTATATGCACATGTCTGAGTTGGCCACCCTTTGTCATGCAACTTCTCCTCCTTAACATCTTTGAGGTATTCATTCACTATATCATCTAGTCGCTCTACTGAGAGTTCATCAACATCATTTAGCTCCTTTCTAACTCTTTCATTGGAGACAAACTGATAAAATAAGGAAGAACTCAGCATTACTCTTATGCTCCGTTTGGAATCTGAAAAGCACTAGGAAAAGAGAAAAAAATACTAAAAAAAATCAAGTCTAATAAAAATTCCTCAAATTTTTATATATTTTAAAATTTCTTAGTTCTTATATAATATAGAGAAAAACAAATAAAAATGAGTTTAAATAAACATATAGAATTAATTTGTTATGTTTAAACCTATTTTTATTTTCCTTTCCTTTTTCCTCTCTATTTCTTTTCTTAGTACTTTCAGGGTTCCAAATGGAGCTTAAATGTTAATGGAAATGCTAGAAAGCTCTATTACATTATAAACTTTGAATTTGGTTTTGAAATTTCCCCCTAAATATGCAATTACACTTACAGACCTGAAGCATTCCAAGACTTGAAGACACATTGACAATTCTCCCTTAATTTGACAGCAGAAGGCATGGAAGAAGGGCCTCACTCACTCCTTTGGTGCCATAGTAGTTTGTTTTTACACATTCTTCTGCCGACTCATAAGTTTGTTTTATGTCTTTAATCAGCAATTTAGCTACATTAACAGTACTCTGCATCAGCCAAGCAAAATTCAGTCATGACTTTGTCCTCTTTAAATTTGGAAATTAAACTAAAAAAACTATTCATTTCAAGATATGACTTCTTATTAATGATTGTTTTAGAGCATGTACTAACATACCTTACCATCCCCAAATTTTAAGTTCTTAAACGGTTCCCAGTCGACAGTGAATCCAGTAACCCCTGCATTATTCACCTGCATAAAATTTTGATTTCATATTACAACCAGAAATGTTTCTCCACATCGTTAAACTGTTTTTGTTTTTCTTCCTGATTGATGTATATAATTTTCAGAGCTCTCTAAGAGAGACATCATTCTAAACTCAAACTCCCAAATCCCCAATTTTTTCCCCTAGCAGAAGGAAAATTAGTTAAAAAAAATAAAAATTATTTCCAAAAAGGGTTGATTTCTTACTAAAATATCAAGCTTCCCATAATGGGTTACAATGAATTTTGTCAAGGAAGCGATACTAATGGCATCCATCACATCCAGATGATGAAAAACTACATTAGACAGGCCAGATTCATGAAGCTTTGCCACAGCTTCAAGACCCCTTTTCTCATCTCTAGCTGTTAATACCACCATGACTCCATTAGAAGCCAACTGTCTGCATATCTCTAGTCCAATTCCTTTATTTGCTCCAGTTACAACTGCATATCTGAAAACAAAAAATAAACAATAATTAAGAATATGCAGATGCTTTTGTATTCTCAACACCTACATACAACTTGTAGCTCAAAAAATAAAACAAAAATAAATAAATAAATAAAAGAACCTCATTGTTGCTGAATCTGAGATGGCTGATGCCGTTCTCTTCCGAGTCAGATGAAGAACGATAGGCCCAACTGAACATTCCCTTTTTAGTCCACACCTTTCCGTAAATGGTTATCTCATCACGCAGTGATTCTCACCCTTATCCGAAGTCAGCCTTGTTATTGTTAAATAAAAAAGGGGTTATTTTATCTTTTTGTCATTTAAGGGTAGAATAGTTTTTTGTGTTATATTCTTTTCTTTTTATGTTTTTAGGATTTCTTCATTCAATGACTCATTGTTTTTGTGATAGACAATGTGGATGGGTATTGAATAGAAATATGGCTTTTATTCTTCCTCTCTTTTTTTGTTTGTTTTTCTCACATGGTATCAAAGTCGCTTTCGATAGTTAGGGTTTCAACAATTTTGACCTTGGATTCGTTTTTGCATTTTTTTTTGGCATTTGGATTTGTTCTCTTCCACGATTGTTCATCTCTCTGCAATCTAGTTTTTTGTTTGCCCTTGTTTATTTTGTTTCTTGATTATGGCTACTGAACGATTCACTTCAATATGTGATTGTGAAGCTAGATAGAAAAAATTATTCATGTTGGAGTTATGTAATGAGAAATTTTTCTTAAGGGTAAAAAATTGTGGGGGTATGTTACTGAAACTTGTGTGAAACCTAAAAGTACAGATAAAAATTATGTTGCTGATATAGATACTTGGGAAGCAAATAATGCAAAAATAATTCCTTTGATTATCAATTTTGTCGAGCATTCAATGAATACATGGTTATTAGTGAGATAACAAGGAGGTTTGGGATCGGCTGTAGAGGTTATCTTGCTCGATCAAATTTTGCAAAAGCGATATGGATGAGGTAATACGTGCTCTTCAACAAGGAATATGAGTGTTCGCAGGTTTTGTGCAACTGTGGATCTTTAGGATCAATTGATTCTAACAAAATCAGATGAATTAAAGGCATGTGGTGCCTATATTGCTCGTAGAGAGGACCAACGATTAGTGTAGTTTTTTATGGCTCTTCGCAGTGATTTTGAAGGACTTAGAGGTTCAAGTTTGTATCGTTCTCCACTTCCATCTATTAACTTAATTGTGAGTGAATTATTAGCTGAAGAAATGCCTCTTAAATCTTATTTTGAAAAGGGAATTATTTCTGCTCCGAATCCTTTTGTATTAGGCGTTCCTTCTAAGCCACCCCCTAATAGTCGGAATAAGACTTACACACAGGTTGCTTTTGATGAGTGCGGTTTTTGTAAGCAAAAAGGTCATTGGATGGCTCTGTGTCCTAAGCTAAGAAACCAAAATCAGTTGTAACAACAATTTTAGACTCGAAAACCTAGCAACCAAACACAATCTTATGCTAATAGACAACCTCAAGGCTACAAACCACCACAGTGTAATACCACAACAATAGCCATATCAAGTCCTTTCACCGATCCTAGTACCCTGGTTGAGCAATTTCATAAGTTTCTCTCCCTACAACCACAAGTTATGTCTACCTCTTATTCTATATGTCAGTTGACTCAAAATTCTTCAGGTATGTCGTCTTCTATGTGGATTTTGGATTCTGGTACTTCTCGTCATATGTCCCCAGATTCTTCTTGTTTTGCTTCTATGTCTCTTTCATCTTCTATTCCTATTATGACTATTGATGGAACTCCTATGCCTTTAGCAGGTGTTGGTTATGTTGTTACTCCTAATCTATCTCTCTCTCATGTTTATCATATTTCGAAACTCACCTTGAATCTTACTTCTGGTTCTGTTAATTTAATCACATTTTCTTCTTCTTGTTGTTATGTGAAGGATCTGCAATCTCAGAAGTTGATTAAGACAGGCCATAGGAAAGGGGGATTATATGTTCTGGATGAATTAAAAGAGTCAGCTACTTTTGCTGCTGTTGCTAGTGTTGATTTGTCATTTTTTTCATTTGAGTCCTTCTTCTTCTAGTTTTTATTTATGGCATTCTCGTCTTGGTCATGTTTCGTCTTCTCGTTTGAAATTTTTTGCCTGCGCAAGGACTTTAGGAAAGTTACAAACTCATGATATCTTTTATTGTAGTGGATGCAAACTGGCAAAATTTTCAATTTTACCTTTTAATCGAAGTAATTATGTTTCTTCTTCTCCCCTTAATCTGATCCATTCTAATGTATGAGGCCTTCTCTTGTTCCCACAAAAGAAGGGTCTTGATATTATGTTTCTTTTATTGATGATCATACTAGCTATTATTGGGTTTATTTGATGTCAGATCGTTCTTAATTTTTTGAGGTATACAAAGTCTTTCGTACTCTTGTAAAAACCCAACATTCTGTTGATATAAATTGATTTAGGTGCGATCTAGGTGGGGAAAAGACTTCTAAAAAATTTCTTGAGTTGCTTTCCTCAAATTGAAATATTCAGCAAACTTCATGTACGAATACTCCTGAACAAAATGGTGTTGCTGAAAAAAAAACATAGGCATATTGTTGAAACTGCTCAATCTCTCTTATTATCTACTTCTATTCCTAGAGAGTTCTGGAGTGAAGTTGCTCTTATTGTTGTAACTTTGATTAATTTGATTCCTTCCTCTCATATTTCAAGTATTTCTCCTTTCGAAAAACTATATGGGTATGCTCCAAATTATTCTTTCTTTAAAGTTTTTTGTTGTACTTGCTTCATTCTTCGCCCTCATGTAGAATGTAGCAAGTTGTCCTCTCGATCTTCTATTTGTGTCTTTCTTGGTTATGGTGAAGGTTAGAAGGGGTATCGGTGTTTTGATCCAGCTACTCAAAAACTTTATGTGTCTCATCATGTTGTTTTTCTAGAACATATACCTTTCTTTTCTATTCCATCTTTAACTCATGACTTGACTAGATCTGACCTTATTTGCATTGATCCTTTCTTTGAGGATTCTTTTAGTTTGTCATCTCAGGTTCCTAATACTTCAAATTCTCCTTCTCATGCTCTTTCTCCTTTTCCTTTACATTATCCTCGACGTGTTCGTACTAGTAGTTCTATAAGTATAGACACTTTGCTATTTGGGACACCTGATGCTCCCTCTTCTCATGTGGTCTCCCAAGCTCCGTCTGAGATTGTAGATCCACCTCTACATTGATCAACACGCATTTGTAAGTCCACAATGTCACCAAATTTTGCTTATTCTTATTACCATTCATCATTTACTTCCTTTTTAACTTCTATTCATTGTCTCTCTAAGCCTTCTTCTTATAAAGAGGCAATTCTTGATCCACATTGGCAGCAATCTATGGATGATGAACTTAAGGCTTTACATAAGACAGATACTTGGGATTTGGTTCCTTTACCTCCTAATAAGAGTGTTGTTGGTTATCGTTGGGTGTATAAGATCAAGACTTATTCTAATGGGTTTATTGAGGGATTCAAAGCAAGGTTGGTCACAAAAGGATATTCACAATAGTATGGTATTGATTATGAGGAGACTTTTTCTCTTGTTGCAAAATGACTATTGTTTGTACTCTTCTTGCAGTAGCTTCGGTTCGACAATGGTGTATCTCTAACCTTGATGTTAAAACTGTCTTTTTAAATGGGGATCGTCAAGAAGAATTTTATACGGAGCCCTCTCTTGGTGTTTCTCATGATTCTGGGTATGTTTGTAAGTTCAAGAAGGCATTATATGGTCTCAAACAAGCGCCTCATGCTTGGTTTGATAAATTCACTTTTGTGATCTCCTCTCTTGGATTTGTTGCTAGTAGTTATGATTATGCTCTCTTTGTTAAGTGTATTGATGCAAGTCATATCATTCTTTCTTTATATGTTGATGACATGATTGTTACTAGTGATGATGTTGATAGTATTTCAGTTTTGAAGGCAGAATTGGCTAAACAATTTGAAATGAAGGATTTGGGTTCTCTACGATATTTCTTAGGTATTGAGGTAGTCTATTCTCCTATAAGTTATCTTCTTTCTCAATCCAAATATGTTGCAAATATTCTTGAGCAAGTTGGACTTACTGATAATAAGACTATTGATACTCCCATTGAGGTTAATGCAAAGTACTCTTCTTTTGATAGAGTGCCTTTGTTAGATCCTACATTGTACTGTATTATTGTTGGGAGCTTGGTCTATCTTACGATTACTCATCCTAATACTACTTACGTTGTTCATGTTATTAGTCAATTTGTTGCTTCTCATACTACAACTCATTAGGCAGTTGTTCTTTGTATTTTATAGTATCTTTGAGGTACGGTCTTTCAAAGTCTTCTACTTTCATCCACTTCTTCTTTGGAGATGTATGCATACTCTAATTCTAATTATGGTAATAACCCCACTGATCCGCAAGTTTGTTACTAGTTTTTGTATCTTTTTGGGTGATTCTCTTATTTCTTGGAAGAGTAAGAAATAATCCATTGTTTCTCTATCTTCAACTAAAGCGGAGTATCATCCTATGGCATCCACTGCCAAAGATATTGTTTAGTTACGTTGGTTACTTGTAGATATGGGAGTATTTCCTTCTCATCTCACTCCTATGTATGGTGACATGAGGCGCTATTCAAATTGCCTGTGACTCGGTTTTAAATGAGGCGGGCAAGCCATTGATTGATTGTCACCTTATAAGTCATCATCTCACGAGGCGCCCATCACTTTGCCTTTGTTTCTTCTCCCGTTTGCAACATAGATTTCTTTACCAAGTTGCACCCATGTTTCGTTTTCCAACACAGTTGGCACACTCTACGTGCTTGCCAGCATCCACATTGTGAGTTTGAGGGAGGATGTTAAATAAAAAGGGATTATTTTGTCGTTTTATCATTTAAGGGTAGAATAGTCTTTTGTGTTATATTCTCTTCTCTTTATGTTTTTAGGGTTTCCCTCTTTCCGTCATTCTTTTTTTTTTTTTGTGATAGACATTGTGGATGGGTATTGAAATAGAGATATGGCTTGCATTCTTTCCCTCTTTCTTTTGTTTTTCTCACTTATAATATTCAATTCATTTCTTCATTGAACGAACTTTACCCCAAAATAATCCCTTTGAAAAAAATATCAATATAGTAATACCAAAATAATGCCCAAACTAGTGCAACTTTTCTATGTAGGATCCGCATCACAAAAACTATGGTTGATGACTACGGTTTTAAATTTTTTGAAATAGTCAAAACTATAGTTAGCAACTACCATTTTAAGCTTAAAGTTAGAAACATATTTGGTAACTATGGTTTTGAAATTTTGGACTATTTCAAAACTGTAGGTGGTGCCTACGGTTTTTAGCTTTTTAAAGAACGCCAAATCATCAGTTGTTAGCTAACCTGGGTTTGTATTTAAAAAAATTTAATCGACAATCACTTGAACTACGTTTATGTGACCTAGATCACCATGGTAGGACTGGGGTAACAATTGTGTTCGCGGTCGTGTCGATAATAGGTTTTGTCATGTTAAATCTTGAGCGCTGTGAATAATAAGCGAATTAAATTATCGAATTTTACTAGGCCTAGTAAGGACACACTAATTTGGGTTTTATTTTGAAACATGTATTACTTTGGAAAATTTTTTTTTTTCAAAAGGACTATTTTGGGACAAAACTCTCTTTGAACAGTCCGCCCATCAATTTTATTGTATTTCTAATTAATTTCACTACATGCTGATTGCTGTATAAGCTTAATATATGATATATTCAAGTTATACATCGACAAGGATCAGAAACAACTCTAACATAATTTTGTATGAACAAAATCTTAGTTTGTCTATCATATAAAAAGTAATTTGCATATAATTAAAATAATAATACATGAAAAATCAAGAGTAAGAACTGAGTAGTTTCTTAGTTCCTGCTTCTAAAGGATCATCAATGGCCTCAAAAGGCTAAAGTTCATAATTATAACACTAAGAGACGAGAAACTTCACATCCATCACATTTTTTCTCAGAAAAGCAAAAGCAAAAGTTGGATAGCCTTACAAACACAACCATAGGAAATACATAAAGCAGAAAACCAGCTCATTCTTGTTACTGACTTATAATTATCAAAAGGTTGATGCCTCCATCCTTTCGAAAAAGAGGCCAGAAGGTCCCCCATCTGGAAGCAAAGCCAACATAACAGGGCCTCGCATACGGTTTTGACAAGTCATATGGGTTTTGACAAAACCAGGACAAACACAATTTATGAGGAGAGTCGGGAATGATTTAGCAACAATCCTCGCATATGCATTCACTGCTGCTTTGGAGATTGTATATGCAGATGTGTGAGTTGGCCAGCCTTTGTCATCTAACTTCTCCTCCTTAACATCCTTGAGGTATTCATTCACTATCTTATCTAATTTGTCAACTGAGAGGACACCAACTTCATTTAGCTTCTTTCTAACCCTTTCATTGGAGACAAACTGATAAAACAAGGAAGAACTCGGCATTAATCTTACTATAAATGGAAATTCTAGACAGGACTAATGCATTATAAAATTTGAATTTGGTTTTAGGATTTCCCTTTGAAGGTGTTATTATTACATTTATATTCCTGAAGCTTTCCAAGGCCTGCTGACACATTCACAATTCTTCCTGAATTTGATAGCAGGATGCATGGAAGAAGGGCCTCAGTCACTCCTTTGGTGCCATAGTAGTTTGTTTTTACACAATCTTCAGCTGACTCATAAGTTTGCTTTGCAATTTTATTCAGTAATTCAGCTACATTAACCCTATTCTGCATCAACAAAGCAATATTCAGTAATTGATGCCATCTGACTCTGTTCCTTTAAACTTAGAAATGAATCTACAAAATTATCCATTTCAATGTATTGTTGATGGACTTTAACATGAGGTTGTACTTCCTGGTAATGAGTTTTCAAGAGCATGTAACTACATACCTTACCATCCTCAAGTTTTAAGGTCTTCATTGCTTCCCAGTCAACAGTAGCTCCAGCAATGCCAGCATTATTCACCTGCAAAAAAAATTTGTTGATTTCATATTGCTAATCAATTTTGAATCCCTCTGATTCCCCTAGTATTCCAAATCAATGGCAGCTCATCTGATTTTCATTTTCTTGATATAAATTTGCTTTTATTGTTATTATCATAGTAAAATAAAGCAAGGCACAACAAGAAATGTTTCTCTGCATGATTAAAATGTTTTTGCTTTGCTTCCTGATTGAGGTATAAGATTCTCAGAGCCTCTAAGATACGATACTGATCTCAAAATCCCCAATTTTTCTTTTTTTCCCTGGAAGAAGGAAATCAGTAAAAAAAATCTCCTTCCAACAAGCATTGATTCCTTACCAAAACATCAATCTTCCCATAGTTGGTTACAATGAATTCTGCCAAGGAAGAGATACTATTGGCATCCTTCACATCAAGCTGATTAAAAACTACATTAGAAAGGCTAGATTCATGAAGCTTTGCCACTGCTTCAAGACCCCTTTTCTCATCTCTAGCTGTTAATACCACCGTGACTCCATTAGAAGCTAACTGTCTGCATATCTCTAGTCCGATTCCTTTATTTGCTCCAGTTACAACTGCATATCTGAAAACCAACAAACAAATAGTAACTAAGAATAGGCAAATTGCTTTTTTATTCCCAACAGCTATGAGTTGTAATTTAAAACTTGTAGCTCAAAAGAATATGTACCTCCTTTTTGCAGAATTGGAGATGGTTGATGCAATTTCCTTTTGAATCAGACGAGGAATGTTAGGCTCAACTGAACATGTCTCCAAGTTCTTTTTAATGCACAGCTTCTTGGAAATGGTCTCCAGCACAAAGTGATTCTCACCCTTCTCCAAAGTCAACTACTACAATATTCATTTCTCCTTTGAGTAGGTTTCTGTCCATCAATTTTATTGCATTTCTAATTAACTATACTTGATGATGATTGCTATATAAGCTTAATATAAGATATATTCAAGTTATATGTCGAAAAGATCAATACTAACTTTAACATAGTTTTATATGAGCTTCTTTGGACATGATCATCTTTATATAGGGATGTACTAATCTTGGTTCCTATAGACGTTTCACCATGCAATTTAGACAATCTTTTTAGGTATTTCTAAGAGTTTGTATTATTAAAGATTTTGAGCAGTATAATTCAAGTCAAATATTTAAAACTATAAAATCCAGAAAGACAAAAGGTCCATCACATCTCATCAGGACATTTCTTAACACAGAAGTAATAATAACATAATACAAAAAAAAAAGGGATTTATTTCCTACTAAAAACCATGAAAAATAGTCTGATATCATTTATAGGCATAAGGCGAATCTATAATTGTTAGCCGTAACAATTTCTTCTATTGATTAGCTCTATTTCAGCAGCAGATTCTTCTTTGAAATACAAGTTCTGGGCATAACAATATAATATAATTCCCCAGACATCTGACCTGACCTGTAAGATTTTAATACCTAAAAGAGTAAATACTGAATAATTTCCCATCCATGATAGCTAATGCTGTGAAATCTACATCTCACATAAGTAGGAATATCATCAGTTTTAAATTAACTCATCTAACAAGATAGTTCATGGTCATTAAAACTTCAGAACTCCTGGTTAGTCACCTGGAAGAAGACATTTGACATAGCAATAATGTAGCTACAATGGGACAAACCCGGAGCAAAGGAAACAACAAACTAAAAAATAAAAAGCACCACAATCCACAAGCATAGGTTACAATCATGGCAAAACATGTAGAATCAACTCAGGACTCCTGGCTCTTGTTCTACACTACTCTCACAATATGAAAAGTATTAACATATAGGATTCAACCTTCTCAGCTGCTCCACTCAATGGTCTCCCAATCAATAATCTCTGTGATCTCGAGCTTCTTGTTTTTCAATACAACTTTCCAGTTACAATGGCATATCAATTATGCAATTACAGAGAGACAAAATAGGAGGAAAGAAACAAATAACTAAAAAAATGAAAAATAAAAAGAGCACCACAATCCACATAGGTTGTTACAATAATGCCATAATATGTAGGAGCGCAACTAAGGACTTGACTGGCTCTTGTTCCTCACTGACTGAAAGGTTATAACTGAGTCCAAAGTAGATTCAGTTCACTCTGGTCTCCTCATTTTGGTATTAAGTGGAGCTTCCTTATAGGACTGGACCTTCTCAGTTGCTCTGCGCAATGGTCTTCCAATTGATGATCTTTGTGATCCTCGAGCTTCATGATTTTCAACAAAACTTTCACCTTCCTCCTCTTTTTTGATTGGTGAACTAGATGGAGCCAGCCCACATTCATGCCAACCAACTGGAAAGTTAGTGTATTCTATCTCAAACAAGGCCCCATTAGGTTCACTCTGCTGTGATTTGAACTTACAGGATTGCCTCCTCAAACAACGCCTGAGCAAAGGGAAGGAAGATATGTTTTTCACCTTTTAACATTAGTTGAATAGGTGCAAGTAGTTAAAAAGAGTAGAAGGTGTCGGAATATGTTTGAGGACTAACAATGCAGATATCACATTTTAGTTTTTAAGGATAGGTTGACAGACATGTATATTATGGTAAGAGAGCAGATAAAAAAATGCTCCTTTAGGAAGGAAGATAATGATGCCATGTCAAAGCATGTATATTTCTGAGTCCATGTCAATTGATAAACACATGCATTTTCCAATAATAGGACATGGGTAAACCAACCTTTTAGTTTCAACCGTCTCTTTTTCTCCAACCCGCTGATATGCAGTAGAAGATCCCATTGCTGCAAATATGCCAAAAATGCCACATATTAGTATATAGGAGACAATGTACTGGTTGCACCAAATATATATTGAGGTATAGTAGATTCTTGTGACTACATTGACTTCTGGTGGGATGTCTTCTGTTGGGTTTGGAAAGTTTGTTGGCATCATGAGGTTTAGGTAATGGTTCACCTGCTTTGTCCTCTCCTTCCTTAACCCAGCATAGAGAAACAAGGTGTAAGTGATAGAAATGCAAAAAAACTGAGCAATGTCTTTAACAAGAGCAGATAATCAATGAAGAGATAGAATAAACACCTGAATAACAGCTTTTTTATCATTCACCTTCGCTTTATCCTGCAAAATTTAGAGGTTATTGGTAAACCAACAAAAAATTATGTTGGAGTTTCAACATTGCTAGCACGTCTAGATAACTTGGGCCTTGTTTGATAGTTATTGCTAAATTTTTAATTGAATTAAGATTTTTTTTTTTCCTAGATTAGGTTAGTTGTTTTTGGAATTTTCATAGGTCAAGTTTGATATTTCAAATAAGAGCTAGTTGCAGGCAAAGAATAACCAAATTGTTGTTAAGTCCCTAAGGTTGATTGTAGTCGCTAAGTCTAACATCCGTAGGAAGGTGGCTTAGTAACAATAACATTATTTTAAGATGAAACAAGTAGAATAAAGTATTCCTAAACGTAGCATTCCTTGGTAACCAGCCATCATGATTAGTGTTATTCTCACAGTAGATTTGTTTTTCTTTATTGGGAATTTTGTGACTTTAATATTGGTGTCAATTGTCTGGGTTTTGTTGGCCATTATTTAGGACAACTTTGTAAGGTCACCCTTTTTCTTATAGCTTATCTCAGGTTTACGAGAAACCAGAAGTGTCTTAAAAATAAAGGAATATCACTGTCTAAAACGTCAGACCATAGTATCAACTAGCATCACGTTGAATAAAAAATTTAGAAATTTCTATTAAATAAAGACATAATATTGTCTAGTTTCATTTTTGTTGCTTAACTTAGAAAATTTTTTGAACATTTACAAAACAAAATCCTATTGAATGTTACCACACTCAATTCTGATTAGTAAAGTTTAAAACCTACAGAAGAAATTAAAATTAAATAAGGACTCCTCAAAAAATAGAAAAATATGGATAAAATAAACCTTTCAAAAGTCATAATTAACCTATATATGTCCTTCAATGTCATTTAAGTGTCTGAAATTATCTCAAGCATCAATCTTGCAAATTCTATATACAGTGAAATTAGTGTGGCTGGTGCTTGTATGTAACTCATTTAGTTGGTATGTATTCATTGGTTGCTTTTAAGTTCTGAAGGTGTAAGGGGAGAAACCATGAGAACAAAGATTAGTAGTGCTAATTATTGTAATGAAAACATACACTTTCCGTTAATTTGTCCTCTTTCCACATGTTGAACTCAAGAGTTTGGGCATAATATCATATGGATTTGAAAGTAGAAGAGATTAGAAAGAACCTCGAGTTCCACATTATTTGCTTTAAGCAAGGCCTGCTTGCAGATAAGCTCATGCTGCAGTGCTTTTATCTGAAATAAGAAAATATCAATTTATTCGGAGCACATATACAACAGAGATGAGAAATTGACCACCAAAATGAACCCAGAATAAATAAGGAGTTAAATATCTAACTTACCTTTTCTCTACCCAAATTAAGTTCCTGCAAATTAGGATATACAGTTAATGAGAATTCTACATGTGAGAGGTTATACAATTACGATTGAGAAAAGGGAAACAGACAAACCGCTAACATCTGGCTGTTTGATTGAGCAAGGTTCCAATTCTGCAGTTGCATTTTCTGATAATTGGTTCGGAGTTTCTGCAGCTCAACTCCACTTAATTCTATGATTTTCCTGTCCATCCAAAATCAAGGAAGACAATTTTGTGTTTCTTTGGGTTTCCAAGAAACGCGCGAAAAAAAATAAGGAAAATAAAAGAAAATTCTGTGTTTTCTTGAGCAACCAAACTACAACCACAGGATACTGTCTATCTGCGATCAGTGCCGCGTTTTCCTGGTTCGCGTGTATGACACCAAAGAACCTCAGTAAGACAACCTAGGTCACAATTGAGAGAACCAGAATGCAGAAAATGAGGAAGGCCCAGATAAAATCATACCTTAAGTAGTTGATCTATGTAGTCTTCAGCGGACATATTACTTGATTGTGACCGCTTTTCTTCTTGGTCAGAGACTTTCAGTTGGGATTGGGAATTGGTAATGTCGGACAGTCTCTTCCTCATTATACTTCCGAAAGAAGACCTCTTTGCCATCTTTTCCCCTTTCATTGTCAGATATTGGAAAGGTAAACCCCAAAAACTGTAATGGGCAATCAAGAAAGATGGCGAACAATCGGATGCAAATAAATACTGTTTTCAAAAACTAAACCCAAATGAGGAATTCAAATAGACTGATGTGAGAATCACAGGACAGTTGATACAGGGTTCTAGGGTTTTTATATCAGCACAAGCAACTAGGGGTTTTTCTCAGAACCAATCAAACCCAAAATCTGAATGATTCTGAGGATTTTTTAAGGGAGCAAAGAAGACAGAAATCAAAGGAACGAAAAGAAAAAGGAACGAGGGCAAAGAGAAAGCAAAAGGCAAAGCAGTAGATCAAAGGGAGGTTCGGTATTGCAACGGCTTCCCGAACCAAATCTTCTTTTTGTTTCCGAACCTAATTTTAAAATCTCAAAATATCCTTGACCTCGCTTTAAAGATTCCCATTTTAAACACGCACCTCAATGAAAATTGAAACTAGCATTGGGATAGCCCAATTCGGCTCAAATGGATTATTTTCATGTGTTCTAATGGAAATTAAACAAAAGAGTAATTTGATTTAATTAATAAAACCCTATGGAATAATAAAAATATTTATATTTTAAATATTTATAATAAAATTGATAATATTCTAAAATGATCTAAACACTATTTATATTATTCTACCCCTTTTAAAAAATTTTACAATAAGTTAAAAAAGTTATATATAGATAATTTCTTCGAAAATACAAAGAAATGGCACCACTTGGATGTGTATTAGTGATTTTTCGAGGAAGACATGAATTATAACTTGAAGGTTGTAGAATATTAAACATGAAACGAAGAAAAAAAATTATAAACTTAATAAGTATTTGATAAATTGTAATTTATATTATTTAATGATTTAAAGTAATTTTTTGGCAATAATTTAAATCATTAACCTAAAACTTATTCCTTAGTTTTAGCTTTAAGTACTACATAAAAAAAGTTATTATATAAATATCCAACATTCATTTGATTTTTTTTTTTTTTTTTTGACATCTATTCATTTTACATTACAAATTTTGTTTTCATAAAGACTTAAACATAACCCTTCACTATGTCCCATTGAACTCTTTTTTTTTTTTTTTGAAAAATGTCCCACTTAACTTTTAACTAGCCAAACCTCATTGGCAATATCCATCTTATACTTAAAAAAACATTTAAAATTTAATGTTTTCCATGACATAAAATATGCGAACGAATTAAAAAAAATTTAATATGAAGCTGTGTGATTTGATGTTTATTTTTATATGGCCTTAATAATATGCCCTAGCTTGAAACGAAAAGTTGTAAATAAATGATTAACTGTTATTTCGTTTAATAATAAAACTAAAACTAAGGAAGGTTAAGAAGAAATAGAATCATCGTAATGAACTTTTCTAGAACACTACTTTAAGAACCCATTTTGCTAAAGATTTTCAAACCCTTCCAATAATTTCATGCTTTGCGCTGTTTCAGACTAACATCACAAGACACATCCATTTCCATGGCATGGCAAACATTACAAGTCCAGCTAAGGTCTCCGTTTTATTGTCAAAAAAAAAAAACAAAGGTATAGATACAGAGAGAGTATTATAGAATGTAACTTCCAAAATCATATCTGGTGTTTAAGCCAGCATATGCCCTTAACAGTTTACTATACACCTAACCACTATTTTTAAATACAACCTGCTTTGCAGGCTTGCAGCAATCACCAACTGTCAGTCTTCACCTCTATATTCTTCAAAAAGTATCCTGCTTTGGCCTCTCCAATTTACAAACAAGGATGGATTTTTCAACTGACTCAAGAACAGAAACTAATCTTCCACCCTACGTTCCTGCAACTACACATCATAGCACGAAGTCAAATTGAGTCCAGAAAACACTCTTGTTTTGGCCATCTATACATACATTATTTATATATAAACACATGAACAAGAGAGAGGAAGAGAGATTTCAGTAGTAGCAGCCTTCATCCTCATTTCTAGTGTGCACTAGTAATTGAATTAGGTCCGGTCCAAATCAAAGATTTTATTACGTCAAATTGGGGTGTGGGTAGGATTCCAAAGTAATGGGGAAAGGACTTCAAACATGGCTCCAGGTATAGGCATCTTAGTGATTACCAAATACAGTTCTTTTTTTTCTTATTCAGGCCCATGAGCTACACAATTGGTTGACCTTCCCCATCCTCAATAAACACCAAGGGCAGTGAAGTGAGATCCAATCACCCACAGGCTTGCTAGCTTAACTAAGTAGTAAACATCTTCAAGAGCACAACTAATCCAGTACTTTCATTTTGCTATTATTTAGTATTCGCTGCCCTCCTTTCATGGTTAAATGCTTGGGTTCTTTAGATCTTAGCAGGAAAAGGGTAAGAAATATGCTGAAAGCTACTCAAAACTGGACTCCTCTGTCAACCTATTTTCAGCATTTTCTCTCCCTGGTGTTCTCTCCAAGATTCAACAATGCCATATGTACAGGACAATTCAGAAAGATATATCTAATTGAGGACTTGTCAATCATCCATGTAGTTAAACTAGAATACATACATTGAAGCAATCATCCCTTGACTGTGCCTTGTAGAAGATATGAAGCTTTATTCCGAACCTGCATGGTAGAAAGATAGTTTCACTAAGAAAATTCTTGGGGTATAATACAATAAAAAAGTCCAAAGAGTTTCAGCGCAGAACCTTTGATGCGTAAGTCCTCAAATCAGTGTTGGT
Organism: Tetrastigma voinierianum; assembly: GCA_016808115.1. Taxonomy (NCBI): domain Eukaryota; kingdom Viridiplantae; phylum Streptophyta; class Magnoliopsida; order Vitales; family Vitaceae; genus Tetrastigma; species Tetrastigma voinierianum. Next base: position 233,819 of record JAEQBH010003793.1, read on the forward strand.
GATTTGGCAAGAACAGTTTCGAAGATAAAGGCCCCACATTTCATTTATCACTGGTTTGTCTTCTAATAGTGGATTAGAATAGAGCCAATTCTCTGTCAGGACCAAATATATATACATCTTAAAAAGATCACAACTCCTATCTTTCACATTAATTGAGATTAGGAATTTCAGGATCCCTTCTGCATCAGTAACCTGAGGAGAACAAATGGAAACATGAACCTGTAGCTGTAAGACAGTACGAAAAAATGCAGGATTATGCAACAACTTAAGCGAGCTTGTTTGACAATTTTATTTTATCCTGGCACAGGAAGCTCATAATCATTTTGTTGCATTACTTCATGTTGATGATATTTTCCGGAGGAAAATGGACAGATCACATATGGATGTGAATCTCTTTAAATCTAAGAATGGCCGCTCTTGCCTATGGAATAGAATGATAGAGTTGCATCTTCTTAAATCTCACCTACTGTGCCTTTAGGTCAATGTACAGAGTCCACAAAATGCATATAGACGTGAATACAGAGAAGAAACAAAATAAATGATCACCCCAAACTCATGATATAGAATCAGACAATGTGGTCCAGGGAATCAAGGGAAAAAATAACATATAGATCCACTTAACAAGAGCACAAGATAAACTCTTACTTCCCAAGCTTCGAATATTAGCCTATATGGTATCAGATATGAAACCCTATGGTAGGGTATCATAACATATAAAATAAAGCCTATAAAAGTATTAAGATCAAGTATCATCCCCTTAAGTTTTAGCCTCCACCATGGTTCTTCTTCACAACATTAAGGTTATGTTTGGTTCCCAAAAAATTGAGGAAAAATGCATGGGAAATAAAAAGAGAAAAAAATAAAAGGAAAAAGAAAACGTGAAGAAAAAATATATATATTTCAAGTCAACAAATTATTCCCAAAATTTTGAGGAAAAATGCATTGGAAGTAAATAGAGAGAAAAAGGAAAAAGAAACAAAAAGGAAAAATGTTAGGCCTCAATTAACGCTTATTAACATTCCAACATCATTAATGGGGAACCCCAAGTATCAACAAGAGAACCTACATAATCACATTCTTTATTAAGAATTTAAGCATAATCTCTTTTTTTCTGACAAGAATGTCCCCTAAAATGAAGCAGTAACCTACGTATGAGTTATGGTTCTTAGATCCAAAGGTCGAAGGAAACAAATGGCATGCAACGTTTCACATGATAGCCTACATCCATTAACTAACTTCATTCAACTTGCTTGAACACTTCTTCTAAAAAAGAACTTGAACCTTTCTTCTAAAAGAAACTTCCAACGCTTGACACTGATAATGGTTTGGGTCATCATTTGCTTTACAACGACCCTTGACATTGATCATCTTGTGTGTGTGGTAGTGCCTAGCAGTCCCTCTTTACATGGCTTTAGTCATAGTTTAGGATAACCACCAAATATGATATGAATGATCTGACTTCATGATCCATAAGGGTAGCACAGAAAGCACCATTTTACTTATCACACCTCCAGCAATCAATTCTTGCCATGCACAAATGGCCTTTACAAGTGACAAATGAATGTTTAACAAGTTACGGGCCCTAAAACATAAAACTTTAGCTGACACCATCTGTGCATACAGACATCTCCTGTATGTCAAATTGATTAGTAGGTAAATCTTGCCTCCATCATATGGCTATTCATTACATAACTCTTGGGTGTCAAAGGCACATCTATAAAAGAATTATGTTCATCTGGTATATTCTGATTGTTCTCAAATATATATATATATATATATATATATATATATATATATATATATATATATATATATATATATATATATATATATATATCAAATGAAATCTGGAGTTTTGATAACTCTCAATATATATATATATATATATATCAAATGAAATTTTGGAGTTTTGGACAACTCTCATCAATTTATAAGACACCATCTCAAGCACTGCTCACAATGGGAGTAGGCTTGCATAGCAGTGCCATACTTCAAACTAATGAGTCTTGGATAATCTCAGTGTCCAGATTGAGCCTGAAGATCATTTTTAGTAACCTTGGCTTCAAACAAACCTTAATACAGGAGCCCTTATAACCTATTAAGCTATTATTACAATGTAATAAGGCAGCTCCAAAGCCAGCTTACAAATTATTCTTATGATTAACATGCAATAAGGCAGCTCCATGACCACAATTATCATTGCTCAGATAAAATTTTTTAATACATTTACTGTACCTAGACGTTTACCTCCAACTAAGCTTTTTACAGTTTGAGATCTTTCATCCAAACCCATAAATAGCATGTCGAGGTTTGTTGAGAAATAAAGAATATTCTCTAGATTATTTTAATGAGGTTTATCTCACTTTTAAAGATATCCTCCTTCTTTTGAATTTTTATTTGTTTCCTTTGTTCTATTATTTTATATATATATAGGTGTCTCTATACTATAATTAACTCACTCATCAATAAAGAAAAGTATTCTTTCTTCCTGTTTTATATTCTGCACTTGTTGTGGAAGGCTCAAAGTAGTTTTGCCACTTGCCCAACTCGCAACCCATCTAGTGGCCGTATCACACTCCAGCCAACCCACCTTCATCTCTAGAATCCTCCACCGCCGTTAGACCACCTCGCCTGCTAGAAAAATTTTCCGATGACTCTATTTCGGGTCAGCAACCCCACCATTGGAATCGTCTCGGCCTGATCTACCCACCAGAGGAAACATCTCCGGCAGAAGGTCATCCACGAGCCCACATGCGCGTGATTTCCTCTCCACTGCAACCATCACGCGCCGGTGTGTGGGCGGCGCGTGAGCTTGCTGCCTGCAACCGAACTTCTTCCCCTAGCTCGTCAGGTGCCGATATTCACTTCTATCCACCTCTCTTCAAGGTTTGAGACTTGCAGCTACCCTTTTATCAGTTTTTGTGTCCAACTGGCACTTTTCTTCGAGATTTCCTCTTGTTTTCCCAGCACCAATCACTACTACAATCTCTTCCAAGATCCTGAGACCCTATTGTCTCCACTGCAATCTGGTTTGTTGCCTGGAAAGGACTTTATTTTCTCACTTCTATGGTCGCCAAAGGAGCTCATCGATAGTCCAAACACATATTTACTATTATGTGCATAAGAGAAGAAAACAGTCCATGATATTGACAAATCAATATACATCTAGGTGATATTAGCTCTTGTTATGCTTTTCGGTGTTTGTGCCTGTTGTTCAGGTGAATCTTGAGGTCAATGTGGTTCTTTGTGGTCTGTATGTAACTCACCATAGAGGGGAAGTAAAAATTCTGGTTATATTCATAGGAGGGTGTATGAGAGGCATTGAATGGAGATGATATGATCTATTGTTGAGTGGTGGGTGTCTACACCCTCAATTTCTTTAGCTACTAAAAGGGGAAATAAACGAGAAGAGTCTGCTCACCCGAAAGAAAATGTGAGTCATCATGTGGTGACTTGAGCACATTTCCTCTGATCATGTGGGTGATATGTATGAGATGGAAGCTCGATGGTGACCCAAATCTGACTGGCGGAATTATTAATTTACACTCAACAGTTCACCAATTGAACCCATAAGAAATTACAAAGGGAATGAGCAAATTGTCTCACCTAGAGCGATCCAGGTGCTCGACAGATTCAAGAGGATCAAGAGGTTGTCGACTAGAGGGCTGCAAAACCTCGACATCTTCACCCCGAATCTTAAACCAAGCCCCATGAGCCGTGGTCACAAACCCACAGAAAGCAGAAGTCCGCTTCACCCCCGCTACACGTCACAACAATCGACATGAAGCACCTTCCACGACGACTGTGAGCCTCCAATCTGACGGTGTCGACCTAACAGCCAGGGCTTTTCTGAAAGGGGCCAGAGCTGAACTACGGCTACGCAGAGGCTCGAGAGCCGCAATGGTTTGCATGGAGAGTGAAGCCCTAACCTAGTACATATGGGAAGAGGGGCAGCATCCCTTTTGTAGCTGAGAAGAGTTTAAAGAATCATCACAATTTAAGCCACTCGGGGCCGCAGGGCACTCCGCTCGAACAATTGATGACCTCCAAACTGATCGCACAGAGTGACTGACGATAGTTCGAGATGATTTTGACTCCACTCCGAGGAGGAACCACAAATACAGAGCCAACTACGACTGACTCGGTGGACATATGTCAAACTCCCAGAACTAGAACTAATGGATCGCGACCTAGCAGCAGAGCAACGCAGTAAGACTGGAAGACAAACAAGCAATGATGGGAGCATATCGAGTAAGGCTTACTCCAAGATGGTCAAAGCCCATCTCAGTGAGCCCACTTGAGGAACAGTGTGCGTCACACACAACTACGGTGACAACGGTTCCTCGAGGAACACACCAACTGCCCCCCATTAATTATGTCGTTTCTTCCCATTCAATTTTTTACAATCCCCACGCATCTCCTACTACTTCGTCTTCACCTCGCCTAATTTCACCACCATTTCGAAAATTAACAGAGAAGGAGATGCAAACCCAAGCAGAAAGGGAAGTGGACTGTGGTTTCCTCTTATGACGAAGCCTCAAGACATCACAAGCAGTGACACAAGTGCTATGGGTGATGGACGAGGAAGACGAAGAGGAGAACACCATGGTTCCAGAACAAAACCAGATCGAGGAAGAATACATCGATGGGCCAACCTCAGCAGTGTTGTGTGTCTCCTCTTTGGTGGGTTTCTGTGCCCCGCAATCCATGAAGGTTCGTGGAACACTGTTGTCTCGAGAGGTCATCAGACTTTATATCTGGGAGCCTCACACAGCCACTGAAGAGCTCAATATCATATCCAGAACTCCGCGACCCCAACCCAAGAATTCGACGTTCATATGGGTAACGGGGATGAGATAAAGGGTTCAAGAGTGTGCCGAGGGCTACGTCTTCAACTCGGCAGCATAACGGCTGTTGATTTCTTCCCAGTTAGAGCGTCCGGCTACCCCGTGATTCCAAAGGTCACAATTTAGGTGACCTTGATGACTCAGTGGCAAACCTATGATAAAGCTGAGATGAAGGCCAAAAAGGATCATCCAGGGGATCCAACACCTGCCTAGGGCACAAGTCCTGCACACTATGGTCTGTGATCATAGCAAGAAGGTTAGTGGGATTATAAATACGCTTGTAGCCGCTAATGGCGTAAGATTGCGTGGGGCAACTCTGCCCAAACTTGAGCTCTCCTTCCCCAACCCTCGACCTCCTTCTAAGCGCCTTCCAAGATGTCTTCGAAAAGTCAGTCAGCCTTCCCCCGTCCCGATCCAGAGAGCACTCTATTACTTTGCAACCGAGAACTGCTCCAATTTCGGTTAAGCCTTACCGATATCCCAACTTTCAGAAGACAAAGATTGAAAAACTAGTAGCAGACATGTTGCAAGTAGGAATTATTCAACCGAGCATGAGCCCTTACTCTAGCCCAGTGTTGTTGGTAAGAAAGAAAGACGGGAGTTGGAGATTTTGTGTGGATTACCAAGCCCTCAATAAGGCCACAGTAGCCGACAAGTTTCCAATTCCAGTCATTGAAGAACTATTGGATGAACTCCATGTGGCAAAAAATTTTAGCAAAATTGATTTGAAATCCGGATATCACCAAATTCAGATATCCATTCGATGTTCCCAAGACAGCATTCTGAAAGCACGACGAGCACTATGAGTTCTTAGTCATGTCGTTCAGTCTAACCAATGCCCCCTCCACGTTCCAATCCCTCATGAACAACATTTTCAGGGATCATCTTCGTCACTTTATACTAGTTTTCTTCGATGACATCCTAGTTTATAGCATTTCTGAATCAGATCACCTTTCTCACTTGCAAGTGGTGTTCCGCATCCCTGAGCAGCAATTATTCAGCAATGTAAAAAAAATGTACCTGAATCAGTCAATAATTGAACATTCGGGCCATATTATCGGGAAGGGTGCTCACTCGATCCTAGCAAGGTGCAAGCAATGCTAGATTGGCCCTTACCGAAGTCCTTGAAAGCCTGACGCCCTTTAGCCTAACAGGATACTACGTGACGCTGCGGGCTAATTACAAACAGGATAACTCAGCCCTTGACACAACAACAAAGAGCGTATTCCACCTGAATGAAGAAGCCGCGACAAGATATTCTGCTCCTGCGGAGGCCATGACCCTACCAACACTCTGCGATTACCGATTTCTCTAAAGCTTTTGTAATAGAGACAGATGCTTCCGGAGTAGGATTGGGTGCCGTCTTGATGCAAGATGAGAAGCCACTTGCATATTTCAGCCATAAGCTCAAGCTGCAAGCTCAAGCTAAGTCAGTTTATGAAACATAATTGATGGCCATTGTACTAGCAATAAGGCAATGGAGACCTTACCTATTAGGGCACAAGTTCATCATCCCGTGACCGAATTCAACAAACTCTCAGCATTTACGCTGTGCGTGGTAGTGGAAGGGGAGTACCATAAATGATTACTGAAGCTCATGGGATATCATTTCGACATACAGTACAAGCTAGGGAAGGAAAACACGACTGTTGATGCCCTCTCTAAACTCCTAGCTGAGGTTACTTTGACAACTATCTCAATCCCCTTTGTACTAGATTTTGGAGAGCTAGAGGAACAAGTTGTTGATGATCCATACTTGGACAATATCCCTGTCACCACTACCACTAACCCATTACTTACCCCACTTTACTAAGACCGGCTCACTCACGCCATAAATGCGTGGGCTACACCACAGACTCCCTCTCGTTCCACACCTTCTCCAAGAGTTCCATTACGCCTCCCATGGGGGGTACGGGGAGGAGCTACACTTTACAACCTCGATCACAACCGAGTTCTATTGGAAAGAGGATTGTTTAATCATTTAAAATTTGTCGCTTAGTCGCAATACGTGCCAAACTGGACAAAAGTATAACTCCACTTCCCACCGGGCTTATTATACTACGATCCTCACTAAGTATGGGACTACTCTCTACGGATTTCACGAAGGGTTACCAAAGTCCAAAGGTCACAATACAATTTTAGTCAGGGTGGATCTATTGACAAAATATGTCATCAGAGTTTCTGGTACTTCATCCTTTTCTACCCTGGGCACTCATTTTTCTCGCCTAGTATCATCCAAATGATATGGTGTTCCACGTAGCATCATTTTTGATCATGAAACAATATTCATCAACAATTTCTAGACCGAGCTCTTCAAACTGTTAGGTTCAAACCTGCACTGTGAGCTCAAGATATCATCCTCACCGATGGTCGAACGAGGCCCGCAATCGCGTCAAGACCCATTCCGATGTTTTTCAACCAACAAACCCTCTCATCGCTGGTCGATTGCTTACCATATCGAGTACAATTACATAACACATCATTTCATTAATACCGCGAGCACCACTCCATTTATGTCGGTCTACGGGCTGAGCCCCAATTGATTCATTTTAAGTGGGGTCTACAACCCAATCAAGAGATCGAATCACCTATGTTGCTGCGTGAGATTAATCGCTTTGGAGGAACTTAAGCACCATTTACACCGAGCTCAACAGAAAATAAAGGCTCTCACTGACTTTAAGCGCAAGGATGTTTAGTGAAAAGTAGGAGAATCTGTGTATCTCAAGCTACGCCCTTACCGCCAATCGTCTAGCGGGTCGGGCCTATGAGAAGCTTGGCCCTCAATTTTATGGCCCCTATCAAATTCTGGAGAAAATTGGCCCAGTCGCCTATAAATTGGACTTGCCATCTATGGCCCGTATCCGTCCAAAAGATTTCATCCGCCTAAAGCAAAGGTCAGGATCGCAAACTGGGCCATTGGTGCAACCCGCAACGACATCAAGTACCCATCCTTCCAAAGCTGCCAAGCTGCCGAATGTGATCCACTGGAAGGATTTACCAGCTTATGAGGACTCCTGGGAACCTTTCTAGGTGATTCAAACCTAATTTCACTTAACTCTCGAGGACAAGGTTAGTGTTTGGGCAGCAATGATAGGCCTGAAATACATATTACGTATGTAAGAAGGAAGAGAGGAAGGAAAACAATCACAGGTGACACATAAATCAATATACATCCAAGTGATATTAGCTATTGTTATGGTTTTTCTTGTGTGTTGTGTGCCTTGTTGCTCACAAGACCTTGAGGGCTTCAATGTGGTCTTTTTGTATTCGGGAGGAACGCTCAATAGTGGTTGGTCCCAGCAGGAGGGGTGTATAGAGAGGCATGAATGAGATGATAATTGATCTTTGTAATTGAGGGAGGGGTGTCTACACCCTTGAATATTTTTTTGAAACTACTAAAAAGGGGAAATAAACTATAGAAGAGTTTGTTCACCTGAGTGTTAAAATTGTGGGCTCTATCACTCATCCACACCTCACAGGCTTATTCTTACGCCCAACAAGTATAAGGAGTACATCCACCTCACTCAAGCAGCCAAATCTGCATCCATTTTGTCTATTGCCTAGATCGATAATGTCTCTGCTTGTTTTTCACATTCATCTAGTACATGTCAATTCTGGAGCCTCTAATCACCTCTCTGGTAATAAGGATCTTTTTTCTTCACTTACTATTACATCACCTTTACCCATGATTACTTTACTAATGGATCTCAAACCCTAGCTAAAGGAATCGGTTCGGCATGTTCTCTTCCTTATGTACCCCTTACTTCTATCATTTATGTTCCCGATCATTCCTTTTTAATATGATTTTTATCGCAAGTCGACTCATGACCTTAATTGTTTGATTACCTTTCTAATAATCGCCACATTGCAGACCGGCATGTATGACACTGGTATAGGATGTGAGTTTCAAGGCCTCTTTCATCTCACTCTCTTTCCACTCACACTTCCATGAATACTCCTTACTTATTCATAATGCTTTCGTCATCCGAATATTTCCAAGTTTTATAATGGTTCCTTTGTTTTTCTAGTTGCTTTTTTTTTTTTTTTTTATACGAAAAGGAAATCTACAAAGGACTAAAGCCTGAGGGAGACAACACCCGTGCAATACAAAAAAAGCAAAGAAAAACAAAAGACCCACCTAGCCCCCAAGATTAACCCGTAGCCAATAAGGCAATAAGGTTAGCTACAAAAGCATCAGAATTTACAACCGCCCCTACCCAAGAACAAAAGAATAGACAAATGCACTTCTAAGTCTGTTGAGGGAGAACTCTTCATTTTCAAACACAACTCTATTCCTTTCCTTCCAGATTGCCCAGAACAAACAAAAGCGGAGCACCCTCCAGTTTCCCTTTCTTTCACTCTTTTTCCGACAAGGATATCGTCACCAAAACCAAATTCTTGATTAGCCATGGGACACTCCAAGAACTCACGTACATCAACAAAAGGACCAAATTCCTGCACTAAGGCAATGTAACAACAAATGCTCAATGTTTTCTTCATTTTTCCTAAACAGTGTTCCTGCTTACAAGGGAGAAACCCCTCCTCTTGAGTTGATCCATTGTTAATACTCTTCCCACCAGCTTCCTAAGCAAAAGAAGCCTCTATCGGGCTGAACCCATTTATTCCAAAATAACCTTTTTGGGAAGAGGCCTGTCTTTCTCTCCCCCTCCAAAAAATCGAAGCTTGATTTCACTGAGAAATGGCCATCGTTTTTCTAGTTTGTCCTCAATTGAGTGTGAGTCATGTCAGCTTAGGAAACATACTCGTGTCCCATTCCTCGTTTAATTAGATCAGAGCAAAGTCTCCTTCTCGAGTTTGTCCATACCGATGTTTAGGGTCCTTCTCGTGACCGAGTCTATCTCTGGGTTTCGAGCATTTCATTACTTTTATAGATGATTATACTGCTTGTAATTTGGCTATTTTTAATGAAAACCTAAGCCGAAAGCATTCCCCATTTTTCAAGCCGATGTCAAGTTCGAACTCAATTTAATACTTCATCCGTATCCTACGGCGATACAATGCCAAGGAATATCTTTCTAGACCATTCTCCTCCTTTATGTCCTCACATGGGATTCTTCATCTGTCCTCTTGTGCTTACACTCTTCAACATAATGGAGTGGTTAAGCATAAGAACGGTCATTTAGTTAAAACCGCTCGCACTCTTCTACTTCATCATAAGCACCTCAACGTTGGGGGGGATGCTACCTAGCCATCAAGTATTTAATTAATCGTATGTCATCCAAGCCTTACACATCAAATCCCTTATTCCATCCTTTTTCCAAATTAACCCCTATTCTACCTCCCCCACGTGTCTTTGGTTGTGTCTATTTTGTCCATATTCTTACTCCTAGACAAGACAAGCTCTCAGCCAAAGCCACGAAGTGTGTTTTCCTCGGTTATTCCCGACTTCAACGTGGTTATCGCCGCTACTCTCCTGATACACATTGATACTTTGTCTCTGCCGATGTCACTTTTTTTAAAAACTCTTCCATGTTCCCTACCACCCACCCTTCCCATTCTGATGTCATATCTTTACCCCTTCTTTATCCCATCCCGGATACCTCATTTGTACCTCCAACTACTCCACCTCGACCATTGCAAGTTTATACCCGTCGCCCCCGCATAACACGGCCTCCTAGCCAACTCATCTCCTATATACCCTCCTCCCGACACTCCAGCCTCGCGCCCCGCCGGGATCTTCTCACACTTATCTGTAAAGGTACTGCCTCTCAGAATCCCCATCTTATTTATAATTTTTTGACTTATCACCGCTTATCTTCACAATATTCTACTTTTATTTCCACATTGTCTTCTATTTCTCTTCCTAAAACTGTGCATGAGGCCCTCTCTCATCCGGGTTGGAAACAAGCAATGGTTGAAGAAATGGCTGCTCTGCATTCTACTAGCACATGGGACCTAGTCACCTTACCTGCTGGCAAGTCTCCTATTGGTTGTCGTTAGGTTTATACTATTAAGATTGGTTCGGATGGCTGGGTGGACATTCTTAAGGCTCGTTTAGTTGCTAAGGAGTATACTCAGATATATGGCTCCGACTACTATGACACTTGTTCTCTTATTGCTAAGATGACTTTCGTTCGTCTTCTCTTATCTATGGTTGCTATGAGATCTTGGCCCCTGTATCAGTTGGACATCAAGAATGCATTTCTCTATGGCAACCTCACTGAGGAGGTATATATGGAGCAACCACCTAGATTTGTTGCTCAAGGTAACTGGGTTTGGTATCGAGCTATGTCGTTATGGAGTGAGCCATCTCTCTCCTGTTCGCACTTCTTTGACGAACCTTCTCCCGTAAACCTCTCTAACGGATCTCTTCGGTCAGATCTTCCGACTGACCTTCTCCCACACTTCCTAGCGGACCCTCTCCGGGACCCTCTCCGCTACCTCTGCGTAGACCCTCTTCGACGAACCCTCTCCAATGAACCCTCTCCAATTAAACACATGCAATGTGCCTCGATGCACACGACCTATACGCCTACCATGAGCGCTGAGAATCAAATACACTCTATATATTCTTTGGTTTATCTCCTACCTTTTTGTACATTATCCTCCTTCCTTTACACTTTATTTTGTTTCCTTTTTGTTCCATTATTTTATATATATATATATATATATATATATATATATATATATATATATATATATATATATAGGTATACTATGGGCTTAACTCATTCATTCACAAAGAAAGATTTTTTCTTTTCTCTCATTTCACAAGGTTAAATTAATGTTGAGTAACATAGAAGGAATGTCCAATGGAATTCTTCCTTTCATAGTCGCATGCTTCAGATTTTTTTATTCCCTCGCTCGTTTTCCTTCCTTACATATCCTATCTTGCTTCCTTTTTATTGCATTCTCTCTTTTATATATACATAGAGATTGTATCACTTTATACTCACTCACTCATTCAACAAGAAAAGCATTATTTTCTTCTATCCTTTCACAATTAATATTTGGAGCTACCAAAGCAAATGTTTATTTTATCCAAATCCTTCAAAAAAATTTGGTACTGATGTGCTCAATTTTGAGGGTTCGTTTATCATCCTTCACAGAAAATAGTTTATCGTGCTTGATTTGTTTAAAGCAACATATATAACTGACTCACAAGATAACTTGTCGATAGATTGAGAATTTAACAGGACTTCAAATAGGAAATATATGATTTATGCATACAACCACATGCAAACCATAAGGAAAAAGGATATTGGTTACCTTGTTATCAAAACACTTTACAAGAATTTGAAAGGCAACTGCACTCCGGAGACACTTGCTGCGAGTGTTGACACCTGAAATGCACTCCACGATTCTCAAGCAGTTCAGGTCTTGTGGAACTCTACAATTGCAATGAATAATCAGCAAGGATATGGAAAAGAGCATAGATAAACAGAGAAAGGTGACTGAGAATGGGCATTAACATCTTTCAGCATACATGCACATCACAATATAAAATTGACTGAGGTTCAATTAAGTCCATTAAGCTAAAGTCCCAAGGGAAATTTTGGGCCTCGTACAGAATTTCAATCATTAGCATAAGCTGAGGGGCCATTACACACTGATTTCTGGGGGGACAACATCTCATATGCAATATTGATACTTACACGTTGTCAATATTTAGACCTTCAGCATTTATATCACTAATCACCTTTAAATTATCTAATGCAAATGTTCAGGACCATTTACCTCAAGGTTCTATTTTTTACTTTATTTATTTATTTTTGCCTTTTCTCTAATTCCAATCCCCCATATCCTGATAATGTCATGCACATTCATCATCTCAAGATTATGAGCAAGGCAAAATGTATCCAAATATCTAAATCTATTTAAAATAGATGTCTCAGTAGAACATCTAATATTAAAGACAGGAATGCAGGAGCGCTTTTTCAATATCCATAAAAGCCTTTCCGTTTAAAATAAATCAATTGGAATAGTAGTTGTTGGGTGTGAAATTGCATATCATTTGTGCACATCTTATACATTCATTTTGAGCTTTTAATGCGAATTTCACACCTAGATCATGTGAATTTGTCATTATTCCCCTCTCTACGCATTCTGCAAAGATCATAATGAAGATCAAGCATTTTGGAGCAAGAAGCAAGTAGAGAAGGCAAAGAACTACTAGAATGCCATGACATCGAGCTACATGCCACGACATTAAGACAAAGCACCTAAGAGAACACACATTGACATGTCGCGGCATTGGAGTCATATGTCGCGGGCCCGCAACATCGAAGATGAACCGAGGTGATAGACACTAACATGCCGCGGCATCGGATTTACATGTCGTGGCATTGAAGAAGGAAAGAACAGGCCATCAACACTGATATGCCGTGGCATTGGAATCACATGTCGCGGCATCCATGGAATATCTAGACAATCAAGCACTATCCTGCCGCGGCATTGGATTTTCATGCCACGGCCCAATTTTGGAAAGTTTGTCATTTTCGGCCCATCTTTCGAGGCCCATTTTCCCAAACTTCTATATAAACTCTTATTTCGAGGTTTTTAGGGTTCAAACTTTGAGAGAGGGAGGCTACCTCTTCTAGGGTTTTTCTCTCTTGAAGCTTAGTTCCATTTTTTAGGGTTAGATTTCTTAGATTTAGAGTGTTTTTGTGAAGAACTTGGTTTGTAATTGATTATTGCTTGGAAGCACGACCTTATGGAGTGTGGATTTCAGCTTGGATCTTGGGATTGAAGATATTTGCAGCTTAATCTCTGTTTTGTATTCTCATCTCTACCCTTTCTTCAATTTCTGCAGTTTTATGTTTGTCATTAACATGAATTTGTAGGTTTTAATGGCTGAAATGATAGGCTAAACATTCTATAGGGTTGGTTATTGAATGTGGTGCTTGATTTATCTAATCTTTAGTTTGGTTGGATGATATATGCTTGATTTGAAATGTTTGGTGTTAATACTTGGAAGACTATGACTTTGGTTAATTGGTACATGCTGAGAATTGGATCTTCGATCCTTTTACTAGGGTATCCTTGGTGACGCTTGAATTATGCCCTAAAATTTGGTTCTGATTCTCTTAAGGTGTGAGTCAATTAATTGGAATTCTAATTAACCTAGTTAAAGAAGTTTAGGGAATTAGAAAGGTCTTATACTAAATGGATTTCATTAGGAGGGGACACCAAATGTATTAAGCAAGGGTTGCAAGAACGTAATTCATGACCGATTCAGTTAGTCCAGGTTCTATCAAGAACGTAATCGTGACCAGGAGCTCCCGAGGAAAAAATGTCTTTGAGGTGCACGCCTCTATCGACCTCAAAGAACATAACTGTGAATAGGTGGATAGTGCAAGAATATATAGGAGGGAACACAAAAAGGTGGATCCTATATCGAACAACTTAATTACCCGAGTTTCATTCATTCAAATTCTCGTGCCTCATATAGATGAACCACTAAGCATCAATAAGATGGCCTCAACCCTAGTTCCACTCTAAGTCAAGCCCGTGTTTTATTCACTGCTCCAAGCCACAAATTATTTCTGTTTTTAGTTGAGTTCTATTTTTATTATTTTGACATGGAAATGATCTCGGTTCATAATTGAACACCACTTTATTACTTGTGACCTGTGCAATTGCGAGCGGAAGCTGTCCTACTAGACATAGGTAAACCCAACGCCTTTGGCTTATGCCAAGAACTTTAACAAGGAAGGCAAACATAAACCAATCCACATAGCACATCTGTTATTCTAGTAATATAAAAGCATTTAACTATTAAAATTCAATGTTGGATAGAAGCTAAATATTCATGAAAATGAATCCAAACATATCCTTTTTTAGTGAGTTATTTACCTGCAAGCAAGAGATTTCGCTACTTTCTCACAGCTACAATGCCATTCTTTCTCTATGAAGCAACTAATAACTGATAGCATACATTCATAGAAAAGCATTGAGAGGCCTTGCAGCTGGCGATCTAAGAAGAGACAGATAACGACTTCAATCAGCTCTTCAGCTTCTGAAGTTGAGAAGATAGAATGTTTATTCCTAAGACAAAAAAGATCACACTAAACTTAAAGATCATCAAAAAACAAACCATTCAAATTCATTTAGGGCCTCCAAGCGTATACCATAGACACACAATCCTGAAGCGTAATATTAGACAACAGGAAATTTCAAGTGACAAATCAACCATCTGAAAGCTCATGATGCCACCAAACAGGATCAACTTTAGTGTGGCACAATGTAGATCCAGTCACATACCTTACTTGACAATAAACGGCCATAAATTTCAGCCAAGCTCTAATATTTTGAGGTGGACCTCCAGTATCAGAATCTAGAAGGCAATTTTGAGGATGCTGTAAGAGGACTGTCCAACTATGAAGGTGCCTAAATCTATGAGAATATGCATATGACAATTCAGGAATGTCCATATGAAGCAGAAGTTGAAAATAAACAGAGCTCAAAAATAAATGAAACAATTAAAATGCAGAAGTAAATCTATTATTCTATGCATACTCGAGTACCTTTTCACATAGATGTGAGATAAAATGCATGTCAATGCAAGAAGATTAGCCAGGATCTGATTCCCAAGTAGCTCAAATGAAAAAAAGAAGTTATTCCAATGAATGCATTTTTCTAGCTACTTCGGTCAGAGTCACCAGTCGTTATGAGACAGAATCTTTGATAAAATGTTAATTATCGATTGCTTCATTCATTGTGTATCATTCCAAGGACTGTAAAGCAGTACATGGGAAAAAGGAACAAAAACCATCACCTGCCAGTCCCCTTATATTATAAGAAACTAAGCCTCACAATAACCATCTTGTAACAAAGATACTGGTGAAAAAAAATTCCTTCATAAGTAGCTTCTTTAAAAAAAAATGCAGAGAATTTTCAATATTCAAATGCAGCTTAATGGTTCAAAAACTGTACACTAAGACTGCATGAACTAATGCAGAGCAGAAGGGCTGTTGCCAGTTGGTGCCCAAAATGGTGTCTTACATGGGCAAACGCTTCATCTTATGAGGAAATGAATTTCCAAATTTATGATCCTAATTGAATAACTTGTTTATTAACAGATCAATCTAGTTAAGAATGTGCAGCTTAGATGCCACCATTTTAGTCTCTGTCCTTGCATGGAGATTCAACCTGAAACTGACAGTTTTTTTTCCAATGGTCAAGAGGGAGTATAGCTCGCTGGCTTCCGTGTTCTTGAAAACATTTAAAACAATTTCAAAATATGGTAACACCATAAAGGTGTGCTTGAGTTTAAGATTGAAATAGTCTATTTGAAAAAAATTACAAAATTAGTTTTTAATCAGTTCACGCCCCGGGGAAGTAGCGCGCTTGGGCCATGTAGGATTACAAATCGGCAAATGCGCCGCCCACGCATAACGGTACTAATTTTGAGTCAAATACCGCTGTCATGGACAACGGCATTTGATGGTTTTAAAATGCAATTGTTGCTGTCCATGATAGCGGCATTTGATAAAATTCCAATTACCGTTATCCATGACAGCGGCATTTGCCATCTTGTACCCAAACACACTACTTTGGGCATTAGTTTGAGTTAAAAACTATTTTTTTTTCAAATGAACTATTTGAGTCTAAAACTATGTTTTTGAAAACAAGTTTTGGGAACATGGTGAACCAAAAAAAATGGGGGCCCCCTTTTTACGAAACAAGTTTTTAGTGTTTTTTTAATTTTTCAGAACAAAAAACCGTTCTTGAAAATAGGAACCAAACAGACCCTATGACTTCAAACTACACATCTAAAGGAATTTCTAATTTTGTGCATCTCCTGATCTTGAGATGTGGCTTATCCAAGACAAATCAGCACGCTTACTCCTATTCCAACCAAGGTTTCAAAGAAAAAAATAAATATTCTTAGGAGGATGGATGTTGTGATTCAAACCAAGATTCAATTTAGATCCTTCTTCCGATTCCTTGTCGGGATCTAGATGGATCCCTTGTAAAGTTTCACATCTAAAAGGAAAATTCTCATTTTAGAAAAAACTGGTGAAAAAGCTATGGAACTATACTTTGCAGAAGTTTTAATGTCCACCAGCTGCATTGGTCTACCATCCACTATGTACCCACAATGGAAATTTTAAGGGTGCGAGAGTGTACCAGTTTTCAGCAATTCTGTATGTGATGAAAAATTGGGCAGAAATCCATAAACTTCAAGAGCGCTTTTTAGATCAGAATAGCAAGGAAACCAGTCGATTTTAGTAAATGGCAGATCAACCTAAGTAAGCAGAAATACTCATATAAGCTAATATAAATCCGTATTAACAAAGACCAATACAATCTACACAACTTTTAACAGTACACTGAAATCAAAATCTGCTCTGAATCATCCTCAATAAAAATTGCAACCATATTTACCTCAGTCTTTGAGAGAATACTGCACCAGAAATCACATGCAGATGTCCTTAACTCTTCCTTGGATGAGTACAACACTGTTAAACCAAATATCAGGACATGATAAAATATCATAAAATTGCTCATGGATTACCACGGATAAACAAATATATACTCACTCAAATTAAAGGTCCACATTGCAATTGATTTTTCTACAAGACCACAAATAGAAACCAATCTAGAGAGCCAGCCATTTACAATTAATCCTTCAAGAAAAGCTTCCCCTGAAGAAGACAATAGAAAAGTAACAAGAAATTCAACTAATCATGTCATCTCTAACTTGTCAATTTGCATTTAAAAAATAAATTAAAGCTAGAGCAAAATTGACTAGTGACATGTCATAAAATGAGTATCCCAAGTGACAACATATTATGACCACACTATCCTCAAGCAGAAGTAAGTATAAAGCAAAAAGGTAGAACCTTTCTCAGCACAAAGCTCAACTGATGAATTGACCTCATTGTTCATAAAAGAATTTAGAATCTCACAACTTCTAAGCTTGGGGAAAGTAAGAGGCGGTGGAGTTTTCTGCAATTCAAGGAGCCAGATGCCAAAAAATATCAATTCTCAATCATCCTCCTAGAATGATCTCTATCAAAATCGTTGAAACTTTGAAAAAGAAGAAAGCATAATGCTGAGTAGTAAAAAATTTATCAGTTCATAAAATAATACCTGATTTCCAAAAACCTGCATGCCCCAATATGAAATCTCATCTTCACTGCTTATTTCTTTCATCTACAAAACACAAGTCACAGAGGAAGGTGCTTTACATTTTTTATGGTGAAAAAATAATTTCTAAAGAGAAAATTATACCTGTTGTTGGCACTTATCAATAGTATCAAAGAATGCAGTTTCTTTGCTTGTATCATCCTCCTCATCTGAATTGTAGGATTTTCTGGCCTTTGCTCGTTTGGATTCCCTCTCAATGAGTCTGCTTTTCTCCTTGTAGTAATCAGTCACAAGATCATCCAACCCAATAACCTTCTTCCTATAAGAAAAAATGATAAGCACGCTTCAACAATAAGTAATCACAATTCACTCAATTCAAATGAAAGACCACATCAATAAGATTCTCCAAATTCAGGAACTCGATGAAACTTTGAAAGCCTTAACTAAAAAACTGATCTTGAGCCCATTTCCTAACAAGATACAAGTCATGGGCCAAAAACAATCCCAAGGGCACCTTAAAAATTTTCCAAAGATCAACCCAAAAGACCCTTAAATTCCTCTGCAGAGTTCCAAACATCTCTTCTACGACTTCACATTTAAATAAATCAGCTTTCCACAATAATTATCTGGCTCCTTATATAATATTCACAATCATTTTAAAAGCAAAGCTACATTTAACATTATGGGATTCCAAATACACAAAGAATCCACCGCAAAGCTCCTCAGATATGGTAGCCAACATCACTAGATGCAACTTTTTCCCTGAACCATGATATTCCTATAAGTCTAACTAGATTTTCCAAACTAGTTAATGACTACCTTAGGAGAACAATGACATGTTGTACAACAGCAAGTGAGACATAGTGCTCTTGATGCAAGTCAAACATCCCCTTTAGAAACATGACTCAGAGAAGGCAAACAATAGCTATCTCCCGTTGCATATCTCAATAGAAAGTGGAATTTTGACACCTTCCCATCATCAAGAATCGGCATGGTAGATACCGGGAATTCCAGCAAACAAGATAACAAAAACTTCATAGCATACTGCACAAGCCAAACCCTAAAAACCCAAATGCCCAAGAGCAACAATAGCGACAACGTGAAAATAAACCCTAGCTACACTCATCAGCTCTTCGTATATAAAGAAAAAAGGTAGTGGAAAACGAAGAGAAGAGCAGGTTGGGAGAAAACCTCTTCTTAGGAGCAGGGCTTCCGAGGAATGGATCTTCAGACTCAAAATCAAGTGGACCATCCATCTCCACACAATCCCTCTAGGTCTAGCGCAGCAACTGAATTCAAACTAAAAACCACAGAAATGCCGGTGACGAAAATTGATCTGAAATCATTTTCAAAGTTGG
Source organism: Tetrastigma voinierianum (assembly GCA_016808115.1). NCBI lineage: Eukaryota > Viridiplantae > Streptophyta > Magnoliopsida > Vitales > Vitaceae > Tetrastigma > Tetrastigma voinierianum. The sequence continues at coordinate 253,080 of JAEQBH010003793.1, forward strand.
GCGCGCACTGTCTTCTGACCTGACCTTATTTCATTGTCCCTTGTTTACGCCGCAGACGCATGATTAATTTCAGACTTGGACGCGACTAATCCTGCTTGACCAGACTTGAACAAATTTAATACTATCCTCGCTAGTGATACTTCGTAATAAAATTACGGACTTTATCCCACGCTTTTGAGATATTACGGCACTGGCAAGGCTTGTTTTTTTACTTAACGTCAATATAATTTTTTTAAATTAATATCGAATCTGTACTTAATAAAGATTAAGATGTTTCGCTTTGTTTTTTAATATTGTGTGAAATAAAGAGAATGGCAAATCCAAGACGGATTATTTGATTCTCGTCCACCCTCATTCTTAATTACACTCATTTAATTTAATATTAATCGGGTTTTTAATGTTTTTAGCTTTATTTTCTCAAATCCGATATGCTCATGTATTGTTACTCTCTTCAGAAACTAAAAACAAATTTTCAAAATTCGCAAACGTTAATAAAAATAATAAATCATTACAAGGTCAGGTAGTTCTATAAAATCTCTTCTGTATCTCTGATGATGAAACGAATCGCACAAGAATCTGCCTTTAAATCTAATGAATTTTAAAAGTTTCGTTTAATTACGGCATGTTCGAAATTTGTCCGACGATAAGCTTGTCGTTGACTCGCTTTATTTGCATTTTTACTAAAATCTGAAAAGCTTTAGCAAATTTGCCACAAGCTTCATTTAAAATAAAGTTCAACCGAAAAGAAATAAATTGTTTCGTATAGAATCTGGTCCGAACGGGGGTTAATACGAACTACGATCAAAATAATACTAATGCTCTATTCTCGATTATATTTAAAAATATTTTTTATTATTTTATTTTTATACTTTAAATATAAATAAATTATTATTATTATAATGTTTTTTATAAATAATTTATAAAATTCATAATATATTTTTCGGGGATAATATATATTCTAATTTATATATTGTTAAATTTATATTTTATAATATATTATATCATATATAATATATTAAGCTATTTTTTTTATTTCATGTATTTATTATTAGTTATTTGATAATATATTAGTTAATAAATTTTTGTTTAAATTTTAGTTACTAATTATTTTTTCAGAAAACTATAAAATATTTCATTCCTAGCTTAATTCGGCGACCCACTAATTCCAAGTGATTAAAAATCAAAGCACAAAAATAACTCACTCACTAATTTTCCCCGCTACTCGCCTCAGCATCTACCAAACACGCACTTCACTAATTTTCATTCCGTGGCTCGCTTTAACTTCTCTCGTCTCCATTTACTAAACACTCATTTTAAGGCCTCGTTTCTGCAAGGGTGGGATAGAATGGGATTATTATTTTATAATACTTTGATTTTATAATTATTATGTTGTCTTGCCCGTTTGGTGCTAGGGATAGGATGAGATTATTATTTTGAATAGGATGGGATGGATGATGGGATAATTATTGTATTGTCCTGTGTTTGGTGACGTCGGATAAGAAAACCAGATTAAAAATTTACTGTTTGTATTTTATGTTTTATTTAAAATTAGTTATTGAATAAGTTGAATGAAATGAAGAAAAATAAATCTTAGGATTACAATCCTGGGGTATAATCTGTGGCACCAAACACCGGATGATAAAAATCACATCCTATCCAGTGTTATCCTCTATACCAAACAGAGCATCTCCAACAATGAATCTTTATTTATAATTCTGGGATATAATATGTGGCATCAAACATCGGATTGGATAAAAATCACATCCTATCCAATGTTATCCTGATACCAATCAGAGCATCTCAAACAATTAATCTTATTTTTAACTCAAAATCTGTATTTATAAATGATGGGAACACACATTTTCTTATTTGCCCGTTTGGTGCTAGGGATAGGATGGGATTATTATTTCGAATAGGATGGGATGGGATGAGATAGGATAATTATTGTATTGTTCTGTGTTTTGGTGACGCCGAATAAGAAAACCATATTACAAATTTACTGTTAGTATTTTATGTTTTATTTAAAATTAGTTATTAAATAAGTTGAATGAAGCCTTTATCAATTTTGTTTTTCGGTCTGATCCTCCACCTTAAGGTGCAATAAGTTGAATGAAGGAAAATAAATCTTAGGATTACAATCCTGGGATATAATATGTGGCACCAAACACCGGATGATAAAAATCACATCCTATCCGGTGTTATCCTTTATACCAAACAGAGCATCTCTAACAATTAATCTTTATTTATAATCCTGGGATATAATATGTGGCATCAAACACCGGATTGGATAAAAATCACATCCTATCCAGTGTTATCCTGGATACCAATCAAAGCATCTCAAACAATTAATCTTATTTTTAACTCAAAATCTATATTTATAAATGATGGGAACACACATTTTAGAAACTCTAACTCTAAGAGCATCTCCAAAAGAAAAAATCTATTTTTAACTCCAAATTAGCATATTCTCTATATTTAGAGATGATGAAGTCTACATTTTAGAAACTCAACTCCAAAAAGCAATCTTTATTTTCAAATCAAAATCACTTTCATTCTTGAAACATTCATTTTTTTAAATTATAATATTTTAAGAATATGATATATAAAATGATTTTATTTATATTTAAATATAAAAATAAAATTATATTAAATAAATAAAAATATATTAAAAACCATTTTAAACTAATAATTATATTATAGAGTATCATATTACATTAGAAAATAAAGTTACATTAATAAAAGCTACATACTAAAATACATTAAATCCAAATGATAAAAATACAATATAAAACTAATAAGTAAGAATCACGTCCATAATTTTCATCATCATATTCATTACAATTACTAAAATTACCATCACTATGACCACTTGATCCACTTTGTTTGGATTTGCGAGTCATTTTTTCAATAATCTTCAACCTCGAAATTTTCATGCTCAAATGGGTTGGAAATTTAGTCAATATTTTTCTCCATAATTTTTTTTTATTGTCTTTCACATTCTAACTCATTTGTTATGCTCATTTTCAACTCAGAGATCTTCACCTGAATCGCTTCTCCGATTTCTTGGCCATTTCGGCAAACCGTGCATTTCTTCTCTTTTCACATTTTTTAAATATCTCAATAATTTCATTATTTATCTCATACATTTTGGCAAGGAGATAAGTCTTCTCAACTTTTAACATTTTTCTTGTTTTTTCTTTATTTATTCCCATAGGACAGCTAGATGAAGAATTAGTTTGCATGTTAACATGAGCTCGATCATCATTTGCATTAGATCAACTAAATATGATGCCTTCAAAGATTTAAGTGTAGGAATCTCTCCATGAGACCCTTGAAAGACTTTTGGTTGTTGTTGTTGTTTGGGTAAGACGTCTGCCCACTTCTCTGCATCTTTAAGTATAGGTCAAACATGATCAAACAAGAATCCTCTTTTTTCATTTGAGTCTTGTGCAAATAAGACTTTAGCAACGTTCAACTATAAAATGGCAAGAAAAAAATAATATAATGCAAATGATAGAAGTTATAATAACATTCATTTTTTATAAACGAAGATTATATCTACTTACAATATCTATTTCGGAGTAATTCACTTTGATTCAAATTTTCGACTTGCCACACACATCCACGAAATTTGTTGATAGTCTTCATAATATATGACATACGACATGAAAGAGACTTTGATGTTCGACTACTATTATGCTTGTTATGATAAAAAACTTCATAAATACGCTCTCATAATTTATATATTTTTTTGTTTATCCCATAAATAAGATCTTGAGAAACCTCAAGCCATGAGTTATATAATATTTTATCTTCTTCCATCGTGAAGACTTTTCCACGGCTACCACGACTTGAGCTAGAGATATAGTAATTGATTATGTATCAATAACAATGTTTCTTGTAGTTAATGTATTAGTTTAAGTAAATGATATGCAAAACATCATGTGATATATTTTCTATATTCTTTTTTTTTTCTAAGAAATTATTGCATTAATTAATTAAAATCTTAATGTTTTATTATCCAACTCCAATCAACAATCTTTATTTTCGATATAAATGAAAATAATAAAAATGTATTGATATGATTGTCAAAAAAAAAAAAAAATTATTTTAAGAAAAATTTTAAATTATTAAAAATAAATGAATACTACAAAATCAATATATTAAAATCATTTTACAATATTATATATGAAAAATTCAATATTAATAAAATAATAAATAATAAATATAAGTATATCAAAAATAAAAACATGTTATAAAATATAATTAAAATAATAATTTTATTATTAATATAATAAAATAAATGAAATAATAAGAGTATAATAATAGGATAATAGTGCTTATTAAGATGCATCCCATCATCTCTATATTTGTAGACGTGAATGAATTCCAAATACAGATGACTATTCATCTCTATTTGCATCAAAATGTAGAATTTCAGAGCATGATTTTTGCTCCAAAATCTCTATATATAGAGATAGAGTAAAAAATAAAACCATTTTGGAGATGCTCTAATAAACAATCTTTATTTTCAACTTTAAATTACTATTCATTATTCCAACATTTATTTTTTTTTTAAAGAATATTTTACAAATATGATATATGAAATACTATAAATATAAAATTATAATAAAAAAAATATGTTAAATACCTAAAAATACTTTTTAAACTAATAAATTAAATTATAAAGCATAATATTTCATTAGAAAATAAAACAACATTAAAAAAACTACGTAATGAAATTACATTAAAATTTGAACCAAGTGATAAAACTAAAATACAAAAACTAATATGGTGGTAAATTACTTCTATAATTTCCACTGTCATATTAATTGTAATTATTAAAGGACTAATACGTTATTGAGATAAACAAGTGTTTCATGATAGTATGTCAATGTGCATAATAATTTATAATATGATTACAGAAGATGAATTTGATACTCATGGGAGCATTATTTATTTGAATGTGATATTTCTTCCGAAAATTGGTATGATAATAGATAAAAATAACAATTTCAATGAATCCTTCCTCGCCCTAAATAAATTAAAGATAAAAGAAACTTGTTATGTACATCAAAATGCATTAATTGAACATTTATAAAAAATATAAGATAACAATGTTTCTGATAGTTAATATACCGATTTAAATAAATGAAGTGCAAACATCATATGATGTAATTTCTATGTTCTTTTCTTCAATTTGAAGTTGTATTTTTATTTGTAAGAGATTATTCCATTAATTAATTAAAATATTAACTTCATTTTCAATATAAATGAAAATAATAAAAATGTATTATATCATTATCAAAAAAATAATTTTAACAAAAAATTAAATTATTTTATATTTATTTATTTTAAGAAACAATTTTAAATTATTAAAAATAAATTAATACTCTAAAATGAATATATTAAAATCATTTTAGACAAATAATTCAAAATTAATAAAATAATAAATATATCTTGAAAAATAAAATATTATTAAAATAATTATTTATTATTATAATAATAAAATAATAAAAGAATAAAATAATAGTGGTAATAATAAAAAAATATAAGAATAATGTTGACTAAAATGTGATCCCATCATTTTTATATTTAAAGATTTAAATAGTAAATATTTAAATATGGATATTTACTATTCCCATCTCTATTTTATGGATGAAAATAAAGAATGATTGGAATGAGATTTTTACCAAAATATCTTTATATATAAAAATAAAATAAAAAATAGAGTATTTTTTGGTTGCTCTTTGTATTCAACCAAATGTTACAAACAACTTTTGATGGAGGATTATGTAGATGTCCACCTATAGGAATTTTTTTTTTTTTTAAAAGGACAACTCAAAATCTGGTTGTAAGATTAATATTTTCTTTTTGAGAAAATATTCCTCTTTGATGTACAAGAATAATTAACATTCTCATACAAGAATAATGCGTTGCATATTCATTTCATACAAAATAAGTAATAAATATTCATAAATCCATAGAATATTTTTATTATATACACTTTTTTTTCTTTGGATAATAATACCAAATACATACAAGTATAAGATTTACTTGTTCGAGGCTCAAATCATGTAGAGTGGAAAAGAATAAAGATTCAAATAAAGGTGAGATGAATATGCACGCGTCTTTTTACTCCTATTTGGTTTTCATTTTTTAAAATTGTTTTAAGAATTTATGAGAACACAATGAACATCATGTTGATATTCTATAAAATTGTTCTTCTTTTCCAAATATAGTGGTTTTTGTATTTTTATGTATTTAAAAAAAAAAATTAGTAATCAATGTTTTTTGTGTTTTCCTTATTATTATAACTGCAACAGTTTTGATGAACAATAATATGAATTCAAAAGCATAAAAGTAAAGAAATAATCATAAAAATATACGATATGTTTTAACATGATTCAACCAATTATACCTACATCTATAAATAAGAGAAAATATTTTCGTTATTCTTGAAAATACATAAAACATGATTGAAGTATTAAAGTATTACGGCAATTAGGAAAAATCATAAAATCACAAAACCCTAGGATACCCATAATACCGAAAAAATAACTCATAAAACTCTTAGGCCCCGTTTAGTTCACGAAATTTTTTAACTCTATCCAAAAATTCGCATTTAAAAATAATGTATTCTATTATCAGTTTTCTACTTAAAATACGCTTCGCATTTGAATTTGGTTGAAAATAAAGAATAAGAAAATCGCTTTGTAAACCATTTTCTTGAAATGAAGTTAAGGAAAGAACAATGAAAATATGTTTAAAATGCAAGTTACTATTCACAATCTCATGTTTTCGTGGTTCATTTAAGAAAATCAAAGTGGAAGACGAAAGGAGTAAGAAAAGAAGAAAATAAATATAATCCCGTTTTCGTTTTATCCCAATCCATCAAATCCCGTATTTTCGATTTAATTCGAAAGCAAGGAAAACAAAGATGCAATTCTTCTGATCTATATAAAATGTCAAAATAAATAATTCATTTTCTTTGTTTTCAAAATTTGTTTTTGTCCGATTCTCTTAAATAAACGTATTTTCCTTGTTTTCGAAAAATTTGAATAGAGAAAACAGAAAATTTTCTACCTATTAAACAGGGTCTTAATCTCTCAAACCCTATAAAAATATTCCTAAAAACTTTCCTCGTATTATAAGGAAACTTAATATTACAATATCTAACAAATAAGATTTTGAGACATATTATAACACTTATTTTTTTTATCTTCCAAAAAAGCAATACATTTTCCAAAAATTGCCTTTCATCCTCCTTTTCCTACCAAAGGACTTCTCTATGCAAGAAGATAAGAAAAAGGTAATAATAAATGATTGGAGGAGCCACCATAAGCTCAAGGGGCATATTCCCCCCTTCCAAGTTTTTTATCTATGCCCTCCACTCCTACCCTAACCTACCATACCCTACCCTACCCCATTTCCCTTATTTATGGTGTGTTATTGATTTAATTTTTTTTATCTTATTATGATGTATTATTAAAATTATTGGAGCAAATTTTTTTATCCAATATTTCGATAACACTAAAGTTCTATTTAGAACCTATAAAGTATTAAAGAAATAAAAAATATATTAAAGAAAATGATTTTTATGTATGATTTAACTGTGAAAATTTTAAAATAAAATTAAATATAATTAAAATTTCTTAAAATTTTATATAGTTTTAAATTTTTTAGTTCTTATACGATAGAAAAAAACAAATAAAATGAATTTGAATAAACATATATAATTAATTTATTAAGTTTAAACTTTTTTTTCTTCAAGTTTTCTTTCTTCTATATTTTATTTCCTTAATAATTTATGAGTTGCAAATGGAGTCTATTGGTCCACTAAAACTTTTCCCAAAAAAATTATCGTTTCTACAATTGATAGATTTAAGCCAAGTATAAGTTATTATACTAAAAACTCTAACCACCAAATTGTGACACCCCAAAACCTAGGGGTCCGTTCACTAATCGTCAACCTGAGGAAACTCGTAGATATCGGGTAACTCGATACTACACTACTATGTCCTATTTACCAGAACCCGTAAAGTTAGCAACTAAATGGTCACTCTGGGTCCATTTATTCATATTCATTTGAAATATGCAAGGTCATAATTTAAAACGGCTTATAAGAATTTAATTACAACTCTCGTGCATAATAAAATTACAAGTTGGAACTAGATTGTTCCAAAATATTTTACAAAAAGGTTATTAAAAGTCACATGTTGGCCTTCTTCACAATTGCGGCCTCGAATGAGTTCCGTCCACCGGTGTCTGTTATGCACTTGAAATATTTTCCCTTATAAGGTGAGTCACGCCCAGTAGAAAAACTTCCTACAAAGACTACTCCCCATCTAAATGCACATGCAATGGTCATGTTCCACATTCACATCCCAAGTAAATACATATGTCATTTATATTATGGAATCCTACATGTCATGCCATGAAATAAGATGTGACTCAATCATGTACCATGCTCTGAGTCATTACTGACTCCACTACTCAATATGATGCCAATGAGTAATAAAACCCGAGTCAATGACTGACTCCTACTACACACCCCTATGTCCATGCGTGATAAATTCGTCGTCGATGAATCGCATCCAATGATCATTTTGAAAACAAAAGTTATTTGTTCTTTAAACCAAAACTTTTGGATGTCATATTCGAATGACCATTTATTTTACAAAACCGTGTGTCTTTTGTGGGCAGCGAATTTTCAGGGTCTCATTGTAGGCTTCACAAGCCTTCCTACACTTTCACGGGCTTTCACCGTTGGAAACGTATCAACCATATATACTAGATCTTTCACCCGATGGGGTATTTATCTCTACTTGCTATTACTTTACACATATTTTCATTTCTATGTATGCAACCGTGAGACTCTGTTGGACGTCGTCCAACGGTACCAAGTCCACCAATCAATCACCAAACATAGTGTTGATTCATATCATACACTCACACCCATGTCATGTGATGTCCCCATGCATAATGCAATGCGATGCGCCACTACATGTCTATGTCATGCCACATATGTAATGAATGTCATATGGACAACTCAAACCACACAATTTATCATGTGTCATGGACTAAATGCATGTACTTTCCAATTAAACTCATATCATGTCGATATATTTATGCACACATAAATCAACATGTTTTCACACAACTACCTCAAAACATGTTATTCAAAATCAAGCAACAACACCCTTGATCCTCGTGGCCAAGTGTGACATATACTATGTCCACAAAACGGGACCGAGACAAGCCATAAATAGGCTACCACAACCAGCCATCCACATGCCTCAATCATGCCCTAAACAAGACCTGAAAACTGTCCTAAATTCAGTTTCATAGTAGCACTAAATTCAGTCCTGAAATCCATCCCAAACCAGGCCCATAAACAATCCACAAGACTGGATTACACACAAGCCACAAGACCAACCACCAAAACAGTTTCAAAATAGGCTATAACAGCCCCAAATTAGTCCCGAAATCGCTCCCAAAATTTGGACACAAACAAATAAACAGCCTAAGCTTTGGCAGTCTTGGGAAATGGACCATAACTTGGGTTGTAGAGATCCGAATTGGTTGATTCAAAAGCCTAACATCAAGTTCACAAATGCAGCTACAACTTCTATGAAGGGCACGAGTCCAAATTCCCTCCGTTTCCCAACTGAAAACCGATGAGTCCTAAACTCCTCTATTTTTAATCCATTTTTTATGGCATATTTTTAGCAGTTTCAGATATATTTTAATGCCAAATTATGGAATATTCACTAACTTTGTGTTTTGTAGGTTTTAATTGAAAAATGAGACAATTCCAACAGAAAAGAAGAAAAAAAGTGGCAATTGCAGCATTCTCTGTCATAACATAGTTTTTGTTTGTCACCCACAAAATTCTGCCATACCGTATCAACTATGTTGGGTACCTGCCACCAGATAGTCGCAACAAAGTCCAACTGGAACCCAAGACAGAATATCTCTGCCGCGACAAAGAGTTTTTTGTCGCGACATTGCTGAAGAAGATTGTAAAGAAGACTGTTTTGTGACTATGATCAAGGCAAATGGCAGCGAAAACGCCAAGCCGCGACAATCCTTTCTCTCAAGGTAAACATAAAAAGGTCTAATATTAGAAGATGAACTCTTTCGCGACAAAAGAAAGCTATGTCGCGACAGAAAATGGCAAGGATATAACACAAGTTAGCTGAGACAAGTGTTTTTATGTTGCGACAAAGTTTTCAGCATGGAACTAACTCAAGGAAGAATTTCTATCGCGAGAAAGAAAATCCCGTTGTGACATAACATTCAGAGTTCACAACAAAGAGCAATAAGACTTTGTCGCGACAAAGATTATTTTTGTCGCCACAAACAAAACGTGAGGGAGGTGAACTCTCTGTCGAGATAAGAAGTTAAAGAGCAATACAAAAGGAATAGCGATAAAGAAATTCATGTTGCGACATAGTAAAGAATTGAAGGCAGAATCTTTGTCGCAACAAAGAAGTTTATGTCGCGACAATAAAAGCTATAGAATGATAGAATTATGTTGCGACAAAAGAAAATTCGGTCGCGACAGAAATTGAATGAGATCTGAGATTAGCTAAGTCAAGTCTATTGCAACAAAGATTTTTATGTCGCAACAAACAACTCAGCTAGGGATAAGGATTAGAGAAGAAAAGTCTGTCGCGACAAAAGAAAATTACGTTGCAACAAAAATTGCTAAGTAATCAAAGAAATCCTGTCGCAACATAGAAAACTCTGCCACGACAAAGAAAATTATGTCGTGACAGTTTCCAGAGGCAGAAGTGTATGAAGAGTTGGGTGCAAGAAATTTTATGTCTTGACACAAGACATTCCTGTCTCGACAAGAACAAGAATGCTGGATCAAAACTTTGTCGCGACATTATCAACGTCTATCGAGATAGAATCCAAGAAAAGCTCGTAGAACGTAGTGACGTAAACCGCAGCCTGCGACAGGGGGTTAGCCACAAAGACCTAAGACCTTTGTCGCCACGTAACTTTCTGTATGTCTGATGAGCACCAATTTGGGCCAGAAATTTGGGGATCCACAACACAGTCTTGAAGTGCGATCCAACATTGGAAAGTCTATAAATAGACGTATCTAAGGCACTGTGCGTAGCTTCGGCAATTCCAGGACTCCTGGGTAGTTGAAGACTCTTTGTATATTATTTTTATTTTCTTTTTCTTTTATTTCCTTTTTAGTAGATTTAGTTTTGAAGTGTGTTTTAGTTAGTTTTCTTTGATTTTTCGGAGTCGGGTGCAATGAATCAAGTGCAGCCTCGAGCCGAATTTCTTTGCTAAATTTTCTCTTTCATTATTGTTTTGAATAAAATGAAGTTTGAAAATTTTATGGATTTCATTTATTTTAGTTCATTTACACTTTCAGTGAATTTTCTTGATCAGTTAATCACTGATATGAGTGAACCAGTTTTGAAAGGTTGAGCTCCCTCTGGGAATGTTCGATGATGATAGTCATTTTCTACACAAGTGGAAGAATACCTTAGTTAGAATTCTAGAATTTATTTGATTGATATTATTTTTTAACTTAATTGTTCCCAATACTAGTACCGTGTACCCAAGCAAAGTATTGTATCTTCCTCTGGTTTCTAGGAGGTCCTCTGCATGACATATAGATGGAGATCCTGAGGGTATAGAGCCGTTCTTTGTGGGTATGGTAGACTAATACTTTGGAACTAATGAACTCTAAAAGATTACTCAAATAAATCACTAACTTACTCATGGTTTGAGGATAGTTTGATGAAGTATCAGTTTAATCACTCAGAGGTTTCTCCTCTCTCTGATGAAAGGATTCTAATCTTGTGTTAGCAAATATCTAATCAAGGAGATGAAGAATTTCATCAAGATCAAGGAGTGATAAGTGCCATCTAAATTAACGCCGCAGAATATCCTCGTCTACGTAGCACCCTTCAATCCTAAGATTTGGGTGCGGGTACTAAAAAGGAAAAATACTCAAATCTTAGAAAGATGATTATATCTTACAGTGGCCACATTAGGATTCATGAGTCAGAAATGAACATGAATCTCTAATTAGTGAAAGGTATGGTTAAGGGAGAAATCCAAACTATACCACAATGCATCTTTAAAAATTTAGCTTTCCAACTTATGGCTTAACTAAGATTCAAAATGATGCAGAAATTGACAATTATTCATTGGTCTATGTCTTAGTGTTGTCTCACTTAGTGAACTCTCAACTTGATCCTTATTAATATTTTATGTACACTAGTGAAATTACTTTAGTATTATTTACATTTTCTAATTCATCTAATGAGTTCAATAGCAAGGATTTTAAGTAGTCAAGTAGTTGGTTTTATGATTCATCATCAATCCTTGTGGAACGATATCTCGTGACTTAATGAAAAATTTTTATTACTAGAGTGATCTCGTGCACTTGCAGTGTTTAAGACCAATTAAAAATTTTAATGAATCCATTTTACAAAAAGGACAAACATATATTTTCATCACAAATCGGTCGAACAAGTTTTTGACCCCGTTGCCGGGGATTAGATAATATTCATTTGGTGGAAGAGTCATAACTTTGTTTGCACATCTTGGTCTAACAAGTTTTTGGCGCCGTTGCCGGGGATTAGATAATAGTCCTTGGTAATAGTTCCATAAATTTGTATATATATGATCTTGTTTGTCAATTGGTTTATATATATATATATATATATATATCACATTTTGGTCAACAAGTTTTTGGCGCCTTTGCCGGGGATAGATTGATGAATTCCAAGATCAATATTCTAACCAAAGAGAGAATTTCTAATTTGGACATTTTTCTTTATTTTATTATAGTTTTTAACTGCAGTAGCTTAATAAGCTACTGAAAATAATTTATGAACCAAAAATGTCATAGCTTTTTCCCACATATTTCATTTGATCTCATTGTGTTTTTATTTCAGGAAGACAGTAAATGCATAGAAAACCAGAAGCAGATTTGCTACCCTTAGATACAGAAATAGAAAGAACATTGAGAAATATGAGGAAGAGTACAAGTGCAGAATAAAAAAGTATTGCAAATCAGAGAGAAAGACTGCAACCTATTCCAGAAAAAGCAGAAATAGAAAGACCTAAACGACAAATGACTATGGAAGACTTTTGGAGGCCTTCTATTCAAGATGAATACTCTGTTGTAAGACAACCTGCCATAGAAGCAAATAATTTTGAATTGAAGCTAGCCTTGATCACCATGGTACAGTAGTATCACCATTTTGTTGGTCATCCTTCTGAAGACCCCAATGGGCATATGGGAAGATTCATAAGGATGACCAATACAATCAAGTTAAATGGGGTGAAACCGTATGATCGCCGCAGCCTTCTTCCTCTCACTAAGAGATGTGGCTAAGAACTTGGTTTGAGTCACACGTCTCGTTAATCGACAAATTGGGAAGAGTTGGTTGAAGCTATATGGGCATCTTCCTCCGTACTCGACGCCTTAAAGCATATTATGAGAGATTATAGTCTTCAAGGTATGAGATGAAAGTCTCTATAACGCATTGCAAAGATTTAAGAGACTACTCAAAAGATGACCTATGCATGGAATAGATCTGACCACTCATATGGATATATTCTACCATTCCATGAATTATGCCTCAAAGGGTATAATTGATGTAGCCTGCTGTGGGGCTTTCAAAAGAAGAAGTGCAGATGAGGCAAGGCAGCTAATTGAAGACCTTGCCAAATGCAACTACAAATGACTGAAGGGGAGTGGTGTAATAGAGCTTAATCGAATGACTACCATTGAAGCAAAGTTGGATGCGTTAATGAACAAGATGGGAAACAATGAGAGAAGAATGCATACTGCACTTGAAGTGGGGACAGCAGATGAAGGAGAGAGAAGAAAGAGTGTTGAAATCAAACCATGAGGATCCCTACCAAGTTGAGGAGGCACAGTACCTCAATGCCAATAGAAGCTACACTTTCAAGCCCAACCTCAACTTGCCCACTCATTACACACCAACACTCAAGAACCATGAGAACTTCTCATATGGGGAGGAGCACAAAGAAGGTCAAAGACTTGGACGTAATTTGGTAAAGAATATCATGCCTCCTCAAGGTACCAATAGCAACAACAAAGAGTAAACAGTGTGACGTAGATAAAAATCAAGGGCAGAGGAGATCTAATTCCTTTGAGGATCAGATGCTTGCTTTCATGGGAGAAAATAGTATATGCTGAATGATACATGAGCAGAATTTTGGCTGAGCTAGCAAAGATTCCGTGAAACACAATTGTAGCCAGCCAATACCAACTCCTCTTTGAAGAATTTGGAGACTTAGGTAGGGTAGTTGGCACTAACCATGCAGAATCAGCCTAAGGATGCATTCCCAAGTGAACAAAAGAAAACATTTTCAAAAACTATAGTGAGAGTACGGTTCATAGGAAAATAATGTTTCCAGATATAGTCAAATACACAAAACAATCAGGAGTAAACATATCATTTTACAAACAAACTTTACTTTCTTTTCCATGTAGTTCAAATACAATGTGTAAAATAATTGTATAAACATATCATTTCAATAAACATTTACTTTACTTTCTTTTCCTTTTTGAATCCGTCATATCCAATGGAACCTGCCTACCGTTAACCACCGTTGGCCCATGAAAGAACCTACGAGGAAACAGTTTTACGATTACCGATGACCCAAAAAGAAACCTCCGATAAATCGTGCCTTTATTTTAAATACCATTGCACTATGGAATAAATCACATTATGCGTTGGTAACATTTTCGTACTTTCACATGGCAATATACTCCTTCCCTTCCCCCATAAAAAAAAAAAAATCCTATCCTTTTCCTATGTGTACTCATGCACACGTAAAGTACTTTAGTTCTAATTTCCTTTAACTTTATCTTTGTAATATAGGGTAAATCTCATGAATTCAAACATTTTCATATAAACATATATATATAATATGTTCATAAACATTTCATATAATATGGAAACCATAAATCATACTTTATAAAACTATGGAAACCATACTCATTTCATATTTTCTCAACATAATTTAAAGTCAAGAAAACTGTAAGACCCGAGAAATTCCAATTTCTGAAAAAAGGGCAAAATCGTACTTAAAAATCCATACCGTTATTCTAGATCTCTGATGACAAAACGATTGCACCGGTGGAATCGCCTCGAATCTAGCTAGCACGTAAAATTCTCGTGAGAATTCCGAGACAACTGGAGTTGACACGCTTTTTTACGAGGCATCACAAGCCGTGCCGTAAATGATTTTCGATGTGACAAAAATCACATATAGCAAGTACTCCTATGCCATAAGTGGCATGAGTAGAGAAATGATGAAAATGGACGGCCGAGATAGTGTCGAATGTCAAAACTGGGAAATGAAGGATAAAATGGTCATTTTGGAAATTGATTTAAGTTGGAAAAAGTCAAGATAAGGAATAGTAGTCTTCTTCTCAAATTAAAAAGATGAGAAAACGTGGGGGAGAGGGGAAGTCTTACAGAAACGAAAATGACAACTTTTTAGTTAGAGAGAGTCTTCCTTTTCTCTAGAAATACGAGCGATCCGACCGTCGGCAATCTTCGGGACAAGAAGGAGAACTGCTCTACGCGGAGAGGGTTTCATGTGGGCAATGATAGACAGGGAGTTTCAAACTCCGAGAGGTAGGGGTTTCTCCCATTTGGTGCTTACTCTTTGTTTAAGAACACAAATGCTTGAGTTTAATATTCGTGAGGGGAATGCTTGATCGGTCCTAAACTCGGGACCGACTGATATGAATTCTTGAACACCCATTGAGCAATGTGGATCGCCACTACCGATTGCTGTTAAATTGGGAATATTGTATTAAATCATGGATTGGATTTGACAGGCCTGAATGGCCGTGAAATGTGGGTTCACAAAGTGAACCGATGAATGGATGTGTTTGAACCTCAGAAACTCAGGTTTTTACCGGCTCCTAGGAATAGTGACACCTAAAATATATATTTTTTGTGTGAATGTGTGTTTGGTCGAAAGGGGGATTCAAGTGGGAATTTGCATGATCATTAGCCCAAGGGAGCTAGTTCTGATGTATTAAACTGATTTATTACATGACATGATCATGTTGATTGGATATTATGATATGTGCATGTTTACATATTTGCATGTGATTAGACTATATCGAATTGGCATACATGCACTCCATATGCACCGAACATCCTAGACTATAGGAGTTAGTGCATGAGATGAGCCCAGAGAAAATGGTTCGAGGGTAGTCTAAAATATTAATTACTCCGTGGTAGTGTTCAAATGAAAAATATCAATCGTCTGAGCATAATCGATATTCACTATAAGAGTCCACAACAAATAATATATCAATCGCCTGAGCGTCCAATTGATATATATTCATTGAGAATACCCACAAACTAACAAAACAATAATTTCATACGATGTCAGGCGAGCGGATGTGAGAGAGAGTCGATGAGGACTCGGGATGCGAGTTAGTCATGTAGACATTCAAGTGGGATCATGCATTTGTGAATGTGTATTTATTTTAGACGTTGCGCTGCTGACTTGGGTGGAAGTGGCAGCAGGGCGATTCCACTGCGGGCATTGGCTCACACGTGGGGATATTGTTTTGCAGTGCAGGGGGCGTGCGGGGACGGCTGAATCCCCCAGGAGCGGGGATTAGAAGAGTAGGAGTTGTGGCTTTGGTTCTTTGATTTACATGTATTAGAACTCTATAAGTTTGATATATATTAATAAGAGTAAAAACATATTAATTCTTGTAACTATTGGGTATATAGTTGGATTCATAGTTGGTATGTATATTGAGTATTGTTTATGGGCCCAGTGGCGTGTGCCTCCTATGATTGGATATATTGGATTATATTGCCTTGTTTGGGACATGATATGAGTGTGTATTTGGTAGAGCTCCCCGTACAAAGGAGACTGCCCCGGGTGCCGTGAAGAATGTGGGTCACCCGACATTCACGGAGAATTTCCGTAGGTTAGCAATTAGTCAAGCGGATGGGAATGGGGTGTCTAAAACCATTTCCTTTTCATTGAACATTTATAACATAAATATGAAAACATATACATTAGTAAACATTAATATATATATATATATATATATATATACTATATATATATATATATATATATATATATATATATATATATATATATATATATATATATATATATATATATTTTCATAAACATTTACATTTTCCTTCACCTTAGTTATTTAAGCCCTTTTTCCTTCTTTAAAAACTTCCCACCTCACCTTGTCCTTAATCCTTTCCTCCTACAAGTCCCATTATCCATAAAATCCATTAACATCCATACTTTAATCATGTTCAGATTAAACCATTAACTATAATATACTTTCCAACAACCCTTTAAAAGCATTTAATCATACAATTGATTAAAATCGGAAAATTTAGAAATCAACCTCTTTTTGTTTCTCATGCTTTTCTTATGCTAACTCATGGAAATTACTACCCCATACAATAGCCCACAACATGCCATGAAATGGTTATGTCAAAACCCGGCTATTCACATCGACATAACCAAGCAACATGCATACTTAGTATAAAACATAAATTTTCAGCCATGTTCTGATCATCCACTGTCTTCTACAGGAACATGGCTGGAATCTTGACTCAATGGGATTTCCATAGAGTCCAAGAACACCCAAAACGGAGTTCGGACGAAGAAGTTGTGACATTTCGAAATTGGAGGCCATGACCATTGTGTCCCACCTGGGAATTAGTGTCTTGGTGCGGCTTTGAATGAATTCCCAGGAGTCCCAGAAGTGTCGAATTTGGACTATACCTATTTCATGGAGATATGTTCTCTATCAGTCTAGTTTATCTAACAATTAAAATCACTCGAATTCGGATGGTGATGATAGCCAGGATTATAATGGCTTTCTGATCATGGGCCTTGGAAAACTATTTGAACATAGCTCCACTTTGAATGCATTTTTGAGTCCAAAGGGGTCGGAATTTGGATAGAGCTATTTCAAGAAGATATGTTCTCCTATCAATCTAATTTATCCATCAATTTGAATAACTCAATTTGGATGAGTGATGGTCAAGTTATGGCCAAAATACAGTCATGGGGTCGAAGAGAAAAACTGGATAGCATCTCCTTTGGACAAACACATGCCCTTAGGCATAAATTAACCCGAGTAGGAGAAAAAACCCTACCTCAAGTAATGTGATTTCCCGGGACACCGCATTTTCTCAGTTTTCGTGAAAACCTGAACTTTGAACCTTAGCGGAATCTTGTGATTCTGGTACCCACGCGTAGCTCTCGTCACGTAGAACAACTTTAACTCTTAGACTATCGAGATTATAGTAGACGAGTGCAGCGAATCGAAGAGAAAGCAGCTTCCTCTTTTCTCTCTCTCTCTTACGGGTTGGTCTTAGACTAAAATGAGAGTTTTTTGGCCATGTTAGATATTTTAAGATATTTATAGTGTGGACTTTTTCGGTTTCATTCTTGCCCCGAAACAATTTATTTCATCATGGTTTCAGTTCCATCTATCTTAAATGGACATTCTTTAAATATTTGATATTTTTCGGGATTTTTCTAAAAATCTCGTTTTTGGGGTCCACTCAACACCTGTTGCTTCAAAATTCGTGAAAAATCTTACTGTCTTGGAA
The DNA here is from genome assembly GCA_016808115.1 of Tetrastigma voinierianum. Taxonomy (NCBI): domain Eukaryota; kingdom Viridiplantae; phylum Streptophyta; class Magnoliopsida; order Vitales; family Vitaceae; genus Tetrastigma; species Tetrastigma voinierianum. The sequence goes on from JAEQBH010003793.1 coordinate 271,733, forward strand.
TCAAACGAAATTCGATTGTGTAACTAGATTTTGCGAGAGGAATTCAACTGTGAAGTCCATTTCGTCATCCAAGATCTAAAAAAATTACAGATTTTTCTATGGTAAATTATCGTTTTGCCATTTTTCAAAAAAATTGCATTTTCACCCCTTAACATAATTTCGTTTTAATCTATTTAACGATCTTTATGATCTCATGCCTCATATCATTCAACTCCTATTCATATTATTTAATCTCTATTTATTTGTTGTTCAGTCATTCATGATCAGCAATTACTCATTCAGAAACTTTAGTCCAGATGTTAACCTCTGCAAAAATTTGTCCTCGAAATTTAAATATCATACGACTAAAGCAGGTGTAATCTTGAAATGCGCATCGATCTTCACGTTCTCATGTTGCTTTCTCTCTGTCGTGATTCATCCACAACACCTTCACTAAGGAATCGCGTTAGAAAGAACACGATCCTTCGATCAACAATCTGAACCGGTCTTTCTTCATAATTCAAGTCTTCTTTCAATTCAATTGGTTGATCTCTTAACACATGTGAAGGATCTGACATTTACTTTCGAAGCATCGAAACATGAAAGACATCATGTATTCTGGCCAATTCAGGTGGCAACCTCAACCGATACATTACCTCCCCAATTCTTTCCACAATATCATAAGGTCCCATATAGCGGGGACTTAACTTCCCGCTGCTGCAGATATACCTTTCGAGGGGTGATATCCTCGAAATACGGATCCCAGCGAAATTCGGATCTCTCATTCGGTTATCAGCATAACTTTTCTGTCGATCTTGTTCTATCTTTAATCTATCCTTGATAACCTTAACATTATCTGTAGTGACACGAATTAATTTACGGACCTAACAATTTTATCTCACCTACACTCATCCAAACCTCGTGAGTCGTACACTTCTTCCATATAAGGTCTTATAGCAGCCATTTCAATGCTTGATTGATAACTATTTTGTAGAGCAAACTCTCCATTATTAATGGTAGATATCTATCCCAACTTCCTTTAAGCTCAACACATAAGCCTTGAGCATATATTCCAAGATAAAGCATGGTTCTTCATTGGCCATCCGTCCAGAGGATGGAGAAAGTCGCGAAATGTAACTAGTACCTGATCTCTGCATAAAGCTAGGCGGAATCGGGAGTAAACCATGGATCTGCATGCGTCTTATCGATCTTAGGCATACCATAAAGTCGTACAATCTCTTTCACGCCTGGCTTCGACCAACTTCTGGCAAGTCCAGCATTTTTCATAGGTAGGAAATGGGGTGATTTAGGTGATCTATCAGATCACGTATCGCGTCATAACCACTCGGCGGCGTGGAAGTCCCCCGCCCTGAAATCCATCGTGGTCTCTCCCCATTTCCCGAGGATCGGAAGAGACTGTAAGAGCCCTATAGGTCTTTGATGCTCAGCCTTAACTTGCTGACAAATGAGACATCTGGAGACAAACTCTGCAACATCTTTCTTCATACCCCTCCACCAGTAGTGTTCCCTCATGGTACATTTTTGTGCTTCCCGGATGCATCACATATGCAGAAGAGTGAGCCTCTTCCATAATTTCTTTCTTTAATCATCCCACATCCGGTACACAACCTATATTCACATCATGATGGACCATGCCTTTCAAATCTTGAAAATCCCTTGGTTGCGAGACTTAGCTTCCTTTTCAACTTAATCACGGTCGGATCTTGAGTGCATGCTCCCTTATCCTGTACGCGATCTTGGGCTGAACATAATCATAGCTAGTAAAGCTCGATATTAGTAAACTCTATTCTCACACGTAAAGACCTCAATTCCACAAGTCTGAGAGCTGCCACGGCCAACTGGGTGAGATATGGAGCCCGTGGGTTTCCCTCTTTGAGGCACTCGGCTTCTGTTAAGCGCTCGGATGGTACTCGATGAATGAAATATAATCCATGTAGGCTCGACCCATCTCCTCTGTCTCATATTTAACTCCTTTTGTGTGAATAAATATTGTCGGCTCTTGTGATCTGTAAAAATTTTGCATTAAACCCCATATAAGTAATGCCTGATATCTGTGAGCAAGACTTTGTCGGTAACTCTAGGTAAAGTGTGTGGATAATTCTGCTAATGCTTCTTCAATTGTCTCGAAGCATATGCTATCACATTTTCATGTTGCATTAACACACATCCTAATACACTGGAGAGCATCACAGTACAACGTATATCCATCCCGCCTTCACGGAAATTACTTAAAGATCGAGCTTTCTTGACATGCCTCTGACCATACAAACTTTTCCTCTTTCCTTGTCAATTTAGTCAAAGGAGTCGCTAACTTCGAAAACCCCTCAACAAACTTTCGATAGTACCTTGCCAAACCCAAAAAACTTCATATCTCTATCACATTCGTAGGTGGTTTCAGTTCTGGTACTCAATCTTTGAGGATCAACAAAAACCTCCTCATAGAAATCCACATGTCCTAAACAACATTGTCTAACGAGCTGGCATTTACTAAATTTGGCATACAATCGATTTTCCCTCGAATCTGTAAAACAACTCTCAGATGCTTCTCATGATCTTCCTTACTGCTTGAATATATCAAAATGTCATCGATGAATACTATAACAAGCGATCTAAATAAGGAGTGAAAGATCCACATTCATAAGATCCATAAAAGTAGCTAGGGCATTAGTTAGTCCAAATGGCATGACTAAGAACTCGTAATACCAGTCTAGTGTTCTAAAAATTTGTCTTGGGAACATCCTCTGACCGGATCTTTAATTGATGGTAACCTGACCTCATATCAATTTTCAAAAATACCCTCGCTCCTTATAATTGATCAAAAAGATCATCAATTCGTGGAAGTGGGTATTGATTGCGTGTGTCACTTTTTGACTCTCATAATCCAATACCTGATCTCAAACTTCCATCATTTTTCTTCACAAACAGAACAAGAGCTCCCCAAGGTGAAGTACTCGGCCTGACAAAACCCTTATTCACAAGCTCCTCCATTTGTACTTTCAATTCTTTCAACTATGAAGGAGCCATCCTGTAAGGTGCCTTGGAGATTGGTTCTGTCCTAGGGGCCAATTCAATATGAAAATCAATCTCTCTTTATGGAGGTATACCTGGAAGATCCTCTAGAAATACATCCGAAAATTCTCTAACTATGGAATCTTCCGATTAGACTACCACTATCCTCACCTGTGGCATAAGCTAGGTACCCCTGACTGTGACTTAGGAACATCTTACTAGCCTTGAAATTTGTCATATCTTGTTAGGTAGTATCTTAGTAACTATAGAACACAACCTCTTGTCTCCTGGTGCAACGGAACCTAAGCTCTTTTCTATAACAATCCACTGTAGCATGATGTCTAGATAGACAATCCATGCCTAATATAACATCAAAGTCATGGATATATAATAATATCAAGTTTTGCTGAGAGAAACTCCCAGCCTCTGTCATCCTTACACTTTATCCAGATAAACACTTTCTAAAAAAGCTATCCGTGAATCCCTTGTAGGAAGAGATACCACTATGCTGCAGTCTATAGGTTGGGACTCCACATTAACCTTTAAAATAAACCCCATAGAAATAAAAGAATGTGTAGCTCACGGAGTGCATGAGAATGCGAGCATCCGCGACCCGGGCTGAAATTATACATCCTGACATCGGGAGCGTGTCGGCATCCTGGCCGGGTAATCGCAAATACCACGGCTGGGTCATGGGGTCGACTGGGGTCTGCGGGTGGTGACCTTTACGATGGTACACTAAGGTCTATTGGAAGAGTAGAACCTACACTAGGTGCCCCTCTCAATCGACCTCTACCCGACTGAAAATGGCCTGTCTTTGGTGCCACTTTGTAGGCGACCGCGTCGGAGGCTTCTTTGTGGACATTCCTTTGCACACAATGTCACATTTGTCCACATACGCTGGCGCAAACATCGATACCCTATAAATTCCCTTATGAAACCTTCCACGCTACGCATTGGCGTCTTGGGGTGAACAAGTTCCGGTCGATGGTTTCTTTGAACTACGGCTAGATGTTGCCTCGACTGTCTTATCGGCTGCCCGTGGTGGTTTCCTCCCTTCTTTGACTTTTACTAGATCCACCTGAGTCCAGTAGATCCGTCTCTCTCTTTGGCCCTTACAAACCACCTGCAATCGGGGAGCTAATCCCCGAGCTCCTCTACGTCTGATGTGACCCTCGACCACTACCGTCCATACAAGTATGAGGCGACGCCAAAATGCTTTTGACCTCTTTTCTCAGGCCCGCTACAAACCTCTTACTTTTCTGTACCTCGTGGTCACAAAATAGAGGAACATGTGGCACTAGGTCCGAGAACTTCTTTTCGTAATCTGTCACTGACATGGTCCCTTGCTCGAGCTTGAAAAATTCTTCAATTTTCTGATCTTTATAGACCGTAGGGTAGAATTTCTCTAGAAACTCCTCTTTAAACTGTGTCCAGGACACCCCCTTTAGAAATCGTCTCTATAATGCCTTCCCTGATCCAAGTCTGCTGTCATAATAGGAAAGCGAATATAATACCATACGCTCCTTCGAATATCCCGTAACAGACACCTCTCATTACCCTCAGCCGCGACCATGCCTTTGGGATCCCTACTTGGTCATAATTTCTTGCCCATAATTTCCTTGCCCTCTCAATGGATACTGTCGGCTCACGGGGCTGGCCAATCTTTATTAGCTAAAATATGAGCCATTTGATCAAGCGATCTATTAACCGTGGCTGCGGAGGATGTGATGGTCACATGAAGGCTCGGAGGAGCAGAGGTGGAATAGGAACGTGCTGAGACTTATCTATATGTTCCTTGTTTGATGAAACAACTCTGCGGGAAATCTCCTCTTAGGTACGGAGCTGACCCTCAACAGCGCATTTTACGTAACATTTAAACATATCATATGTTATAAAGTTCATATGACATTTAAATTATTAAAATAACTCGTGTACCTTTAAATAAAACATTAAATCATTTTAGGACGTGGAGACTTTTCAAACCACCAAAACATTTTCAAAACCTTGGGCTCTAATACCATGTTGAAGGGACCCAACCCGGGTTTCCTTTTCCTAACCCGGGGGACCCTCCTGGCACTCCTACGGATTCGAAAATAAACCTTTTATTTCTTTTAAACCTTTTTAAAAGTGAATCCGTGGAGCGAACTGATAAGTATACTTTATACTCATTTTATCCCTATGTTTTACTTATATTTTTAGTATTTTTATTATATGAATAAGTGATCTAATGCTCTAAAAGTTCATACTTATGATCGGTCATCCATTTGGTGGAATTGTGCAAAATTAGTGGAAACAAAGCACTCTGAAGCGACTCTTGTATTTTGACATTTTTTAGATATTATATGAGCTCAATTGGAAGCAAGCTATATGTATGGATTATAAATTTTAAGAGCTTTCCAGGGATACCAAGAACACCAAAATTGGAGTTCGAACAAAGAAGTTATGCAAGTTCCAAGCCTTGAAGAAAATCAGCAAACATTGCAGCACCTTCAGCAGGAGAGGCTACTGAATTTTGACATTTTCAGACATCATATGAGCTCCTATTGAATCAATAAATATATGGATGGATTCTATACTTCAAGAGATTTCCAACGGTACCAAGAACACCCAAATCGGAGTTCGGAAGACAAAGTTATGGCCTTACGAAGTTGGAGCAAAAACAGGGGACTGCAGCAACGTCGCGATGTTCGGGGTTGGTTTTAGGTGGATTTTTAGCCTATTTTGAGCCCATAATGGAGGGTTTTAAAGCTCAAACCTGAGGAATCGAGAAGGAGGAGGATTTGTGGTAGATTTTGGAGCTTTTTGAAGGGGAGAAGCCCTTTCTTAGGGTGGAAACACCCTAGGACACACATCTTGAAGGGGAAAAGCTTGAAGAAGAAGAAGATTAAAGAAGAGGAGATGGGGCTTTCACTCAACATCGTTTATTTTCATCATCTTTCTTTTCTCTCTTTCTTTTGATGGTTTCTTCCACATAGAGATGTTCTAGGTTTAGTTCTGGGGTTACTCAAAACCTAAGCTGCACTTGTATGGATTAGTTTAATTTTCATTTTATTTAATATAAGTATGATTTTATCGGTTGCTTTATTTTGCAATAATTACATGTTAGAGTTTGATGGCATGCCGTTCTTGCTAAGTGCGAGATCGAGATGATGACTCCTAGGGACATGAATAAAGCAACAATTAGTCAATTGGGGAATAGAGATATCCCAGGTTCCAAGTGTGGCATTAGGGTTTATACATTTAAGCGTTTCGGAGTCGAGGGGTAAAGGTAGAGACATAATACACCCCATTGGCGAGATAGGCAGATATGCCTCGTGAGAGAATATCTTGTAGGCATGATCAACCCGCTAGCGTAAATCATATGAAATATTAAATAAACAATTTATCTAGGTTAGAATCCATCGAGTGTGGCAGGTGACGGTAAAACCCTAGTTTTTCCATCAATCAATTAATTCAATAGTTTAATATTAGTTTCTATGTAAATTAGCATTGGTCACTATAAGTGAGATCCAAATATTATTTAAAGCGTTAAGTGGTATTACATTATAAACTTCTCTTACGTGGGAATGACACTTGTGAGCCACTATATACGTGAATTCATGCTGCGTATGCTAGCAGTACGGGCTTCTGGCCCTTTACCTCGATTTTACACTCACTAAAAGCTTATCACGAACTTGAATTTACTCACGATTCGTTTTCCACATTAAAATCTTATGAAACATGGTGGGATAATTTTTTCTTTTCTTTCAAACATCAAACCCTTTTTATACTCTTAAACATTTATAGAAAATGTTGAGTTTCCTGCATTTTGGACATTTCTCAATTTACAACACACAGCCAATAAAACAATTTAATTAACTCCACATCAACCATGGGACATCAAGTCCTGACAAATTCAAATCAAACTTCTAAAATCATTTTAAGACACTATAGATATATAAACAATATTTTTCTATAACCGTTGGGCTCAGAGTTAGGAATTACGCAGCCTTCATTACCTCTACCAAGCAGAGGATTAGAGCTCTTGTAGTTCATTTATATATATATATATATATATATATATATATATATATATATATATATATATATATATATATATATATATATATATATATATATATATATACTCTCTATATATATATCCACCAAAGAAAGGTGCACAAGTAGTTATTTACAAGCAAAACTATACACATTTTCAAAAAGGTGGTCGTCTAGTGAGGCGGAAGTGTCAACGGCACAGGAGGATGCTCGAGCGCACGTCGGTCTCACTATCACAGAAAGCATTTATAAAACATTTGGAAAAAGGTGAGCTAAAGGAGCTCAGTGAGAGTACGGTTCATAGGAAAATAATGTTTCTAGATATAGTCAAATACAATGTGTAAAACAATTGTATAAACATATCATTTCAATAAACATGTACTTTACTTTCTTTTCCATGTAGTTCAAATACAATGTGTAAAACAAATGTATAAACATATTATTTCAATAAACATTTACTTTACTTTCTTTTCCTTTTTGAATCCGTCATATCTAATGGAACCCGCTACGGTAACCTTCGTTGGCCGTGAAAGAAGCCATGAAGAAGCGGTCTTTACGATCACTTAGATGGCCCAAAGGAATCTTGATCATCGTGCCTTTCTTTAAATATAATTGCACTATGGAATAAATCACGTATGCGTTGGTAACCTTTTCGTGCTTTTCACGTGCATGGCGTGTGCATCACTCTTCCCTTCCCTCATAAAAAAAAAATCATATCCCTTTCCTTGTACCATTGCACGTAAAAAGTACTTTAGTCGACTTTCCTTTAACTTTATATTTGTAACATAGGGTAACCATGGATTCAAACATTTTCATATATATATATATATATATATATATATATATGTTCATAAACATTTCATATAATATACAGAGCCATAAATCATACTTTATAAAACTATGGAAACCATAATCATTTCATATTTTCTCAACATAATTTAAAGTTAAAAAACCCATTTCCTTTTTCATTTGAACATTTATAACATAAATATGAAAACATATATATATTGGTAAACATTAATATATATATATATATATATATATATATATATATATATATATATATATATATATATATATATATATATATATATGATGGGAGTTTGAAATAATAGGCGTAAGCCCAGAATTTGCATGAAACATCGGGAGTAAAAATGGGCCTAGTACTACCAATAGGCCCTTAGTGGTATCCCTCAAAAAGCGGACCCAGAAATGAGGTGACTCACCCTTTAAAAATTTGTGACTGAGGAATTAAGTATTAAGGCCATACAATCTGCACAAATCGGAAAGTAAGATATTTCCCAATTATTACCCATCAATTATCCCTTATTAATCGGTTAACAATAAGGAAAGAAAATCTCTCACCCAATGGGAGAAATATCCGTATCATCATTCAACTAGGAAAGTTATCATGATCATCCATTATAAATACCAAGCCACCCCATCGGTGAAAGGTACGCAAACTTACTCACAGAAAATTCATTCCCTAAGCAGTTGATCTTCTCTTCCTCGAAAGAGCGCTTAGAGCATCGGAGAACGCAGGCGAGGCCCCGCCCAGATCCTTTTTTGTTTCTCGTTTTGCGAGAGGGAGTCAAGCGTATGGAGTCGAGGCCACAATTTCGCAAGCGGCTCGGCCCAGGTTCAGGTTGAAAAGCATCATCAATTTGGCGCGAGTACGTAGGAACAGCCGGTTCCTTTACAAATAAAGTTGACCACTTTCGGTGATGGTATCAACTCAGAACACAAGCAGAAGCAACACCAATCCTCAAGGATGCAAGACCGGCTAGGCGGCATGGGCCGGTCGACCTCCGGAGCGCATTAGAATGGTGCGAGGCCCGAAACCTGAGGCGAGGTGGGCGCTCTGCGTCGCAGCAACGCTGAAGAGTTGGAGCAATTTCATGGGGTAGCCTCTGGCCTTTACGAGAACCTGACGGGCGAAAAGACGAAAATACTGTTACGAGAAGAACAACACCTCGACCCTCGTCGGCGGGGATAGAAGGGAAACTAGCCACACCCGGGAGCATGATCATACCAGCCCCGGAGAGGGTAGCAACGAGGAGAGGTTATGGGAGCAAAGGTTCAGGGACATCCAGCAAGAAATCAGCCACATGAAGGTAGCGGTAAAAGGCCTAGCTCCAGTCTCATGGGCATACGGTGCAACAACCAGATCTTCATTCCTTAGGTCAGTCTTTGCCGCCACGAAGCAAGTTCGGAGATACCCTTTGTAACACCCCAAAAATCTTTGGCCAAATTTTTTATAAAATTATTATATATTCCGAGTATAATTGAGCCAACTCGGGTATTTTTCTGGGAATTGTTAGATGAATATTGATTAAATGATTATTGAATCCAGAAATAAACCCAAGTGAAAAAGAGAAAATATGGAAATTGTAAAATGGGGACCTAAGGGTCAATTGTAAGTAAGTTCATATTTTTAAGTGAAATTAGGAGAAATAAATGAGTAAAGGGAAAATAATAGGAGACTTAAATGAAAAATAATAGAAATAGGAGACCTAAATAAAAGAAATAAAAGAAAAAAAAATCAAGGAATGGGCATGTGGGATGTAGGAAAGAGGAGGAAGTTTCCTCCCTTTTTAAGAAATACGATTAAGGGTGATGCATAGAAAAGGAAAAGAGAAAGAAGAGATATTTTAGAGTGAAGCTCTCACTTCTCTCTAGATTCCCCAACGATCAGACCATAGGTCCTAGGTGAAGCCAGAGGGAAAGTCCTTATCGTGACCAGAGCGTAAGTAGAGACCGGAATCGGGGAGTTTGACAACCTCAAGGTGGTCTTCTCCTACTTTGATTATTTTCTACCCTAAGGGTTGTGTGGTGGTTATCTTGCCTTAGGGAATGTTTGGTTGTATTTTAAACCATGGGAAGTTGCCACATTGTGGTAGTGCGCGCTAGTCGTACCTTAAAGATGATTTTTGGGTCAAAAATAAAGAGATTTGGATGATTCCTTATTAATTGTAGCCTCATCAATGAACTTGATGTTAGGCTTTTAAATTTATCAATTCGGACCTCTGTAGACCAAGTTATGGTCCTTTTACCGAGGTCAGCTCAGCTAGATCTGGTCGGTCGATTCGTCGATTCGGTCTTAAGTAGGATCTTAGAGCGGGTTTTGGGTCATAAATAAAGAGAATTTGGCGGTACGTCCTTACGGTAAATTGTAGCCACATCAATGAACTTGATGTTAGGATTTTGAATTTTGATTCGGGCCGCGTAGGCCGAGTTATGAACTATTACGAATAGTCAAATGGGCGAGAGGTGTCGGCCATGGGGTCGTTCGGCGAGGTCAGCCCGGGCGCCGTGCAGCGGAGGTCGATGGTCGGCGGGCCTCATGCGGTGGGGTCGGGCGCCGTGCGGCCGGTCAGCGGGGACCTCATGAAGCGGTCGGTGACCTCATGCGGTGAGTCCCGGCGAGCCTGCATCTGGCAATCGGTGGAGGTCGGCGGGGACCTCATGCGGCGGTCGGCGAGGACCTCGTCCTATAGAGGTCGGCGGGACCTCGTCACGTAGGCTCGGCTCGTCCGGTTTAGGTCGGCCGTCGAGGTTGACTAAGTATGGCCTCCCAGCTTTGGAAGGTCACTTAGCTAGCCGTCCGAACTCGGGTGGGTGTTCTTGATTCTATCGGCCCATTGAGTCAGAATACGTTGAATTTACCTGAGGAGGATGTGGGTGTCAGACCACGGGGTGTTAGACCGAGCTCACCGAGGTCGAGGTCAGCTCGTCCGATTCGAGTTGATTACGTTTGACCTCAAACGGAAGGGTCATAACTCCCTTCATCCGAACTTTCAGGTCGGGTGTTCTTGGACTCTATGGAAGATCATTGAGTCAATAATTCATTCATATACCTGGGGAGGATAGAATATGTCATACCGGGGTGTCAGACCGGAAGTTTTCGAGGTCAGGTCAGCTCGATCGGTCGGCTCGGTGGGTGTGACTACGTATGACCTCCAACTTCGGAAGGTCATAACTCCTTCATCCGAACTCCGATTCAGGTGTTCTTGGACTCTATGGAAAGCTCATTGAGTCAAGAATTCATTCTTATTCCTGAGGAGGATAGAATATGTCAGACTGAGGTGTCAGACTGAGTTTACCGAGATGGATCAACTGGTCGGTCCCGGTAGAATTTGGGTGTGACTACGTATGACACAGCTTGGAAGTCGCCAACAACATCCGAACTCCGTTTCCAGGTGTTCTTGGACTCTATGGAAAGCACATTGAGTCCAAAGTCCATTTATATATAGCTTGTTGAAATTAGGACTCATATTAAACTCCGAAAATCAATCCTAACCAAAACTACTAGTACACACGAATAATATTGTTCTTTAATGGTTTTGGAATAGGGGCCGACGAGGAGGAAAAGCAAGCGAGATTGAGATTCCAAGGATTGGAATCAAAGTGTAAAGATTTTGGGTTTGTTCTCTGAGCTTCTATTCCTCGTTTCATGTTTTTGCATGTTTGTTCTATAGGCTTATTACATAGTTTCATGTTTTTGCATGTTTGTTCTGCGACTCTATTCTTATTTCAAGTATTTGGTAAGTTTTACCAAGTAAATATGAAATAAGTACATGAATAGTATATGAATGAGTACATGAATGAGTATATATATATATGAATGAGTGCGCGAATAATTATATGAAATGAGTACATAGATTGAGTATATCTTTGAAAGACGATCACAGTGAATATGGAATTGAAATGTGGTGTTGGAAACCTAATAGATTAGATGATATCTGAATGAACCGCTGTGGGATGCACCAATGCGGCATACAATCACGAAGGCACCCAAAATTCTCCAATGTCCCACTTGACGGAATGCACTAATCGGCATCCGTCATGATGGCGATATGACATTGAAGAAATGTGCTGGCGGATGCTGATGACATCCGTCAGAGATGGCGTATGGCATTTAATTGATACCACGTAACAAGTTGCATAAGCGACATCCGTCGCGTGGGAAGTCGAATTGTTAAATGTGTAGCCACATTCTTAGAATAATCAAGCAGAGTAGGGATTCATAAAACAGGTCCATGAAATGTGAATTGAAATTAGAATGATGATGGAATGGGATTCCATTAAGCGAAGGTGTCGAAGCATGAATTAAATAGTGAAGTGAAATAACCAACGATGAAGAGTATAAATGAGATTTCTATGTATAACTTAAATCTCACTAAATTGAATGTGAAATGAATTATTACGTTTGAAATTGTATGATGTGATTTAGTATTGATTTAGAAATTGAAAGCATGCGAAAAATAAATAACATGAGTATATATTGAATTAATAGGCATGGTTTAAGGTTAAATGCATGCAAAATACATTGAATATTGAAATAGAAACTGTATAGAACCACCCTACTATGAAAATGCTTAGGCGTATAGTTTATCTATGCCCGGGTTTAATTAGATAAGAAGGGACAAGATCGATCTGTGCAGTCCATAGAAGAGAATACGATATAAGTATATACTCCGTCATTCACATGTCATCTCTTTTGAACAAGTGGTATTTTGTAAACAAAAGTTAAACCACGAACCTTGGTTTTGTATATCATTTTGAAGAGCTGTTAGAATATCTACTGTAAATATATTTATTGTTAATGTTTATGGGCTAAATTGCTTTGAAATTTGTAAATGATTGTGGGCCTTGGCCAAACGACTTCCTTGACTAAACAAATTAATTAACGTTTTAATAGATATAAATAAAAGCGCGTCGGAGTAAGCTGGGCTCCTGATGGATCGCCATTAATTCGGGCGGGGTTTAGTCGCGACCTTTTGAAAAACTTAATAAAATGTAAAATATAAAGGAATTAAATGGGCGTCCCAGGAGTTTGGGCGGTTCGAGACTACTTCAATCGGGATTGAGTAGGAACTCGAGTCGCTCTGACCTGGTCGAGACGTTCGACCAGGTTAAAGACTATAGACTACATGTCAATACGTACAAAAATCGAGATGGAACTACATGGATATGGGGACCAGTCTGATGCGGAGCAACCATTGTATCTGCTAAGGGCAGCGTTGCTAGTTTATGAACTCAGCGAAGTCATCTTACATCTCATCGTTCCACGAGAACTCTCCATGCATTGTCTCTCACTTTATCAGGACAAGGGCCTGTCACGAGGCTTAGTTATCTGCCCTAGTGCTGCTTGAGCTCTTAAGAAGACGAGGGTCCTGTTTCAAGGTTTAACAGCGGGTAGCTAAAGATTGGATCATGTGAGAGACCGTCGTTACTACTTTCATTCTGCGAAGTGCCAGGTGCGGTCAGAAGATCTAATGTTCTCCATCTCAAGAGCCCTCGAGGCTAGCATGGCCAGGATGCCTTAAATAAGTATATCACGGCGAAGCCCTCCTATCAAGCAAAGGGCTATTCTATTCCAAAGGAAAGAGTGGGGCGACGAAAAGACGGCCCCAAAGACGGCGAGACGAGGATGGTCGGAGGCCAGGAAAGCGAGAGGCGGTCTGATATGACAGAGTGTCGAAGATGGCGAGGGGACCACCTCAACTGTGAGGCTGGCGTGAATATTCACCTCAGTGATTCACACCCGGCGACCTGTGTGTCTTTGCGGGTCCTGCACGAAGTGCAACGTGAAAGGTTCTGAGGTCAGCCATCGAATGAAGTTAAACCGAAGTGAGAAGAGCGACACAAATCTTTGTGGGTTCCCCAGGGACCATGGACACGAATAGATGGCGCATTCGACTAAAGGAGATTGAATACTTGATCAGCGTGGACATCTTAGAATCATTGGCCCTGGAGAAGGACGAGGAAATGAGTCTCCTCTTGGCCTGTTGACTAATTGATTCGGCCTCAGCCACTTTAGGAGAGAAATCATATCTGGAGGTTTAGCAGGCGGAGTCATTTCGACCGGGAAGGCCCACTGCGTAACTTGTCAGTTTGGGAAGCCACAGAAGTGCGCGGTATCAAGCTTCCTGTTGGATACCGGCCTTCAGGACCTCGACATGGAGGTTGCGACACCCACATGACTGACCAGATAAAGCCAAATACTTCATAAAACGATCTGGAGGTCCTCGTCGACAAAGGCTTCAAGCCCGGTGCTCATGTCGCATCAGCTTTCAACAAGATGGGCGTGGAAGGGAGAAACTGAGCCCGGTCAGCGCACACTTTGTCTGATTTTGGGAAGAGTACTACCTTAGGATCGGTGGGTTAGTGCTCACTCTGGGACCCCCCATGCCAGGCTAACGGTGAGATTCCTCATAGTAGACGCCCCATCGACCTACAACATGTTACTGGGTAGGCCCTCAATGCCATAAGGACCGTTCCCTCTGCATATCACATGGTTATCAAATTTCCGCTCAGTGATTAGGAATGGTCAGAAACAGTATAGCCGGGAGAATGTTACTCGGCATGATGAAGCAAGCTGCGATTGATAACATTTATGGATGAGCTCGACATGTGAGACGAGGTAACTACCCGACCTGCGCCCTTAGAAGAATTAGAGCTGTACGGCTGGTGGTAGCTAGAAACGCCTCGTGCACATATGGTCCAAAATTCTTGAGAAGACCTCAGGCTTCCCTCTTATTAGTTTTCTAGAAATGAACATGGTATTCGCACAGGCGCAGGGAGGGACATGGAACAGACAGCGATGATCACCTAAGTTAACGTCAATCCCTCCTTTAGTAGGTGGCGATTAATAGTGAGTAGCTCTATCGAGCAAGGCGATCGGAGAAGTAGAGTGCTTTTCGGAATGGTTGTGATGTTGTTCTTGTCAAAGCAAGCGGCAAGTGGCTTTGCATTGATTTCATAGACATCAACGGGGCTGCCCAAGGATAGCTCCCCTACCTCGGATTGATCCTGTAGGCCTTCTAACGACCGGTCCACGAACTCCTCGACTTCATGGGCTTCTCGAGTACGACGGGTGATATGGACACAGTACCGAAAGACTTATTTGTCCTTTGGTAGAGAATCTGTTGCTCAGTAATGCCCTTCGGGCTAAAGAATGGGAACCACACATCAAAGGGTAGTGAGCAGGGATGTTCTAGAAACAAATTGGGACATTTATGGAGGTATATATAGTAACGTAACATAAAATCGATAAAAAGCGAGCTCCACGCTAACCCGTTTAGTAGGAGGCGTTCGGATCTTGAAGCTAATGAAGCTAAGCCCGACCAAATGCGCTTTTGAGTCTCGGCGAGAAGTTTTTAGGTTTTATAGTCAACAACCGGGAATAGGCGAGCAGACCAGAATGAGTCGTGCTTGATATCTTTTGCCTCTGTCAACGTTAAAGACATTCTTGCTTGGCGGGAGAATAGTTGCGTGTTTGCTTCGTATCTGGGCGGCTGACAAATGTCATTCTTTCTTTCGAGGTTATGAAAAGGCCTTCCCGGTGGGGCGCACATGTAGAGGTGTTCGGCACTCCAAAACCTACGAGCTCTCCCCCTATCCCTGATGAGCCCTTCAGGAAGGAGCTCCTCACTCTACACTTGGCCGTTTCGGACTTCCCAGGCTGGTGTCGCCACTGTGAAGAGCCGGGACGAGGTGAAACAACGATCCCACTGTGCGGCCCGAGCTCGGGGGCCGGAAGAGAGGTATCCAAAAGATGGAAAAGTTGATCCTGGCATTGGTAACCCACATCGAGAAAACTCAGGCCTTAGCCTGACTCCACAGCGTGTTAGTCGACTAAATATCCGATGAAGCAAATGCATAAACCGAAGGAAACCTGCGAAGGCATTGATGGGCTATAGAGTACGAGTGAATTTGAAATCAGGTATAGCAGGACAACGATAAGAGGCGAGATCTTGCGAGATTTCATCACCACATTCACTCCGGCCTGATCACGAGCTGCAATGGCTTTTCGACCTCATCATCTAAAAATTATCGATCGGCGGGGCGTTACTTGTGAAGCGGTCTGAGACTTATCTTGAATTCTTGAGCGAGATAAATCACGAATCACGCCACCGGGTTCGGCTTTGAGCCTCAAATATGAGCCCCGAATATGAGGTGATGTAAGTGGACTCAACCTCGCCCGCCTGCCGCAGCGGACTCGGCTAAGTGGCAATGATTCCAAAGCGTGTAAAACCAATGAAAACTCCTGAGGCGGAGAGGTGAGAAGATGATCCTTTATCTCAAAAAGGTACGAGAGCTGCTCAAGAAGTTTGTATGAGTTCAAGTCAAACATGTACGCAAGATAATTCCCGGTGATGCCTTCAGCAAAACTAGCTGCGACCTCATAAGAAGACACAGGCGGGGACTTGCACCATCGGCGCTTGCTAGAGCCCTCGGTGGCGTCGACAACGGAGGAAGTCTCCTGTGATGTCCGGCAGGGCTGGATGGACCCATATGGGATTACTTGGTAGATGGTGGTGGCGACCCCAAGGGCGTCCAAGCTCGGAGCCGAGGTCGATGGGTTCACGGATTCACGTAGAACCCTTATAAACGAGGCTTCTCTGCGCCCATTCTTAAGTGCGCAGGAAAGGAAGACGCCAACTACATTCTCAGGGAAGTACACAAGGGCATATGTGGTAACCACATCGGAGCTCGGACCTTGGCAGGAAAAACACTAAGACAGGAGTACTCTTGGCCTGTGTGCTGAGCGTGAGCTGGTTAAAAATGCAAAGCTTGTGAGGGCCAGGAATCATCTCTCTCCATACTGGGCAGCTGCTGGCCAGTCTGAAGCCCACAGCCTTTGCAATGCGGGGAGGGCTGAACATGTCGGACCTTTACCCATTGGAAGGGGCCAATACAAATTTATCATTGTGGCCTTGGACTATTTTGCAAATGGGGCGAGGCAGGAGCCCATGGCAGCGATCCGCAGAGCGGAAGATGCGCGACCGTGCGGCGGCTTTTTTTTTTTTTTTTTTTTTTTTATAATATGTGGGTGGGTTCAGGGTCCCTGGGTATGCGTGATGGAAAACAATTCGACAATCCTAAGTTTGAGTTTACAGCGCTAAGCTCGGAATCAAGAACTACTAGTCCCGGCTTATCGCGGTCGATGGGCGTAAAGTCATATAAGGACTCTAAGGTAGCAGCGAAAACCAAGTGGAAGACCTAAGGGAAAATGGGTGATACCTCCCCGAGGTATTATGGGCATACAGAACTACGCGCAAGTCGGCGACTCAGCCTATTCAGCTCGACCTATGGCGAAAGCGATGTTAGGCCCGGTCGAGTCGGGACTAATATCTCAGGATTGAACTAGCAAACATCGAACACAACGGGGCTCGCCGCTTAAGCACGGATCTCTAGAAGAAAAAGCATGGCTTGAGTCTGGCGTATGGAGAAGCATCACGGGAAGGCAATGGTGTGTAATGAGGTCAAGCTGGGAGTTCTGAGGCTTGGGTGACCTAGTTTTGAAAAAACTTTTGCCCAGCAAGGAAGGACCCCGCTCATGGGAAGTTGGGACAGTGGGAAGGGCCACACATCATATCTCGCATAATGGGCACGGCAACTATGAGCTCAAACGAGGAAGAAGGAAAAACCACCTTCCCGCTCATGGGCGAACATCTCAAAGCGATTCTGCAATGGGACCACAGGCATTAGCACGTAATAAGGTCCACCATCCTGATTTCAAATAACACTATATTTCCATTATTTAAGTCGTTTGATGTTATGGCAGACCAAACAATAAGTTACAATGATAAAGCCAGAAGCACGACTCGAAGGGGCCGGGGTGGAAGAAGCACATAATTCACAAAGATTGTTCTTTATTCAAAAGGAACTACAGTTGAATACAAAATTTCATTACATAAATTCTGACCACCCAGGAATTACAAATCACCCTTTGCATCTCAAAATCACAGTTAAGCGAAAATCGTTCTTCACATCGGCCTACACCTTGTCAAGACAAAAAACCCAAAAAATCTCAAGAAAGGGAAAGGGAAAGAGAAGAAGAGAGAGTGCGAAACGAAGGAGAAGGAAAAGGAGAAAGGAGAAGGAAAGGAGAAAGGAAGAAAGAGAAGAAAGAAAGGAAAAAGAGGAGAGAGCGGTATAAAAGTTTTTCAAGTACCGTCCTGCAGGATCGTTCCTAGCACCGAGTTCCATCATTGGACATAGCTAGGAACAACACTGCTTTCCCATAGGGATGAGCGGGAAAACACAACTCCTACAGCCGGTAGACCATCGAGACAACGTCGGCTCCACGATCACCGGATAAACCTCTGCCAGTGATGACCAAACCACGGCCCAAACACCGTCGCGGACTCAGTATGCACAAGGGCGAAGGTTGGAGCGTAAGCAGCCGTGCGAAGGGTATTGTTATAAAAAGCCGGGCGCTTGGGAAGTCGCGCAATCCATTCAAATTCTCCATAAATCCGCATTAAAGCTACGCGCGCCTTTCCAAGAGAAGGAAGACAAAGACCAAGAAGACGAGCCATGTAGCCTCGCAGAGCCCACTACTCGGGCCGCAGAGCGCAACAACCCGCCAAAAGGGCAAGTAATACGGAGCTATGAACTAGATCCCGCAGCTTCGCCTGCGCAGCTTAATAGCTCAAAAGACCAAGAGCCATGGAGCCATGTAAATGGGGAGCCCAATAGCTTAGGAGCCCAAAGAGGCTCACTTCAGGAGCCACGCCGGGAATGCCAAGAGCGACAGAGCTAAGGCAGCTAGAGCCTATATCTGGGCTATGCAGCTTAATAGCTCGTGCATTACAGCCACGAGCCATGGAGTCAGAGCCTTAGTAGTTTGGGCTTGCAGAGCTTAACAACACAAAAAGGCAAAGTAGCCATAGAGCCATGTAGCTCAGAGTTCAAGAATACAGCAGAGTTTACTGTACCAAAAGGCCAAGTAGCCACTGAGCAATGTGAAGCCGTGAGCCAAAGAAATGGGTCAGCCATCACCAAAGGCCACGGTTGTAGTCAGAGCCCAAGATTCGCTTGCGTAACTTAATAGCTTAAAAAGGCCAAGCAGCCATGGAGCCATGCGCTCAAAAGCCCAACAACTCAGATTGCGGAATATAACTACTATAGAAGACTCGCGGCTAACGCATCAATCAACTAAACAGAAATGAGTAAGAATTAATCAATGAATCGTGGTATATCAACAATAGTCAAAATCAGCACATAAAATTAAGATCGCCATGATAGCCAAAAAAGCGAGTTCAAACACCCGACGTCATTCTCACTGGCTGCCGAGGAGTCAAAAGCACAGCCCCACCAGCGGCGTAAGAACTATCCCGAGGAACCCGAGAATTGCCAGGCACAATCGGCTCCTCTCGAAACACTGCTCATCAACCCACTAAGATCCTTCAACCTCCTCATCGAAGCCGGATGTCAACTCCGTGTCCGAAAGTCGAAGCCCGACGCTGACAAAGCCGAAAACGCCGTATAAAATGAATGCCTAAGGCGCAAGTGCACGCTGCAGCCCCAAGTAATATAAGAAAATTTAACGCATTTACATATCGATCCACAGGGAAAGGCAAATTGACTACAGAGATTCTGCTTTTTAGACAATATCTGAATAAATGATTCTAAGAGAGAATTTAAGTACTAACTGTAACTAAGCTATTGGTTTTGGTGAATTGATAATGTGGGAGCCTAGGGTTAAATCTCCCCCTGTCACATTCGATGGATTATTCTCCTAAAGATGTTGTTATTCCGATTGTTTATAACATATCAATGCATAGGTGATTCGCTCTACGGCATATCCTCTCTCGAGGTATTCGCCTCATTTCGTGAATACAGAATCGAGCATATCTCTATCTCTAACTCCAGATTCGTAAATGCTTAATGTTCAACCCCAAACCACCAAAGTTCGAATACTTCATTACCCGAATCTACTAAAGGCTACTTCATCTTTATCCCGAATACCCTCATCTCTCGAATCTCTGATCTTCAAGCAAGTATGTTAATATTGGCCGATATTATCATATAATTAAATACGTGCATAGAGAAGATGCGAGCAAATTAACAACAAATTGATTAACATGAAAGGTTGCAAATTCTAATCCACTGTCTGCGATGTGGTTTGATAACCCTAGAAATGAGTTTAGAACATCATGAAAGAAAGAAACAAATATGTACTGTGAAGAACATCCTCATGTGATCCAAAATAATCAAACAATAATGAAAAACCAATACAAAAGTCCAAGGAGATCCTTGAAGTCCGTGCTGCGTTCCAATCTGCGGTTCCGCCGCACGCTCTTCACGCCCCTCAACCTCGAGCCCTCGTGATTTACCGGATGAGATGCGATTTAAATGCACGCCAGGACGGTGACGTCGACGCGGTGCCTCGTCACTTCGATTGTTGACCCCACGCCGGACAGACGCCGCCGACGCGGAGACGCCGACGCGTGACTTCCTCGCATGCTCCTCATTTCCTCCAAAATGGCTTCCGGTCGTTTTCGCTCATCATGCCTCGTATTCCAAAACAAAACTAAATAAGGAACACTAATTAAAATTATATAAATAATGCCAAATCAACATGAAATGCAAGACTGACGCAGTATAATCTGAGTGTTTGGGCACTCATCACACCTTTAACTTAATTTCGTCACCAAGCAAGAACCGACTTCCAACCAGACAATACACCCGCGACACCATGCAACCTCACACTAAGACAAGAATGCCACGGGTATCAGGGATCAATTTGACCGATTCACATACCCAATCGCTTTGTTTCAATGTTCAATGAAGGCATACGTATACTTGACTTTCTGACTGATCGAGGTATGTGAAACCGACTAGTGCATCCACTCCCATGCTGTTCAACGTCGTCCCAAAACCCAGATGTGCTCATGGTAGGTGACTTCCTGTATCATGCCCAGTTCCGATACCCCCAAACTTAAGTTCAACCCACCTATTAGGAAGAATCGAACTAGACAAGGATAGAACGCACTCCAATTATTCATGTCTACATATCTAGAATCTCCTATGTACCAAAAACAAAATGGAAAGCAAGACTAGTACCAAGAAGTTTTAGCCAAGGTGTTCCTCAGACGGATCCATCGGGTGACTCCCCACTGCTTGGTTATGGCACCAGCATTGCCCTTCAAACTTCACCTCGAACACTCAACCAAACCGGATGGCCCTTAGGTTGCGTGAATGATCCATCTCTGTCCCATGTAACTGCGTTGAAGTCAATGACTCTACTACCGCTCGGGGTATATTAGGCTTCTGATGTTCTCGACCGTGCTCCTGATTCATCGATGATCCCGTCATTCTGCATATGCCTATTTTTATTTTTTTCTTTTCTTTTCATGTTTTTGTATTTTCTCGTCAGCTCGATGGCAATCCTCTTGTTTAGGTGTCCTATCATCAAATGGTTCGAATCTCCTAGGTTGGTCGTACTTTAGTAGTTGGTTCTGCACTTACATTACCTGGACGTCACTAGTGTGTGAGGTGATAGAGTTTTTGAGAATTGGTTTCTTGATCACCCGGATTGGTTCACTGGGGCCTTTTCACCTATTCAATCTAATTACCGAAAGCATCAAAATGTATATCCGAACAAATCTATAGTGAATTCAATCTAAAATCGATTCTCAATTTTCAACATGGCACAACCTAATGCACATTACATTATGCATGAATATCTCTAAACAAACAACAAACAACTAACAACCGATCACCAACATAAGCAAAATACGTGATTTACACAACTCAAACAAATACTAACACTACCTACAACTCCAAGATGCAATACTAAACAAAACACAACCCAAATGCGAACAACTACCAACACTATAAACTACTAAAACTAAAACAACGCAAATAAAGCAAAGGATAAACAAAACATAGTATCCGAACAAAATACCCCCCAACAAAAGATCCGTTCCCACCGTAAAATAAAAACATGTGAGGTAAGGACTCCCCAGAGATCACCGCGGTGGCGGTGGTTGCGGAGCCAGAGCCGCAGCCGGGCTCCGCATACCGCCGCCGTCAGAGAATGATGGCCCGACGCCGTAATCGCAAGATGTCGCACGCGCCCCATGTTCAGTAACGACTCTGCTTCCCGGTTCATCCCGTATCGCGTCAAATCGCCATGAAAGGAGAGCACCGGTTCAATATCGGGGAAGGATCAGGAGGGACGCCCACTGAGGCCAGGCTGGGTGGAGTGTGGGAGGCCGAGACGAGAGGCCAATGTCCCTCCCGGGTGTCACCCAGAATCCATAGCGAGCCTCGATAACTGAAGCTCGCCCTTCGCACCAGGGCTCATGGCCCAGTCATAAACCCCTCAGCTGCGGACACCAGTGTGTCCCGCCGACCGATATGGTCTTAATCAAGTGCTCAGCCTCATTGGTGTCAGCAGCACCCTAGCTTGTTCGCACAAGCCAAACATCGAAAGTGGTGCCCCAGTTCATTTTCGCATTCCGCGGCGGGAGGATATATCTCGATGCACCCGCTTCAACGCCAAATGGTATATCCTCGTAAGATACAACAGAATGGAAAGGTGAGCGCCGGAGACACCACACACATCGCCGCCTAAGATAAGACGCCGGCGATAAAGTGATGCCACACCTTGGGGAAATGCAGCCAAATGCCGTCTTAAATTCTATCGCAGGCTCAAGGCTATTGATCCGCCACTCACCCCCGACTCGTCAACACGATGACCTCACGGTAGTCGTGGTGCTCACGGAGCGATCAAAGGCCTCATGGATATGCTCGAGGCCATAGTAGCTATTGATCGACCACAATAAGTCGGTCATCACACCTCGCACTCGAATCTTTGAGGACGGGAGGCGCAGGTTGGCGAGAATTCAACTACGCCATTAGTCGGGCGAGGGTCGCAGCACAAAGCACGCCAACCCGCCTCGGAGAAGTCAGCAAAAATCGTCGGTGGTGAAACCCCCTTCTTCCTAATGAAGGATCTGCTTTTGCAAATTATGCTAAACCGATCCGCGGCATTCGCGCTTACAAACGCGAGGCATCGAATGTGGGAGCCTGTGGCCCGCTGCCCGACTCCGCTGGCAGCACCGCTTGCCGACATCCTAAGTTAAACCAACAACAAACACCTAATATGCAACGACAAAAGAAATTAACTAAACACTACCTAAAGACTACAAGACCTAAAAGAGGACTCAAAAAACCTAATGAATCTAGTTAACTAAATGACCCTCAAAAGACCTCTAGCACACAAAAACACATAAAGAAACCCTAAACGACTATACCCAAGCTAGAATCTGACATACAAGTATGGGAGAAGTTACTCATGGTTCAAACCTGGCCAATGTGGGTGACTTAATAAAGTAGTCGGCAGCAAAGAGAAGATCTCTTATCTGGCCCAAGAGTCTGCAAATGGCGCTAGGGTTTCTGTGGGAGTGAGATGGTGCGTGAGCGCCAAAAATGGCTCATTCTTGGTTTAAAACTGGCCTCACGCCGCGACAGGCGGACCACGCCGCCGCGACGCGGGCGTAGGACAACACCGAAATGACGCCGCGACGTATGGATCACGCCGCCAGACGCGGGCGCAGGTATCACCCAATGACGCCGCGACGCGGAGAAATCCACGCCGCGACGCGACGAGGGCTTCATAAATCGACGTCGCTGATGGAGAATGTTCAACGCGCCGCGACGCGGATGTATGGGAGTGTTAAACCGACGCCGCGACGCGGAAAATCCACGCCGCCACGCGACGTAGAGTGTAAAATTTCACACGCGACGGAACCGCCAACGTCACGCGACGTAGTCAAAATGACGTCAGCGACGTGAAATCTCACGCCGCGACGCGTAGAGCTTGAATGACGCCGCGACGTGAAATCTCACGTCGCGACGCTAAGGCAGAAGGTCTCCCAAGATAATTTATATACCAAAACCTCAATTTTTCGAGAATCCACTTCAGAAATCCTCCTTTCACTTCAACCTCTACAAGCTCTGACTCCACCGTCTCCGAAAGTAAACCAACAGCGTAAACACCGATCACGGATGCGCCAAAATTCAAAATTTCGAAACAATAGAACTCAGAACCAAAAACAAAGTTTAGAAAACCCTGGGTCGCCTCCCAAGAAGCGCTATGTTAATGTCGTTAGCTCCGACGACTCGAATCTCAATGTGTTCGTGAACCCAAACGCATGCGATCGTTGATTACATCGCGTCCCGCAATGGTCAAGAGATAATCGTCTTGTTCATAGAAACACGCCCATAAGATGGCTTCAGCGCTATGCGCCGCGACCAGGAATGTGTGCCTTTTTCGTGGTGTGAAACTTCGCTCCACCATATGAAAAGACTTGTTACCGGAAAGGCCCCGACCATCGAGACTTCAATTTTTAAAAAGCTGTAGTTTTAGAATTGAATAGAAGGACTTGTTGTCCAATGTGAACCTCTTTCTAAAGGATGTGTTTGTCGTGGCCAAGCTTTAGTCTTTTCCTTACGCGGGCGCTTTCATATGCTTCGCTTCGAACTCATCTAGCTCATCGAAATGAGTAGGCAAGCCACCAAATTAAGCAATCATTCATGTTTATTGTCGAGTGGTCCAATGTGCTCGATGCTCAAATTCCAATCGAAGATGACGTTTTACCATATACGAACCGAACTGAGACATGCCCAAAGGAGTTTTAAATATGGTGCCAGATGCCTTACGCATCGCTCATCTTTTGCATCAATCTTTCCCGAATCAATACGCTTTCAGAACGTGACTTGATTGACGTGATACTGGCTGTCCGTTGATTGTGGGTGATGCAAGAGATGTACGATGAGCGCACCCATACTTTTGCAACACCTTATCGATACCTTATTTGGTAAATGGTACCATTATCTCGTGATTAAAGTCTATGAAAGTTCCAAAACTGGCGAATATATCGTCATACAGAATTGAGCCACCACTGCATCATCGGGTGTGTAGGAATTGCTTCCACCACTTTTGAGACATAATTCATCACAACAAATGTACGTTGTTGTACGATGCAGAAATGGTCCCATGAAATCGATCCCATAAATCAAACAACTTCTACCTCAAGATGGATGCAGTGGGTGGCTCAGCTCCTTCTAGAGAGCACTCACTGCTGACATTCGTCGCAAGGGAAACGACTGGTGAGCATCTTAAATAGAAGGCCAATAAAAACCCGACCGAGAACCTGTCAGCTGCCTTCCTGGCCACCAAAGTGTCCACCACACCTGCAGAGTGTGGCAATGGCTCGAATATGCATTTCATCTTCTAGCACACATCTCCTTATCACCGACGCTTGATGTTGTTCAGAGAGAATTGGCTCTTCCCAATAGTAGTGTTTAAGGTGTGCTTAAAACTCCTTCTTCTTCCGATAATTAAACTCCGGGGAATCACCTTGGCTACCAAATAGTTCACATAGTCTCGCAAACCAAAGTGGAACTCGCCTCTGCCTCAATAGCAAAAGCCGTTCGGAAATTGCCATTCACGGAATATCATTCTGCCCCTTCCAGCCGCTAAAGGTGGTTCACATCACTTTTCAAGGTTCTTCTTGCCCTGATTTCACGCCGAACTCCCGCAAATGTATGACCACCGAATCAATCGGCTTCAAGGCTTTCGTCATCAAGTACTTAATGGTCGACGGATCGCTAGAAATTACGACTTTGCTACAATCAAATATGGCTCGAATTTATCGAAGCAAAGACAATGGCCAATAGTTCTTTCTCAAGAGCGGCATAATTCGGGCTGAGCGCCATTCAAAAAGTCCCCGCTTGCATAATAAATCACCAAAGATTTTTCTCGCTTCGCCTCTACCGCCTAACGCATAGTCGCTTGCATCACACATCGCCAAATGGAAAAGACCAATCGGGCGCTACAACAATAGATTGAGATCAACTTATCTTTCAATACGCAGAAAAGCATGTACGCGCATTGGGAGTCAAATCGAACGATCCCCGACTAGCAAATTAGACAAATGGTTTCAAGAACTGGGTGAGAAACTCGATAAACCGCCTATAATCCAAGATGGCCTAGAAAACTTCTGGATCCCTTTCACAAGGCGAAGGTGGAGGTAACTTCTCACCTGCTTCAATCTTCACTCTATCTACCTCATCCCTCAGATCCGATGTCCAAGAACAATACCCTCTCAGACCATGAAATGTGTACTTCTCCCAATTGAGTACTAAATCGTCTCTTCACATCTCATGAGTACACGCTTCAAATTTCTAGAGGTAATTGTCAAATGAATTTCCCATTACCTGAAATGTCTTATGAAAATCTCAATCGCTCTTTCTACCATGTCGTGGTGAATATGGCCATCATGCATTCGAAAAAGTACCCTGAGCATTACATAGCTCAAAGGGCATCCGCTGAGTGCACTAATGTACCATGTGACAAGTGAATGTTGTCTTCCCGATCTTCAGCGCCATGGCGATTCAAGCCAACCCATCCATCCAAAAGCAATAATACCCATAACTGGCTTAATCGATCGAACATCCGATCTGAAATGGCGAGGAAAGTGATCTTTCCGAAAGTGGCCTTGTTCGCTTTCTATAGTCAATACAAATTCTCCAATCTCTGGCCACTCATTTCAGATGGCAAGAAGATATTGTTTCGCCTCGATAACGCTTATCCCCTTTCTTGGTACTACCCGAACAGTGGCTTACCCATGCTACTGTCTCAAATAGGTAAACTCACCCCAAGATCTAGCCATTTTAGAACTTCTTCCAACTACTCCTTTCATTGCTCATTCAAATTCTCCTCCGCGCTTCCACTCCGAGGCTTAGACCATCTTCTAATAAAATACCTATGCATACACATAGAAGGGCGGATCCCTTTAGGGTCGGTACTAGAGACCATCCGAGTGCTTGTTTGTGATCTAAGAACCCTCACACAACTTCTTCCTCCATTTCGCTTAGGGATGATGAGATAATTACTGGGTAGCGATTCTACCCCCGTGCATGCATACTAAATGGTTAGGTAGGTTTTGTTCCATCTGGGTGGTTGCTCAATTGATGGAACCGGTCAAGCAATTCTCGCCAGCGATTCGGGCATTCTTCATCGCGCCTAAAAGAATCCATCCACTTAACGTATTCTTCTGCCTCGTCACTCGTGTTCTCAAGATGCTTGGCCACTAGCTGTCTCCAAAGGCCATGAGAATTTCGCTGTATGACCATAGCCTCTACTATATCAAACCATTGTCATTTATCACTTTCATTGGTGTCTCATCGCCTCAAATACATTGAATTTTACTTCTTCTTCAGACTCTGGGCCAAAATACTCTCCGCACATCAATCATTGCCCCGCCATAGAAAAGGTCTTCCCAAGATAATTCCGTATTTCTTTATCTTCTTCTTCCATGTCTAAAACTATGAAATCGAAAGATAAACTTGTCGACTTACTAAGACATCTTTCATTATCCCTCTCTGCAAGCCAAAGATCCGTCTCATAGTTGCGCAGTGATCAGCAGC
Organism: Tetrastigma voinierianum; assembly: GCA_016808115.1. Classification (NCBI taxonomy): domain Eukaryota; kingdom Viridiplantae; phylum Streptophyta; class Magnoliopsida; order Vitales; family Vitaceae; genus Tetrastigma; species Tetrastigma voinierianum. Next base: position 299,021 of record JAEQBH010003793.1, read on the forward strand.
CGGATCGCTCTTCCTAATCCCAAACGCTTAAAGATGGATAAGGGCATAAGATTAATGCCGGCACCCAAATCACATACGCTCAAAAAATAGCATCTAATCGCACCCGGAGGTGAAACCGCCCGGTTCCTGAAGCCCGCGGCTTCATGATGGTAATCAGATTCTTCTGTTGTTACCGTCTCGTTCGCCACCTTCTTCGAGACAAAATGTCTTTCGCGAACTTTGCTACACCAGGCATTTGCTTCGTGGCATCAAGAAACGGGATAAGCGAGAGGTGTTTTTGAAAACATCCATGAACTCGTGAATTGCTCGCCCGCCATGCTTTTCGAGACGCTGCGGGGTAAGGGACTAGTATGCTGGCCTTTGTTTCACTAGAGGCCCGCCGATCGTTTTCCCAGGATCGCTTTTTGATCGCGATCATCTTTCTGCTTCCGGGCCGTGTGACATCCCGCCGAATCGCTTCACGAGCGGGTTGCACTCCTCAGGATTCCACTTTCTCCCACTTCTCGGCCGCGGATCGCTTTTAACGTGCTCATTCCCATCTCTTCGGTTTACCTCTAATTGCTCTACAGAGAACCCGCTGTTTTCAAGAAGTAAGCTTGCCATTCGCCCATTCAGGCTTTCCAAACTCCCTTAGCCGTGTCGCTTGATTGTTTAATCAGTTGTTTCACGCCGTGATAGCGCCTAGTCTCATTCATAAAACGCTGACGAAGTTAACATCCGTGCTGTAGTCGCCTAAATCACCTTCTTCGTGGTGGTTCATTAGTTTGCCTGATCATGTATTGTTCGATTGCCCTCCATCCATACCCTTGGTTGTTTTGATTGCTCGCCTCGACAGCCACGCCATCCTTTGTCCCCGCATTCCGATTTTCGCAGCTATTACCCCACATACTACCTTCGCCGCCGTGATTGATTCTCGACAAACTCGATAATGCGATCGAGCTGTCTGCAATCGTAGGTTCCTTGACTCCACATTCTACACCATCGCGTCGCTTCACGTAATCTCACAATAACCCCATGGATGTCCGTATAGCACGTGTCGCTCCTCGCCTATTTAGCCGCTTAGTCACTGAGCCACATGATTTTCCACGCATTGTTGAGGACTTCATTGTCTCGTGCCACCCACCGTGTTTACATCAGTAGCTCTCTCTCTTCAGGCCACCGACAGTGTTGGTCAAAGATCTTCCAACATTCATACGCCAACTGCGGGTTTTCTTCATCACGATCCTCCAACCGAGGTATCTATCATTGTTCTGTCAGATTTCTCGCATCATTGTAAAAGGTGTGGACTCTGCATCCATCCTCGTTAGTCGATGGTGAGAATACCGTTAATAACTACGAACCCGTCCCATGCTTCCGCCGTGCTCCTAATCGATCGAACGTATTGATCTCTCGCACCGCCAGCAATCTCTCTCGCGTGGAGCACTCGTCGAAACTTTGCATCAATTCGCCCATTGCAAGAATGGAATCGGTGGTCGATCGGTTAGCCAATGTTTGGCTCTATCCCCAGCAGAGAGTGAATAACCGCAATCTTAAGGCTTCTTCAGTGACCTCGTTGTATTTGATGGTATTCGCAAACTCGAGGAAGTTACCAAATGCATGTTCGGGTTCTCATCGGGTAGTCCATGGAACAATATGTTCGGGGTTATTTGTGATCGTGGATCGACTAATTCAAAATTGTTTGCTTGAATTGGCATCACCGATCGCTCGAACAATCAAGTTGAGGTAGAACGAACTCATCTAATAGCATGTACCGACGTCCATCGTATGAACGGCTCAAGCGCTTGATTTCAGTCTCGCTTCTCCGTGGTTCATTGCTCCACGCCAAAATCTTGCTCTTCGCGTTTTCCATGACTATCGAGTTCTACTGCTCGCTCTCCCCGTTTCCTGCCGCAACTGCGCGGTCTTTCTGCCCTGATCACACAAGTGCTCGACATTCGCTTTGGTCGTCGCACGCACTCACTAAACCCGCATCGCACAACACACCAACTAACAAACCCAATTGTCAAGCATCAGAAAATAACAAAATAAAGAAAATTCAGAATATTATTCATATGCTTACTTTCATATCACCAACCTTCCTCAAGAATCCGCGCCAAAAACTCGACAAAATAAAACGCGTATAAATGAATGCCTAAGTGCGCAGGCGCACGCCAGTAAATTCTGGGCAATATAGCGCATTTATAACGCATGCATATCGAATTCACTGTAAAGCAAAAGGAAAGGAAAATTGACTCTGAGTGCGCTTTTAGACCAATATACGAATAAATGATTCTAGAGAGAATTTAAGTATACTTGTAACTAAGCTATTGGTTTTGGTGAATTGATAATGTAGAGCAGGGTTAAATCTCCCCTGTCGCATTCGATGGATTATTCTCCTAAAGATGTTGTTATTCAGATTGTTTATATTTATATCAATGGCGAGGTGATCTTGCCTCTGAGATATCCTCTCTCGAGGTATATTCGCTATTTCGTGAATAGAATCAGTATATCTCATCTCGAGATGGAGTTATTGAAATGCTTAATGTTGACCAAACCACCTTCGGGTTCGAATATCTACATTACGAATGGCTAAAAGAGGCTCTCTACCCCGGATCTGAATACCCTCATCTCTCGAATCTCGGATGCCGGTGTAAGTATGGTAATAATGAGATATTATCCTTATAATTAACATGCGGGTATAGAGAGATGCGATAAATTAACAACAATTGATTAACATGAAGGTTAAATTCTAATCCATTATACGCGACGGGGTTTGATGCAACCTAGAAATGAGTTTAGAACATCATGAAAGAAAGAAACAAAGTATGTAATGTGAAGAACATCCTCATGTGATCCAAAATAATCAAAGCGATAATGAAAAGCCAATACAAAAGTCGAGGGAGATCCTTGGGGGTCTTTGTGTTGCGGGTTCTCCCGGTCGTGTCTACGGCGCTAGCCGTTCTTGTGCCCTGAATCAAGGCTAAAATTTAATGATGAGATCTTGATTTTGGTGGCGTCGTGGCGTCGTGTGATCGCGGCGATGGTGGCGATCATGACGTGGTGCACAGTTGACTTACGCATTTGACCCCACGTCGTGACTTGGTGACGTCGCGGCGTGGGCAATCCTTGACGTCAGCGGCGGTGACTTCCTTGCATGCTCCTCATTTCTCCCGAAATGGCTTCCAGGGAAGTTGTTCTTTAAGCCTCATCATGCTGTATTCCAAAGCAAAACCAAAATAGGAATCTAACACTAAATTATATAAATAATGCGAATCAACATGAAAATACAAAGTAGCCTTGAGTATAATCGAGTCATTTTAAGCACTCATCAAAAGACTAAACCACGGGAGACCATTGGGTACATGCCTCATCTTTGAGCTTCGACTATCACTTAGCCCCTCGGTAGCCAAAGCCTCTTGCCTCCTTGAGGACCATCAGAAACTCTTAGAGCTCCTCAGTCGGGCATTCCATAGAGGATTACCGCCTCAAGCTTCAGGCGGGCCCGCTCAAGGCGCCGTCTTAGCCTGAGTCACCCTTATGACTGCTGACTCCTCTTTGACGATCGTGGCTGCGTCTTTAGCGACCTTCGCATCCTTCCGGGCCTCCTTTTCTTTATCCTTGGCTCAGCCCTCGCCCTGGCATGCTTGGTCGGACACATTAGCTAAGTTCCTCGGTGGTTCCCTTATCGGGCATTGGCTTGGATTCTCTCAGGTCGAGCAACCTTAGCCTGTGGGCTTGCCAGTAGCCTTAGCGGAGCCTCGATGGTGGCCCCTCCTTGCGGCCCTTTCCACGTAGGTAGCCACTAAAAAAACAAAAAAAAAAAAAGGGAGTCAACTAACTAAACTGAAACAATAAAGAAGAAGATCGAAGAAAGCACTTGGACATACAGAGGCGGTTCCCTGAAGAAGAAGAGTCAGAGCCTCCACGATGACGAGCGCTCACCCTCCCCAATTAGTTGCGTAGGATGGAGGGGAAACGACCGGCGGCGAGCCGCATGAGAAACGAAGTCCTCATCCTGCGGCCTCGGGCGTCGCGATTCCTCGTCACCTCGTCTAGCATTGTAGGAGGGGGAGCGAAGCCCCGCGACGTGGGTGGCCGAGTTAGGCCGGATCTCCCTTCCAGGCACCGGGTGGTCAGCCTAGTGGAGTCATTTATGCAATCCTGGGAATGCATTAAGAGGCCCGCTAAAAAGAGAGAGAAGTAATACCTGCGACCTTTACGTACGCCAGTATAGAAAAATCCTGGCCAGATTTGAATCGAATGCTTAGGTCCGCCAACCCCTGACATACATAGCCAAGGACTCATATGAGTTTAATACTAATGTCGAGCATTCTAAGAGTATTTGCGAATTAGGGTTACAAAATAGAATAAATAGGTCAACCTTCGAAGACAAATGGATGGGATAAAAATCTGCGGTATCGCGAAGGAGCGAGTCTTGAATGCGGCGCGAGGTAGGCCCTACAGTGGGACCTAGGGAACATATTTTTAAACAATAAGCGTGAAATAATCTCGGTGAGTGGCATAATTTATACGGAAGATAATATTTTGTTTTGAAATTTTCTTATACTCAGACCTCACTTCATCTCTTTGTAAAGTTCCCCGGGTTTTAGAAATATTTCCACAAAAAACCCGACTTTACCCCCAGAGTCCAACACATCTGATTCATGCTCGACAATTTAGCCGAACCTGAAGACGAAACTATCTTATGAACTATACACAACATAAAGCCCAAGCATAAAGCATGTATAGTCATCATGTAATAAAATAACATGAAATGCACCATAACCCACAGTATCAAATAGTTGTACCATATTCGAGGAAAAATAAATCAATACGTCCATACCACATACCCATCATAAACCATACCATATATATACCTATCATATACCATACCATATACTCATCATAGCATTATCATATACCCCCATCATATCTTAGTACTATGCCTCTAGGGTACCCTGATATGCGTACCATATATCATATAAACCGTGCCACATACTCATGTCATCGTACCATATATACATAAGCCAATTAGGACACCCACCTCACGACCCTCAGCCTCGAAGGTGTCGGTAAGTAAAAATAATAATGATGAGCAGAGTGAGTGACCCAGGCCTCACGTAGTGAAATATATAGGATTGGATGCCAACCAGCCTCACGACAGTGGCAATCTCGGTATACTAAGCCATCGGGTAAGCTGAGCCTCAGTCGTGGAAGCTAATGTATAGGATTTGGATGATCCAACTTCACGACAGAGTGGCAGGCCAGAATAAGCGGGTGGTCGAAGCCCAGGCCTCACGTCAGTGGAAAAAAACCAGAATACTTGGCCGTCGGGATCAGGCCGACCTCACGGCATCGTGGTAAAACCCGAATACTCAGTCGGGATCGAGCCCAGGCCTCACGGCATCGTGGTAAAACCGGAATACCCGGCCCAGTCGGGATGAAGCCGAGCTCCGCGGCCGCAAGTGGTAAGAGCCCGAAAATACCCGGCCAGGTCGGGGTCGAGGCGGAGCCTCACGTCAGCGTGAAGTATTGAAATGCCCAGTCGAGTTGACCAGACCTGCGCGTCAGTGGTAAAAACCCGATTACCTTTACAATATAATTGCAGACGATCTCGGTCTGTCCCGGTACATCTTATATAACCTGCTCTACAACTCAAAGTTCTTACTCACGTGCACCTTTCCAATGTCCACTTGCGTATCTTAGGTTAAGGCATGACTTTTTCCCTGACTCAATCAACTTCGGTAAGAAGATCTTTAGTTCCTCAATTCATATGAAATTTGAACAATACCACAATGACCATATTCCTTAACCATTTACTAACACATATATATTTCCAAAATCCATTTCATCTGACAATAATTTCTCAGGGGTTTAAACCCAATCCTTTTGAATATCTAAATACCATAATCATTCGAGGAAACCGATACCGCTTCCAAAACGGTGAAAATGTTGACAAATTCATAGGAAATGATAACTTGTTTTATATGTAACCAATAATCAAATTTGCCTGCAACCAACCATTTGATCAAACGACATATGTAAAATATTTAATCCTGATAGATATACCATACAAAAAAACCCAAATCATTTTAAAACATATAAACCACTCATATTCTGAGGCGGCTCGAGTCTTGTCCTTATGAGGATTGAAGTACAGGCTCGGCGTGAGGTGTGTAATATAAATAAAATACTTAGAGCTCCAATCGTGAGCCATGACATTTGGAATATCCTGGGCGCATAGAACAACATTTAGAACTATGAGATCATCCTAATTGAACTCAGGCGGATCGATTACCTGATGTGTACATATGGGCATTTTTGAAGTGGGACTTTTCACTAGGGGCTAATTTCTCGAGGGAGGTGGGCAAGATCGATAATTCTAAAAACATCGAATTTCACTAATACAACTTCAGAATTTGCGGATTTGACCAATTGGTACTCTATTTGATCCGAGCATTTAGGTAATTACAAAACGGCTTCAAAATCTGAAAACTAACCAAGCGACGTCCAAAATTTACAAACCACATATCAATGGAAAGCCCAAGAGACCAGGAACTCATTGGTACCATTACCTCAGTCCAGCAGTCGCTGTGGTGGCCGGAAAACTGTCCCAACAGCCGGCGATTTTGTTTCGATTTATGGCCAGCAGTGCGGAATCTGCAAGGGGCCAACGAAAATGAGTTCGGGGTCCAAAATGGTGGAAATGAGCTATGGGGTGGCGAAATGGCGGAAATGGCGGAAAAAGTCGAAAACGGTCAGGCGATCATGGTGGCGGCCGCGGCAGCTTCGCCGACCGTCGGCGTCAGTCAGCGGGTGGCAGTGAAATTGGCGTGTGATGGAGGTTCGCACCTGGTATTGTGTGTGTCTGTCTTTCGGTAGATGGTGCCTCGTCTACAGTCCGTTTCTCACAGCTGGCCTTGGTGGCTGCTGTTGAAAAGGTGTTCAGGTTTGGAGAGTTTTCTCTTGGGGTTTGGGAGCTCGAGTGTTGTTTTTGGGCTAGGGTTTTCATTTGGTATCCTGAGCTATGTTTATATAGGGTCTAGGGTGCTTCAGGATGCGTCTGACAGAACTTGGACAGCGATAAAGTGCTACGGTGAACTTCTAATGGTAGTAACTTTTTATCAGTAAGTCAGTTGTGACGTTAAGCCGTCTATGAACTAGTATCGACGGAACTGCGAAATGGTGTCTTGGATTAACCTAAAATATTCCTCTGAAAAAGTCAAACGGTCAACTTGATCCAAACTTGGTCAACTTAGTCAAACTTGGTCAAGCTTCATTATTATTTAGTGCAGATTCGTTCTGACCTACATAAAGAAAATTTAGTCCACGGGTGTTACTGTCATGGAAGAGGTGAAGTGCGGCTCGCGTTGGTCTTCCGGTTTAGTCATTGCCTCATTAGGTGGTTCCTCGAAGGACCTTCAGCAGGATATTGTCTTGTTGCGAAACTCCTTCTCTTTTCTGCCCGGAAGTCTGCCTTTGTTTGCTCCTCATGGGATAAGTCATCCCTCGGCTCGACCTGCGGTGTCTCCGACACATGTGAGGATCACAGAATATACTTACGTAGCATGGAGATGTGGAACACATTGGACTCGAAAGGCTCCTCCCATTAAGTCTAATCTATAGGCCATGGACTATCCTCTCAGCAAATTTCAAAGGTACGATGTAGCGAGAATTTAGCTTCCCTCGCTTCTCAAGCGTTCACCGCTTCGGAGGTTTTAAGAATGCACTCGATCCTCGACCTCAAACTCAAGATCCTTAGAATACCCACATAACACTAAATTTTCATCCAAAGCGTGTGCTCGACCACCCGACAAGCTAAGGTTGGCATAAAATCTTTCCCATACTCAAAAACCACATGGAGTGCAACTTTCATGTCAGTTGGTCTCTTGCACACATCCCAGGTGGAAACAATGAGGATGAGTTCGACAGCTCATTAGTGAGATCCTAACAAGCCATGCTCGTAAAACATTTGATTATACCACATAATTCAAGATGTCTCAAAACATGAGCATTCTGAGATAATAGGTTGATGATGGAAACACATGAATGTCTTACCCCGTCTGACCTAAATCGGTGACTCTTTGGCTTTCCCAAGGACTAGACAATCATCCCGAGACGGCGACAAATTGTGGGACTTACACTTTGAGGATATGTGTAACACCGAGTCCCGAAGAGGTGTCGGTATGTGCTCTTAGGTATGTGCACAAAGCTTATTAATTAATTTAGTGTCGTAATAGAATTTTGAAAGTTGTTTTAAGGGTGAAATTTACAAGTTTTCAAAAGAATTGTAGCCTTTTCAATTAAGGAGGAGAGAAATTGGAGGAGTGAGTATATTTAATGGAAGTTAAATAGTAAAATAATAATAATGAATTGCCAAAAAAATTTCAGGGAAGTCTCGAAAATTCTCTAGATCTCGGATGATGAAGCAGTTTGTCTTGAATTAAGTTCGTGCTGAAATCTAGTAACCCGAAAGTTTCGTTAAATTCAGGCAGTCGAATATTTCTGAATTTAGGCGACGGGTTTAGGTGAAACACAGCGAGTTTTAGAAAATCTCGAAAAATGGCAAATATTTAAAGAATATTCAATTAGGATAAATAAAATTTTTCGGGACAAAAATGGATCCGAATGGGGCAATAGAAATTGTTTATCTAAATAATAATAATAATAATTAAAGAAAAACAATAATAATTAAAAAAAAAAAAAAAAAACGAAAAAAAGAAAAAAGAGAATAAAAATCAGAGATGGATCACGTCGGGAGAGGGGCGTCGGGGAGAAGGTGCAATTTTTTCTCTCTTAGTTTATTTCTTAGATTTATGAAAATCGGGCCAGGCGATGTTAAACGGAGCGGAAAAGTGAAAGAAAATTGATATACGCGAAGAGAGCTATAGGTACGATATCTTAGCCTTTTGTTAAACTTTAAAAGGTAGAAAATTTGCTTGTGTTATTTCCAGTCCCAAGGTTATATAATGGGCAAATTTTTAAGTAGTGAAAGGTCGTAAACTTTAATTAAAATTTTAGGCGAGTTTAGATTTTAAATTTTGAATTTGTGTTGAGACTGATCGGGGCTGAATTTCACAGAATTGTTTATGGGCCAGTTTGATTGAAATTCCCGAGTTTTAGCCAGACAATTGGACAGAATTTGGAAATATTTGAATTTTAGACTATATGGAAAGTCCTTAAGTGAAGTTATTAAAGCAGATAGTTTTATAGGAAATTTAATGTGTATATAGACGTTTTGGTCCGATTTCACATCATATTATCGATGTCACTTCTCGGGCCGATTTAGTAAGCGTAAAGTTTTGTTAGAATCGAAGTTCGTTTGATAGTGAGCAGCGCATGTATGTTTATGGTTAAAACGCGTTTGGCGAGGCGTTTCGTAATTTGAATGAATTGTGTAGGCGATTTGAGCATCAGTGAGCTCTAAGTGCTTGACAAGATTTGAAAGAATTAATTGAGAAAAGGTGAGTACTCAAAATCATTTTCTAAAATGAAAGTGTTTAAATTCTGAGTTTGTAAGTCTTTTGAAAAATATAGATTTATAAAGCATTTTTATTACCTCCCAGTGTTATACTCGGTATAAAAGTTTGATTCCCGGTATTTAAACGGTTTGGCACGGTTGCGAGCCCTAGATGGCCTGACTGGGTTTGGAGTCGGATGTATTTCGGATTGTGCATGGCAAGGTTATGGGATATTATGGTAACACTATATTGCACAGTCGGCAATTTGGGGTTAGATCAGCATATATTTATATATAGTGAAATTAAGCCTGCGCACGTTCGAGGTAGCATATAGTTGGCGCATTTGACTTAAGTGCATGCTTTGATGAGGTGTTGGTTCCAGGGTTCCCTCACTTAGAGCATTTTGGTCCCAGGGGTTTCCATTATGCTATATAGATCCGCTAGTGTTCACTTGGGACCATCTTAAGTAGGAGTAGTGTTAGGGTTCACTCTGATGCGGGTTAGAAGATTCGAGGCATCCACGTCTAGGGTATTTGAAATGGGCCACGGTGGTTGGTACTTGTTTTCTGTTATAGCACTTTGGATATTAACCACCCGCGGCAGTTTTGTGGTGAAATAGTTTTGAAACGATTTCGAATTAGTTTTGAGCGGTTCAGTGGCGGCGGTTCGGCGGGGTGGATTTGAGCGGTTTCGGGGAGGCGAAGCGGTTTCACTTGGCCCGAAATAGTTTGAAGCGGGTTTCATAAATGGTTTTCATAGCAAAGCTTCAGTTTTCTCATAAATGAGTTTACAACCATTACGTATGATTTTCATATTAGGAGAATGCAAGCAATGAGCAATGGCATTTAGAAAGTTATAGTACTCGCGGCGTTTGGCTCCGCAGTTTTGTTTTAAAATAATTTTTCGGTCTGCGAGTCTTGAAGCTAGAAAGACCTTTCGAGGATCCTCTGTCTTAAACGTTGTTAACGATTATATATAAATGGTGTAAATTAAAAGCGATTAAAAGTTAAAAATATGGCATTTTGTATATGTAAATATCTTTTGTAAAATATGCATGCATGGTTTGAAAGTAGCAGGTTGCGATGAAAATTATGTTGGATTGATTCTTATCTTATACTGTTGATGAGAACCCGAGAGGTCCTTTATGATTATGGATTGGATTTTGGAAAACATTGGGAGTGTATATTGTTTTATACGGGTGATTTTTGTATTTTGGGGCTTGACAACCCGCGAAGTCGCGTCGTTATCGCTGCTTGGGATTTCGCTAAATCTAAAGGTGTGATTTTGATAGAAAGTGAAAATTTTATAACCCACGTTTTCCAATCTGATTTCAGCGGTTTTAAATGGCATGGTAACTTGTCGGTCGGCGAGCTTAATTTGGGGTTGCGTGGAGTTCTGGCAGTTTCTGTCACTAGGAAGGGGGTAGCCTTCGATATGCCCCACATCCCAGGTATATCTGCGTGAGCTTAGGCCTTTGCGGGGCTACAGGCAGGGAACTGAGTCATGTCCAGTGTCCTTGCATAAGTACGGACCTTCACCACGGTCAAACACGGATAATAGTGCAATTCCCACAACATCAAACCACGATTACCTTGAGAAGGTTATAAGATCCCTACCTTCCTTGGATTAAAGTGTGAAGTCTCGAGGAAATTGAGAAACCGAGAGACTACTCGAGGATGCGCAAATAATAAGAGTCATAAGATTCCTTAGCCTCTCTGTCAGGTGTCATGTAAAAAAATTATTTCGAGTGGTCTATTACTTATCACCACTCGACTCACGTATATTCTTATACCTTCGACATAAACCTTGATCCCCAGGAGTGCACTCTCTCTTACACTAGGATCGACATTTAACACTCATTATTAGGGTTACACAAACAAACGCACCGCGCCCAGACACACCTCTTGTATTCCCTATCTCCATATTACACATTTGAAGATAAAGTGCTAAGAGTTCCTTTCGAATGGAATCACTGATTCTGGCGAGAAATGATCGAGTTATGGCCAAAATACTAACATTTGGCCATAACGGAAAAAATCCGACCCACAAAATGCCGGAATTTATGATTTTCCCCACTTTTTTCCATAAGTTTCCAACCAAATCAATCCCAATACTCAAACACATCAAAGCCACTCTGTTCAGCTTGAAACATCTTCCAAAACACATCTTAAACAAGAATCTAAGTTACGCGACTCATCCTCAACCCGATCTAAGGTTAGGATGAAATCACAACTTCGAAGTAATCCATGAATCATATCCCTCTTATCACAAAATCCCACTCCAAATCCTTACATAAATAACCAAGGATTAGGGTTTCTCTATATCCTTCAAATCTAGGGTTAGGAGGAAATTTCGCAACCAAACCTAGAAAAGAACCATTTACAAGAATCAATTAACTGACCTTTACCTTTTGGCCGATCTCCTTTCTAGTCAAGCTTGATGAAATTGGTCTGTTATTTTTGAGAACCCTTCTATGAACCTACGGTAATACCCAGCTAATCTGAGATTTCAGCACACCTACATCCGCAAGTAGTTGGTTGCTCAGGTGCCTTTGCTTCTACTTTAGGATCCACCTAAATGCCATCGCGAAACTGCAATCGAGAAACCCGCTCGGCCCAGCCCAAAAATTCTCATATCTTTGAACTTGGCATACAGCGGGTATTGCCTTAAAGTGCAACACAAACTAAATGTCTCTCATGTTCAAACTAGCTATCAGAGTTCCACGAATTCTGCGTCGGTGACTGATGACAATGATCTAAGTATGGACGGAAGACCCGGTTCATTAAATCCATGAAAGCTGCTGGGCATTGGTGAGTCCGAAAGACATCACTTGAAACTCATAACGCCCATATCTCGTCTTGAATGTCGTCTTTGGGAATGTCTGATTCCCTAATCCTTAACTAATGGAAACCCTGACCTCAAGTCACTCTTGAAGAACACTCTTACTTTGGGAGCGTCCCGAATGGAGTCGTCGATCAGAAATGAGGATATTAGTTACGAATGGTTACGTATTATTTGTCAGTTTATACCTGACCTCTAAGTGCCATCAGGAAGAAGAACTAATCAATTTCAAGGATAAGGTTAGGAAGGTATACAAAGCCTTGGATGAGTTACCTGATATGCGACCCAGGAATTTAGAAACCTAGGCTGCGATACCAGGCGACGGGACCCAGAGCCGGGATGCCCTTTTCAGTGCCGGTGGTCAGCCTGAGTGAGTCCCATTGTACGATCCTAGGGAATGCATTAAGAGGCCCACGCACAAAAGAGAGTAAAGCTACATAGCGTGCCTGATACCTCGAATATATGTAGAAAATCCACGATGAGCTATCGAATGTAGGTCATAACCACGACATACATAATAAAAAAAAAAAAAAGGACTCATATGAGTTATCTGCAATGTCGAGCATTCTAAGAGTATTTCTTGAAATTAGGGTTACAAAATAGAATAAATAGGTCCAACTGAACAAATGGATGGGATAAAGAAATCACTATGTTGTCGCGAGAAGACGATCTTGAATCGCGCGAATTAGGCCTACGAAGCTGCGGGACTGGGGTGATTTTAAACAATAACGTGAGAAATAAATCTCGGTGAGTGGCATAATTTATCACGGAAGATAATATTTTTGTTTTGAAATTTTCTTCTCTCGAAACTCCCTTCAACTCTTTTGTAAAGTTAAGTTTTGAAATATTTCACAAAACCTGACTTTACCCCGAGTCGACACATACGATTCATGCTTTCCCGACAATTTAGCGAGCACAAAGTTAAAACTATACTATGAACTATACACAACATAAAGCTAAGCATAAAACATGTATAGTCATCATGTAGTAAATAACCATGAAATGCCACCAACCAGTATCGAATAGTTGTACCATATTCGGAAAAAATAAATCAATAACGTCCATACCACATACCCATCATAAACCATACCATATATACTCTATCATATACCATACCATATACTCATCATAACTTGTATCATATACCCGTCATATATAGTACTATACCTCTAGGGTACCTGATATGCCGTACCATATATCCTTATAGCGAGTGCCACATACTCATCATAAATCGTACCATATACACTTCATAAGCGGGTAGGACACCCCACCTCCGACCTCTGACCTCGAAGGTGTGGTGGTAAAAATAATAATGATGAGCGAAGTCGGTGACGAACCACCTCGCGGCCGTGGAAATAATATCTCTTAGTTGGATGCCAACCAACTCCACGACACCATGGCAATCTGGTATACTAAACCATCAATTAAGCTTGAGCCTCACGGTCGTGGAAATAATGTATAAGTTGGACAAGATCCCAGCTTCCGCGACAGTGGCAAACCCGAGTGCAAGCGGAGTCGGGTGTGAAGCCCAGGCCTCACGTCACCGTGGAAAAAAACCCGAGAATACCCAATGAGTCGGGATCAAGCGGAGCCTCACGGCATGGTAAAACCCGGAATACTCCTTTAGTCGAGGATCAGCCAGGCCTCCCGGCATCGTGGTAAGAGCCAGGAATACCCGAGTCGGGATCGAGCCGACCTCCGACATAGTGGTAAGGCGAAATACTTAGCGAGTCGGGGTCAAGCGGGCCTCCGTCCAGCGTGGTAGAAACCCGAAATACCATTAGTCGGGATCGAGCGACCTCACGTCAGCGTGGTAAAAACCCAGTGCACTACAATATAATTACTGAACCCAATCTCCGGTACAATCTGGTACATCACCTTATAATCTCTAACTCAAAGTTCTTACTCACGTGCACCTTTTCCAATGTCAGTATCTTAGGTTAAGAACATGAACTTACTCCCGCAACTCGATCGACTACATTGAAGATCTTTAGTTCCTCAGATTCATGAAATTGAAACGATACCACAATGACCATATTCCTTAACCATTCTTAACACATATATGTTCAAAATCCATTTCATGCGGCAATAATTTCTCGAGGGGTTTTAAGAGCCAATCCTACATGCCCCAGATATCTAAATGCCACATAATCATTCCAGAAACCCAGTCTGACTTCCATGTGATGAAAATGATGATAAAATTCACATGAAATGATAACTTGTTTTTATATGTAACGATAATCAAATTTGTATGCAGCTTGACCATTTGATCCAAGCAGCGTATATGTAAAATATTTAATCACGATAGATATACCAATATAAAAACCGAATAATTTTAAAACATATAAACCACTCACGACTAAGGCCTTTCAGTCTTGTCATACATGAGATCGTCTGACTCAGGCGTGAGTGCATAATATAAATAAAATACGGCTTGGAAATGATAATTGAACAGCTGACATTGGAGGAATATGCTGGGCTTGTAGAACAACATTTAGAACTATGAGATCATCCTAATTGAACTGGTCGATTACTGATATTGCCACTATGGGCGATACCCAAAAAGTGGGAGAAACTTTCACCCAGGAGCTAATTTCGAGGAATTGAGCGGAGTCCGATAATTCCTAAAAACGCCGAATTTCACTAATACAACCGATTTTGCCCGGATTTGACAGGTGGTACTCTATTTGAGTCGAGCATTTCGGTAATTACGAAACAACCTAAAATGAAAACTAGCAAACGGCGTCCAAAATTTACAAACCACATATCAATGGAAAGCCGAGACGAGAACTCAGCTGGTACCATTACCTCAGTCCAACAGTCAGCGTGGTGGCCCGACAATCCCAACCTTGGCCGGAGTTTTGTTTTTCGTTGTAACTTCAAGCGGTGCGGAATGCGCAAAAAGGGACCACGAAAATGAGTTCGAGGTCCAAAATGGTGGAAATGAGCTATGGGGTGTGGAAATGTAGGAAATGGCACGGAAAAAGTCGAAACCGATCCAGATGATCATGGTGTGCCATGCTCGTAGGCCCGATCAGGGGCGCGTCCGTGCGGTGTGGTGAGAGTGGCCGGCGTGACCGTCGGAGGGGTTGCGCACACAGTGGTCGGCGCGTGTACAAGTAACTCCGACGGTGGTGCCTCGTCCCAGTCGATTTCTCCACGATGCGGTGGCTACTCGAGCCCAAAGGTGTTCCGGTTTGGGAAGTTTTCTCTTAGGGTTTGGGAGCTCAAGTGTTGTTTGAATAGGGTTTTCATTTGGTATCACAAGCTATGTTTATATAAGGGTCTAGGGTCGCTTCGGGCAAATCCCAGACGAACTTGGACAACGATAAAGTGCTCTTGTTGAACTTCTAATGGTAGTAACTTTTTATCAAGTAAGTCGGATTGTGACGTTAAAGCGTCATGAACTACGTGTCGGCGAGGCCTACGAAATGGTGTCTTAGTTAACCTAAAACTATTCCTCCTCGAAAAGTCAAGCGGTCAACTTAGTCGAACTTGGTGACTTGGTCGAACTTAGTCAAACTATTATTTGGTGCGGTCGTTTACAGCCTACCCCACGGTCGAAGAGATCGAAGAAGCGCGGACATACGGGCGGTTCCTGAAGAGAAGAGTCGAGGCCTCCACGGCTGACTGAGGCGCTCACCTCTGGTCGGTGCGTGGATGGAGGAAACTGACCCGGCGGCGAAAGCCGCGTAAGGAAAGCAAGAGTCCTCATCCCCTGCAGCCTCAGAGCGATCGCGATTCCTCGTCACCTCGTCTAGCATTGTAGGAGGGGGAGCGAAGCCCCGCGACGTGGGACTCAAGCAGGGGCTCGTGGCCCCCGCCCCCCTGAGTCCATTGCAGACGGTGAATGAAGACGGGATAGATTATACACCCCGAACATTTTTTTAAATGATTTTTTCATAAAATTTAAGTTTTAGGTGTTTTAAGGTCCATCATGAATTTATAATAATTTTTAAAATTGCTGTAATTAAATGGAATTTTAGGAAAATATACCAGTAAGGTCAAATTACGACAGTTGACCAAAAATAAATTTTAAAAAATACCCAGTAGATGAAATAAATTATGGGAATTTTCTGAAGAAAATTAAGGTCCAAATAAATGTTATAGAAATAAAATTAATGAAAATACATGAATAAAAAAATAATAAAAATACGTGAGCAATTGAGCAGGGTAGGGAAAATTCGGCCAATTTTGACCAAGGGCCAAAGAGACATTTTAAAATTCCCAGGGCCTTAAAATTCAGAGAAAACCGCAGAGACTTAAGTGCAATATTGAATTAATTTTTAAAAATATTAGGCCTCAGAAAATCGAGCAGAAAAAATTGAAGAACCCTAGGTTCTCCATTCGGCGCCGAACTGCTGGGGAAGGAAGAAAATTTTGTTGTAGCCAATTCCCTTTGAATCAACCTGTGATTTTTCATGGTGGGAGACTTATGAAGGTATATTAAAGCGCCATGGTTTTTAATTTTGGTTTCCATGGTACGTATTGGAGGAAAGAAATTTGAATTGATAAATGGTTGTTGTTTGGATGGTCAATTAGAGGTACATTTGGAATGAATTAATTGTTCTAATGTGTATGCTAGGTTGCAATTGCATTTTGAATCTATAGAATGTGACCTAAGAGTATGAATTAGGTCTGGTATGTTAAAATTTGGGGAAAATGTATTTAGAATGAATTGAGGTGGTAATTAGTGGAATTAAGGGTTGAATCGATTGAATGTGAATTTCTGTTTGAAGGTCGACTTTGAAGTCATAGGAGGACCTAATGGACGAATTTTAGGGCCAATTTGACATCATTGGTTTCAGGTCTTTTCGACGTCGGTAGAGAAAGATATAGGCAAAATACTAACTGATGCGCAATCTGCAAAAAAAAAAAAAAAAAACGAGTTTAGTGATTAAACATTAGATATAAGAAATTAGTTGTGAAATTGAATATTAAAATTATAATTTCGAATTTAGATGTTAAAAGCGAGGAATGTTGAAGGTAAGGAAGGCAAGGGGATTTTAAAATTATTTAAAAGCTCGGAGTTCACAGCGATTAAATAGAAATGGGTCGCGGCCTAATTGGTGAGTGGATAACAAGGTATGGCTCGTTATGATTTTGGCGTTATCTTTATATTTCTTTTCTTGCATGAATATTGGTATAGCAAGCGAGAGTTGGGGAAGGCTCACTGCACCGGGGTGAATAACCCTATGTGAGCTGGACTAATAGGAGTGAGTAAATTTATATCATCGTACTTGCCTTCGAGGAAATGTATAGCGGTGTTTTCATTGTTTGACTTGATCGTAGTAATTGACTATGATTAAGACCATATTCTTGAATTCATTGAATTCAAATTTGTCATATACCCTGAGTCACGTATCATTGAATATTCATCTTGAGCACGATTGACTAACTCTTGTGTATTTGTGGTGTTATCTCTTGTTACATCGCGGTAATTCGAAGCTATAACTATGTCGTTAATGTCATTGATGGTATGAATCACGAGAAAGCCCTAAGCGTGGGAAGTCGTGGTATGTACACATGGTACCCTCACAGTGCGAGTAGCCATTGCCTTCCTAGAGAGTGAGGTAAAACTCTAAGGCGTAGAGACCGACTCGTTCTACGGATCTTTGAGTCGGAATATACGGATTCTAGTATAAAGGTAAAAAGGAATGTCACGGTTAGGAATGGTAAACTATTTACGTGTTTCAAACCTCACAAACTCATTTGATATTGTTGTTTATATTATAGCTGCTATTTGTTGCATAACCTGTAATACGGTGATTGATTGATTGAGCATAGCCATCCTTGTGAGGTGGCCTTGGAGTGCCTAGCCTCCCACAAGTATGGTGATATATTTTACTCCACAGGTTATCTACTTTAGTTGATTTCCTGTTTCGGGTGAACGGAGAAAGGAGAATCGGGCATTTCTTGACCACTTGGATTCTATTTGAAACATGTAATGGATTATTATTTTTGTTTATTTGGTGAATGAGTCTAAGTTTCGAAGGCTCCATGGTGAATTAACGGTTATTAGTTATTCTTTAATTCATCGATAAATTTTGAATAGTTGAGTTGGATAAATTTTGCTTTTGATGAAACCTTATTGATATTTTTGATGGGAATTGGTTGAGGTCGTTTGTTAGTGGATGACCACGGAGGTCTATTTGTTATGTTATTTGAGATAATATCATGATGAGATTTTGAGTTAATTATTAGTGGGTTTAGATTAATATTGCGAGATAACGGGATCTTGTCATTTGTTATGAAACGGAGCTTAGGTCCCCTCTTAGAATTTTTCGAGTAGAAATTATAGGACTTAGGCTTGCTAGGTTTTGGTGGCTGGCTGCCACGTTCCTGGCCGCCCAGGTCCTGACCCTATAAAAGTGGGATGTGACAAAGTTGGTATCAGAGCCAGGTTTAAAAAGAACTTTGGGGATGTTATTTGGGTAAATGATAAATGTGACACCATGGAGCATAGGATTCCAAATTGTCTTTTGTATGTCATCATAGTATAGTTAATTTCTGCATATCCTATAGATGAAAAGTTTAAGTACTCTTGATATGTATTGTGAATCTAAGTATCATTTGTTTTCTGGTTGTCATAATGCCACCGAAGACAACAAAATACCCTCAGGCGTGGACCACCTCGCGGCGAGGAGATCACAGCATGATCCAGATAGATGTTGGGATGCGGATGTGGGTGCGTGCATCAAGGTCCCGGCAGGATGGAGATAAATTCACCCCTAGATCGAGGGCGGAGAGTCTGAGGTGGGGGAGAATGTTCCACCAGGGATAATACATGTACAAAGCAGACAAGCCCAAAAGTGTTATTTGATCAAGGGGCCACTCACTCATTTGTATCCCACGTCTTATGCTAGAAATTGAACAGGGTAAAATGATAATGGAAAATCCCATAGCTATTAGCACACCACTTGGGAATAGTTGAATTGAACTATATGTACGAGATCATGAGATAATGATAGGGGATAGTTATCTTTGATTTGATTGAATTGCCTATGGAGTTTGATGTTATCTTAGGTATGGAATGGTTGTCGACTAAGCTATCTGACCATGGATTGTTATAGAAAGAAGATAACGTTCTGACCATTAGAATGCTGGTTGTTTTCGGGAGATCATGTTGAAGCCACAGTACCTTGATTTCAGCTATAGACCGGGAGTTAAGAAGGGTTGCCGGGGGTATTTGGCTCATGTGAGAGATCTTTAGAATTCCCTCTCTGGAGTTGAGAATATACTGTTGTGAGTTACTCGAGATGTCTTTCTGATGATTTACGGGATTAGCACAGACGGGAAATTGAGTTTAATATTGACTTATTTTGGTACAAATCATATCTTATTGCACCATCTGAGTATAGCTGCGAATTGAAAAGTTGAAGAAGCGATTCTGAAATTCTTGGATAAGGGTTTTATTAGACAGCGAGTTCAGGTAGGGTGCCGGTGTTATTTGTGAAAAGAAAGATGGGACTATGAGGATGTGCAGTGATTAGACGAGTTGAATAGGGTAACAATCGAGAATGAGTATCCACTTCCCGAGAATAGATGATTTGTTTGACCCGATTCTGAGGGGGCCCGGTCATTTTTCAAGATTGACCTTGATGCAGTTCTGCATCGGTTGAAGATAAGGAGGGAAGATATACCCAAGACTGCATTCAGGACTCGGTATGGTCATTATGAGTTCCTGGTATTACCGTTTGGGTTGACTAACGCTGGCCCAGCGTTTATGGATTTGATGAGCAAGGTTTAAACCACTATCACGGATAAATTTGTGGTGGTGTTTATAGATGATATCTGATTTATTAATGTATGGAACATGGGAACACCTGAGTTATCTGCGAGACCCTTAGATTACATCAGCGCATGCCAGTTGTCTAAATGTGAGTTTTGGCCCAGCAGTGTAGTTCTTGGGGCATGTAATAAACGGAGGGTGTTCGAATTGGATCGAAGAAGGTAGAAGCTGTGTCTAAGCGGCTGAACCCGCGATGTGGCCCGAGATGCGTGGTTTTAGGTATGGCTGGATATTACGAGGAGACTATTGAAAGATTTTTTCGAATATCTGCTCCGTTGACATGGGCGATCGGGGAAGCAAGTAAAATTTGAGTGGGATGGCATCTGTGAGCAAAGTTTCCAGAAACTTAAGGATTGTATCTTTGCTCTAAGTGTTAGCATTACCTGAATCGGGGAGGTATGGCGGTGTATTGTGATGCCTCAGGAGTAGAAGTTAGGTTGTGTTTTGATGCAGAATGGAAAGGTAATAGAATATGCGTCAGACCCGGTTGAGGAGACATAGGTTGAATTATCACACACATGACTGGAGATGGCGGCAGTGATTTTTGCACTGAAGTTATGGAGGCACTACTTATATGGTGAGAAGTGTGAGATTTACACGGATCCGCAAAGCCTTTAATACATTCAGCGTGGAGATTTGAATCCCAAGGCGAGAGGAGATGGGTAGAATTCTTTGAAGACTATGATTGCGAGATTTTATATCATCTGGGAACGATGGTGGCGTGCTTTGCGAGGAAGTCCATGGGCGATCGCCATGTTCGATTACATGAGAGTATAGTGAAGGAGTTGGGGATCTGTTTAGTATGAGTACGGTTTGAGATTCTGAGTCGGGGATTAGTTGATTCAGGTGAGGCCCTTATTAATTGATGAGATCAAGGCTGACGAGATAAGGATCCTTCGCCCCAGTAGAGATTGAGGGAGGCGGTACGGTCGGAATGAGACATCGGTTGAAATTAGGGATGGCGTCTTGAGGCAGGAAATAGGCTGTGTGCTGATGTAGATGGGTTGGGAATGAGTTCTACGGGAAGCCCATATGCCTTATAGTGTTCATCCAGGAGTCACCAAGATGTACCAGGATGTTAAAGGTATGTATTGGTGGAATGGGATGAAAAAGGATGTGGCACGGTATGTGGCATCATGTTTGACATGCTAACAGGTCAAATTCGAGCACCAGAGACCCACAGGTCTTCTACAGGAGTTGCCATTACGGGCTGATAGGAGAGAAATTACTATGGACTTAGGTTGGGTTGCAAAGACTTCGAAGGCATGATTCGTCACAGGTTATAGTTGGCGATTAATGGCTCGGCTCACTTCATATTTGTTAGACCACTTATACGGTGCACGGTATGCACATATGTATTTGGACAGTATAGTAGCCTTGCATGGAGTGCCCCGGTGTCCATAGTATCGACCAGAGGTCCACTTTGTTCACCTCGAGGTTTGGCGAAGCGGAGGCTTGGGTACTAAGCTTGGATTTGGTACAACCTTCCCATCCTCGGACGGATGGGCGGTCGGGCGAGACGGTCGGACTCTAGAGGATATGCTCGGGATGTGTGTTATGGGTTTCGGTGGTTGGGAAAATATTTGCCTTTTGGTAGAGTTTGTATAATAACAACTACCATTCTCTGATTGGAATGGCGCCATATGAGGCACTCATGAATAGGAAATGTAGGTCACCTTCTTGTTGGATGGAGGTAGGTGATAGAAATTGGAAGGTCGAGTTGATCGAAGAAACTTCGAAGAGAAGTACCTGTGTCGAGGAGAGAATGAGGACGACTTTGTTCGACAAAGGATTATCTTGTCCAGGGAGACGGGATGTACGAGTTTGGTGTGGGTGATCCACGTTTTTCCTTAAAATATCTCTATGAAGGGAGTGATGAGATTCGGGAAGAAAGGAAGAGTGAGCAGAGATATAGGGCCATTTGAGATATTGGACCAGTTAGTAATGTATCTTATAGATTAGCTTTGCCCCTAACTTTGGCCATGTGCATCCGGTGTTTCACATCTCGATATTCGTCGTTCTCATAGTCTCACATTCTTCGGACTCGGGAGATTGAGGTTGATGGATCCTATCATATGAAGAGGTACCGAGTAGCCATAGTGGATAGGCAGACCGGAAGTGAAACGAAGAAATAGCTATGGTAAGGTTCGGTGGCAGAATCAGTAGAAGTGTACTGGAGGTGACGGTCGATGAAGGACAAATATCCTCGACTCTTGGTGATAAGGTACACACTCTTTAATAAATTCGAGGACGAATTTTTATAAGGGGGGGAGAATGTAACACCCCAAACATTTTTTTAAATGATTTTTTTCATGGAATTTAATTTTTAGGTGTTTTAAGGTCCATCATGAATTTATAATAATTTTTAGGAATTATTTCTCAATTAAATGGAATTTGGAAAACTGCAGTAGGTCAAATTACGACGGTTGGCCAGAAATAGAATTTTAAAAATACCCAATGAATAGAAATAAATTATAGAATTTTTATGTAGATCAAGTAAGGTCCAAATATATGTTATAAAAATAAAATTAATGAAAATACATGAATAAAAAAATAATAAAAATGCGTAGACAGTGAGCAGGGTAGGAAAAGTCAGCAGATTTTGTGACCAAGGGCCAAAGAGACATTTTAAAAATTCCCAGGGCCTTAAAAAATTCAAGAAAAACAGAGACTTAAGTACCCAATATTGAATTAATTTTTAAAAATATTAGGCCTCAGAAAATCGAGCAGAAAAATTGAAGAACCCTAGTTCTCCATTCGGCCCTTGGCTAATGGGAAGGAAGAAAATTTTGTTGTAATAATTCCCTTTGAATCAACCTGTGATTTTTTCATGGTGGGGAGACTTATGAAGGTATATTAAAGCGCCATAGTTTTTAATTTTGGTTTCCATAGTGTATTGGAGGAAGAGGGCTGAATTGATAAATGGTTGTTGTTTGGATGGTCAATTAGAATTTTGTTTGGAATGAATTAATTGTTCTAATGTGTATGCTAGTTTGCAATTGCATTTTGAATCTATAGAATGTGACCTAAGAGGTATGAATTAGGTCTGGTATGTTCCAAAATTTGGGAAAATGTATTTAGAATGAATTGAGGTGGTAATTAGTGGAATTAAGGGTTGAATCGATTGAATGTGAATATCTGTTTGAGAGGTCGACTTGGACAGAATCATAGGGAGGAACTTAATGGACAGATTTTAGGGCAATTTGACATCATTGGAAAGAAAGATATGGATGTTAGTGAAATTTTGCCACTGGTTTCAAGTCTTTTCGACGTCGGTAAGAGAGAGAAAGATATAGGCAAAATACTAACTGATCATGAATCTACCAAAAAAAAAAACGAGTTTAGTGATTAAACATTAGATATAGAAATTAGTTGTGAAATTGAATATTAAAATTATAATTTCGGGTATTTAGATGTTAAAAGCCAGAATGTTGAAGGTAAGGAAAAGTAAAAAAGGGATTTTAAAAAATTATTTAAAAAACTCAAGTTATCATGATTAAATAGAAAGCTTGAGTGAAAACGGCCTAATTGAGTAGTGGATAACAAAAGGTATGGCTCGAACATGATTTTGCGTTATCTTTATATTTCTTTTCTTGCATGAATATTGGTATATCAAATGAAGTTAGGGGGAAGGCTCACACGTTCAGGTGATAGCCTAGAGCTGGACTAATAGGGAGGTGAGTAAATTTATATCATCGTGCTTGCACCTTCGAAATGTATAGCGGTGTTTTCATTGTTTGACTTGATTGTAGTAATTGACTATGATTAAGACCCTTATTCTTGAGCATTCATTGAATTGAATTTGTCATATGCCACAAGTCACGTGTCCTGATGAATATTCATGCTGAACGGTCGGCTAACTCTTATTGTATTTTTGTGTTATCTCTTGTTGCATCTTGATGCGGTCGGCTATAACTGTAATGCGTTAATATCATTGATGGTATGAATCTGAGAAGCCTGCGATGGGGAGGTCAGCCGGGCTATGTGCACATGGTACCCTGCGGGTGCTTGAAGCCCAGCCCGGTGCCTTCCTAGAGAGGTGGTAAAACTCTGGCGTAGGGCTTGGGCAGTTCTGGATCTTTGGTTGGAATGTGCAGTTCAGTATAAAAGGTAAGGAATGTACGGATTCTGAATGGTAAACTATATTTACATTGTTTCAAACCTCTAAAACTCATTTGATATTGTTGTTCATATTCTCTTATTTATTTGTTTGCATAACCTGTAATACGGTGATTGATTGAGTTGAACGTAGCCATCATGTGGCGGCCTTGAGTACTGGCCTCCACAGAGTATGAGTGATATATTTTACTCAGAGTTATCTGCCAGTTGATTTCCTCCTTTTCGAGTGAAGACGGAGAAAGGAGAATCCGAGGCATTTCTTGACCACTTGGATTCTATTTGAAATATGTAATGGATTATTATTTTGTTTATTTGGTGAATGAGAGTCTAAGTTTCAGGAAGGCTCCATGGTGAATGCTTGGTTATTGGGTTAATTATTTAGTTCATCGATAAATTTTGAATAGTTGAGTTGGATAAATTTTGCTTTTGATGAAACCTTAGTGATATTTTGATGAGCCAGTGAGGTCGTTTTTGTTAGTGGATGACCACGGAGGTCTATTTGTTATGTTATTTGAGATAATATCATGATATGAGATTTTGAGTTAATTATTATTAGATTTTGAATTAATATTGCGAATAGAGGATGCGTCATTTGTTATAGAAAGCGAATAGGTCTGCCGAATTTCGGTAGAAATTATGGGACTTAGGCTTGCTACGGGTTTTGGTGGCCTTAAACTGCCCATTCTGCTTGTGGAATCTGGCTATAAAGTGGGATGTGACCGATAGGCTATTACACCACCTTTAGGGTCTTGCCACAGGCCGGGAGGCTGACCCTCTGGCGAGCTCGGAGGTTTCCGTTTCATGCTCCTCTTCTTCTTTGCTAGCACCTCCAGGCGGGACCGAAGCTCTCCCCGTGTAGGCTTGATAAGGGAGCTCCAGCAGAGATGGTGAAGATTTAGAGACGGGGCAGCTTCAGCGGAGAGGAGAGGATCTTAGAAAGAAGGAAGTCGGGCGGGCCTCACACGGACGATCAAGATATCAGGACTTGATGGTACTTCGGAATAAGCTCGCGGGTACTTCGCAGCTTTCGCTTCACCTCCTTGTCCTCGGGAATTTGGTCAGTCGAGCACCTAAAGACCATCTGACCCAAGCAATGTTAAATATCCTGTGACCTCTGAAAACCAAAACAAATCAAAACAAAGGAAAGCTCACGTAGGTTCTCGAGGTACTGCAGGCAGAGCGGGAATGCGAGGTGTCCTCGATCAGGGGATTGTACTCGGTAGCGGCTGCGAAAAAATAGCGTTCCTTCGGAGCTTGTGCGAAGGAAGGGTAAAAATGATCAACAGACCGGCGAAGATATAAAGCCTTCGGCCTCCTTTACAACGAAGAGTCGCGAGCGTCTTAGGAACACTCCAAGCCTTTGTCTAAAAGCGACTACTGGCCCACGGATGACCCAGGGTTGTGGGAGAGCTAAGGGGCGGGACATTGAAATCTTCACGGGACCACTGTTATAAAAGGATGCAAAGGGAAGCGGAGGCCGTTCTCAAACGCCACCTCAAAAAAGCACACCATCTTAGGCACTTCAACAACGTAGGTGGTTAACAAGTCGGGGCACCAAACCTAGACCCCAAACGGGGGCTATCTGCGGGCGCGAGATCTCTCACCGTCTGAGGTTACGACGGGTGGGGACCCACGGCCTCGGCGTTCTGTATGCGGCCCTCCCGAGATATTCGAGGCCCATTTAGGATGCGAGATTTCGTTAATTTGCCCTTGCCCATATCTCCCAGGGGAAAATGAGGCTTCCCGGGGCCGACGGATGAGCCGCCCACGATTCGGCTGGAACTAGACGCCTCGCGAGATTACTCCGCCTCACCTTGAACGGAGGAGCGACCCGGGACCCGTGGAGGTGCGGGTTCGCGAGGAAGAAATCAAGGAAATCACGAGCCTGGCCAGTGTGCGCTAGAGCGCTACAGACGAGAGCAGGGCGGAGGAGAAGAAAAGGCGTATCGGGGCTGAAACTCAAGACGGGGACATCGGCCCGAGAGATATCGAGGACCAGCGGAGTCTGAACAGCGAGACAAGAAACAAGGAAAAGGAAGCCTTAACTGCGAGGCGAAAGAAGCGAAACGGAGACGAAGTCTGACGGTCGGGGGCGTTTTTAAGGAAGGCTAGAGCCCGCAGCCAGAAATAAACCTTGGAATCGAAGCCGTCATATCCTGAGGCGTGAGGCGGCGGCAAGCCACTAATCAAATCCTTCATTAGCCATGTGGGTGTCGGTGATCAGAGCGTCCTGACCCTTCTTGACCGCGCAGCAGTCAAAATTTGATGATGGGGTTTACGAAATAATAGGCGCGGGCCCGAGATACACGTCGAGCGTCGGGAGTAAAAATGGGCTCGATGCTAGCAATAGGTCCTTAGTGGTATCCACTCGAGGCAGACTGAAACCGAGGAGCTGACTACGTACTTTAAAGTGACAGCGAGGAATCAGAGTATTAGGAAAACTTTAATCCTGTCGGGAAAGTAAGATAACACGATTATTGCCCATCAATTATCCCTTATTAATCGGTTAACAATAAGGAAAGAAAATCTCTGATGGGAGAAATATCGTATCATCCGACTAGGAAAGTTGTCACTGATCATCCGTATAAATATCGGGCCGCGTTGGTGAAAGGTCGTAGACTTACGCCTGAAAAAATTCATTCCACTAGCGGTTGATCTTCTCTTCCCGGAAAGAAGCCGACTTAGGCATCGGAAGGCAATGGGCGAGCCGTGGGTTCTTTGTTTCTTGTTTTTGCAAGGAGGTCCCGACATGCGGGTCGTGATGACCATATGATTCAAGCACGCTCATTGATTCAGGTTGAAGCATCATCGATATATATTTATAAACATTTACATTTTCCCTCACTATAGTTATTTAAGCCCATTTCCTCCTTTAAAAACTTTCCACCTCCACCTTTTCCTTAATCACTTTCCTCCTAAGAGTCACATTATCCATAAAATCCATACCTTAATCATGTTCAATTAAACCATTAATTATAATATACTTTCTAGCAACCCTTAAGCATTTAATCACTTCTAATTGATTAAAATCAGTTGAACTCAACCTCTTTTGTTTCTCATGCTTTTCTTATGCTAACTCATGGCGATTACTACCCGTCTGATAGCCCTTTGACTTATGCCATGAAATGGTCATGTCAAAACCCGGCTATTCACATCGACATAATTAAGCAACCTACGCACTTAGTACAAAACATAAATTTTCAGACATGTTCTGATCATCCACTGTCGTCTACAGGAACATGGATGGAATCTTGACTCAATGGGCTTTCCATAGAGTCCAAGAACACCCAAAACAGAGTTCGGACAAAGAAGTTACGACCTTTCGAAATTGGAGGTCATGACCATTGTGTCCCACCCGAGAATTAATGTGCTGGTGCACTTTGAATGAATTTTTGAGTCCCAAAGTGTCGGAATTTGGATATACCTATTTCATGGAGATATGTTCTCCTATCAATCTAGTTCATCCTGAAATTGAAATCACTCAATTTGGATGAGTGATGGCCAAGTTATGACCAAAACACAGTCATGGGGTCTCAAAATAGAATAGGAAAACTGTCTGAACATAACTTTACTTTGAATGCATTTCTGAATCAAAAGGGGTCGGAATTTGGATAGACCTATTTCAAGAAGATATGTTCTCCTATCAATCTAGTTTATCCATCAATTTGAATCACTTAATTCGGATGAGTGATGGTCAAGTTATGGCCAAAATACAGTCATGGGGTTGAAGAGAAAAACTGGACAACATCTTTCCTTGGGCGCTACATGCCCTTAGACGAAATTAGCAGTAGGAGAAAACCTACCTCAAAATAGCATGATTTCGGGACACTTTGCCTTTCTTGGTTTTCTTGAAAACCGAACTTTGAACCTTAGCGAGAATCTTGTGATTGCAATTTACTTACAACAACTTTCTTGGCGTGGCCAGGCTTAACTCTTGGACTATCGAACTATGACCAACGAAATCCCGTGAATCAAAGAGAGAAGCTTGACTTCCTCTTTTCTCTCTCTCTCTCTCTCTCTCTCTCTCTCTCATATGGGTTTGTCTTAGACCAAAATGAGAGTTTTTTTTGCCATGTTAGATATTTTAAGATATTTATAGTGTGGACACGTGTCTCACGTCACGCCATGTGTCACACTTATTCCGTTTCGTTCTTGCCTCGAAACAATTTATTTCGTCTTAGTTTCAGTTTCATCTATCTTAAATGGATATTCTTTAAATATTTGATATTTTTTGGGATTTTTCTAAAAATACCGTTTTTGGAATCGCTCGATGCTAAGTAACTTCCCTAATTAAGTGAAAATCCGGTATGCAGGGAATCGAAATTCAAGCTGGAGTAGCTAGATTTCGCGAGACGAATTCAACGGTGAATTCCATTTCGTCATCCGAGATTTAGAAAAATTATATATTTTTTTTTGGCAAATTATCGTTTTGCCATTTTCGAGAAAAAAATAAAAATTTCACCTTAACATAATTTCGTTTTAATGCATTTCAACTTCTTTAAACTTAATAAGTATTATGAACATTTTTATTTTGGGGCTTGTTTTTGAAAATTACTATTCATTTGATTGTTTCGATCAAATACATAAGCGATCGAAAGCGAAATTTACTATTCATAGGTATAAGATTTAGGATCTTCTGAAGTGAGATATATTCTTTATTTTTGCATCTCTTATTCATAAGTGGACCCAGCCCATAAGTTAGAGAATCTAGAGATACGAATATTCGTATTCAACTAAATATGAGATACGTTGATAAGATGTGATATAGCTTGATCAAGATGGCGAATGTGAAATAACATAAGTTGTAATAAGAATTAAATAAAATAACATGTTATATATTATGTTTTTTTAAAACTATATTATATTTTATGTTGCATTGGAATTTGGCTCTAAGACAATATTAATTCTCTATCATTTAACTTTTTGTTCACAACAACATATCATGACTTAATAGACTTTATGCTTTCTTTTCTAGAACCTTTTGTTGACGTACCAGGGATGATACTTACATTGGTACTTTTCATTGTCAATTAAAATATTTTATTTTAAAGAATAGTGTGAATGGTCATGCAAGACAACACTGACATATATATGACCATTATTCATCTTGAAATTTAATAACACGTAAATTTAAATAAAGGTATAAATATAAATAAATATATGATATTCTTATTAACTGAGAAACAGCATTATTGATATTAACAATTTCATCATTTGTTAAATAATTGAAATATTCGTTAGGACCTCCAAAAAAATCTATATCATAATAAGATAGGTCCTACCCATTGATGTCTGTAAAATTCATCTTTACATTTTTTTCTTATTCCTTTAATGATGCTTGATACATATCAACTACATATTTGGTCGTACGGTAGGAACGCGACCAATGTCTTTTCATTCTACATCTGCAACAAGGCTCTTCCTCAATCTTGGAAGATTTACTATGTATATTTTATTCGTCTTTTTCCTTAGAGGTTTCTCACTTTTGGAGGTGAAACGAGGCTTTCTTTTCTTGTGAATTCAAAGGATTATTATCATAAGCATGATATTGAGAATTTCTTCCACTACAACTACGACCACGTCTCGTTCCGTCACATGATAATGGAGCGATGTTGCATTCACTTTAGGGAATGACTCAAATCCAATTGGATGAGACTAGTAATTTTTCATTAATAACTCACTATTTTGTTCAACAATAAGAAGACATTAAATCAATTCACAATATTTAGTAAATCTACGTTTTTGATATTGCTGCTGCAAAAGCACATTTGAGGCATGATATGTAGTGAACGTTTTTTTAACATGTCTTCTTCTGTGATTTTCTCTGCATGAGATTTCAATCTTGAATTAGTTTTTTAAATAATGGGGATTTATATTCATTGACTGTTTTAAAATCTTGCAACCTCAAGTGCATCTAGTCATATCAAGCTTTGGTAGATCACGATTTTAAGGTGGTCATGCCTTTCCTTCAATTAATTCCATAAGTAAATGATGTTTATCGATTTAGATATTCATTTATTAGATCCTCATGGAGATGGTGTCGAAGGAAAATTAGTGCTTTTACTCGATCTTGCTGGGATATTTGATTTCCTTCTTTTATTGTTTCTCACATATTCATGCAAGTAAGATATCACCCAAACATCGAGGATCAAAGATGAATATTTTTTCCCAAAAATGTCGAGTCTTAGCAAAATTAAGATTTGTGAAGTGACATTTTATTGAGACAACAATGTATGAAAAATAATTAGATAAGCTGATAAATTGGTAATAACAACGTCGAGATTTAACTCATAATCAATATCAAATATTTTTTTTTATAACTTTTGACGATATATGATAAAATCAAAATTAATATAAAAACATAAAATTTAACTAACCTTGAGATTATAGAATTACCTTTGGAGTAAAGCAATTCATGCTAATAACGTGTTTTAGACCGAAGAAAGTATGAAGAGAAATTTAGAGAAAGAAATGTGCAAAGAGAGGGAGATAATGAAGTTTTATTCTCTTTACTTAGAGCAACTCCAGCCACAAATCTTAATTTCTAACTCCATATTTGGAGACGATGAAACCCATTTTTTGGAGTTCTAATTCCAACCAATAATTTCCATTTTCAACTCTACATCACTATTCATTCTATGATACGGGCAACATATATTATATTCTTAGAATATTTTAAGAATATAATATATGAAATAATTTTATTTTAATTTTAAATATAAATTTATATTAAATAAATAAAAATATATTAAAACCTGAAATTCATTTTACACTAATAAATATTATATTATAGAGCATCATATTACATTAGAGATAAATCAACATTAATAAAAGCTACATAATAAAATTACATTACCCAAATGATAAATACAATATAAAAACTAAATACTATGGTAAAAATGCTGAGTATTGAATTAGTTAATTAAAATATTAATGCTTTGTATTTACATTATAAATAAAAATGTATTATATCATTGTAAAAATAATTTTAATAAAAATATAAATTGTTAAATTTTATTTTAATAAATAATATAAATTAATAAAAAATAAATTAATACACTAAAATGAATATATTAAAATTATTTTCCTAAATGGAAAATATTTCCAAATTAATAAAATAATAGATAATAAAATGAAGTTCATCAAAAAATAAATATATCTTAAGAAATAAAATATGTTATAAAATATTATTAAAATAATTATTTTATTATAATAAGAATAAAATAATGAGATAATACTCGTATAATGTTAAAATAGTAGGAGAATAGTAATTACTATTTATATCTCTAAATTTGGAGATGTACGTGAATATAAAGATGAAAATGAAGGATTGAAGGATAAGGCAGTTAACCTCATGAGCAGGGGATATCATTACTCCGATGGATACTAAACTTTTCATAATGTAGATAAAATCACAATAGATGACCTTTCTAATCCTTTAACATATCTTTAGAAATAATGTGAATGAAGTGAATTTTTTTTTTTCTTTGCTTTTTCAAGCAGCCCCAGTTTTTCGGAATCGATTGGCGGAGTTTCCCTGCATTTTTCGGACTTTCCCAAATTTACAAAACTGCGAAAACATTTAAAAGCGAGCACAATATTTCAATCCTCAACTACGACTTCCATTTTAGGACTCCTGGAATCCCACAACCCAATCAAACCTGATATATACACATATATATTTATTCATTTCAAATCATCAAAACATTTAAACTTTCTTCAATTCCATGCATTTTATGAAGATTTGAGCTGTAGGAATTAGCCAGGCCGCCTAAAGTAGTTCATTTCAAAATATATCCATATATGCATACATGAAAAGTATTCGACATATAAAATATCTGGAAACTATTTATACAATACGGTTTACATGTCGTCTCCTTGATGACTCAACTCAGCACGAGGAGGGTACTCTGGCGCTTTTGTCTCGAGTCTGAAAATGTTTTTGGAAACATATGGAAAAAAATGAGCTAAAGGAGCCTAGTGAGTGTACATTTTCATTAAGAAACATTTTCAGTATATATCAAAGTAATAAATACTTATACTTTTAAAATCAATTTATGCCTTAAACATTTATGCCTTAAACTTTCTTTCTTTCTTTATAATAAATATTTATACAATTACAATCAATTTATGCCTTAAACATTTATGCGTAAAGCAACAACTTTCTTTCTTTCTTTACGATGGAACCCGGGGGAATAAACACCTTGAGCAGTTTCAGTGCGTGATTGAGAGACGGTCGCGTCAAATCGTAACCACTACCTTCTTGAGCTACGCGCTTTGTAGTTCCAGTCCTGTACCTTATCACGTGTAAGGATATTACTCTAGACACCTAATTCCCTCCCTCAATTAGTAACCTATAATTTTACCCTCTAAATCCTTACACGCTTGGGGTACCTCGGTAGATGTCGGTCATAACCAGTCCTTATGGGGTTGGGTAACCGTCGAGTCAAATATTTACTTGAAATACATTTATAAAATCCATTTAAATCCTTTGCTATCATTAAAACACATATGCATTCTTTACACATTTTAAACACCATAATGCCTTAACACATGCATACATATATAATTTAATATAAATATATATATTGATGCAATATAAAAACCTTTCCATATGCTTTTGCATTTGCTAACATTTCCATTAAACTTTTCAGTTTAACATTAAAACCATTCGCTTTTTAAAACTCAATTGTCAAAATATCATTTTCTGGCTCCACGATTAATGCATTCGATCTTGCTTGCTTCAGTCGAATTCAGATTTCGAATCCGATAGTCCTTTCACATTTTCAAGAAAACCGCCACTACGCATTAATCATAACCCATTTTAATCGCAATACGCATTCGTTTAAGAAACCAGATGAACAAATTACCATACTTAAAGCCCGTTTCATTTTGTGACCTTTTTAGGCAATGCTGTATAGACTTTTATTTTGAAAAATTATTCAAAAGGTCTTTAAAAATTATGAAACTCTCATATCAGTATTTTATATGTCAATGTCATATAACAGAATTTTCGATTTAAAATTACATTACCTCTAAAGCCCTCTGACCACATAACCTGAGTTACGGCGTGTTTTTTGATGGCAGCAGGTTAACTCTTTTGAATCACCTACTGTTATCCTTGATTTATGGGATCTTAACTCCATGAGTGGAAATGGTTTCTTCACTAATTTGAAGCTATGGTTCTAAAGGTTTCTTCTCAATTAGAATCACACGATTTGGATACTTAAAGCTGAAGTTATTGTATTTTAAATCTAGATGAAGCGATTTGGCAGAACAGGAATCTACATAGCTCCACTTTGAAAAATTTTGGACACTTTAAATGTTACAATTTGTATGCACTTCCTTCAGATAGAATTTTTCCTAGAAATCTATTTTACACAAATTTTTAATCGTCGATTTGGATGAATGAAACTCCATATATGGCCAAAATACTACAACCATGCCCAAAACAGAGCAAAATTAGTGAGCTACACGAGCTCCGCCTTTCAGTCGTATTTAGGGCCTTAGAGCTACAATTTTACTCTTGATTATTACATATAGTTGTAGCCTATATCTCTTATGGTTAACTAGGTGGAATCGGTCGTTTGGATAATTATAACTGTCATAGTAAAAGCGAAACAGGGATTTTACAGAAATTTTGACCTTCTCTTTACTTTACAACATGATCTTAATGCCTCAGTTAAAATCCTTTTCTTTTCTAACAAATTCGATCGTTGTCACCGATTTCATAAATGCTAACCAAAATTGACATATCATACAAAATTCAACATCGCCTAACCATTCACTCACTTGATTTTCAAACCTAACCTAATCAATTTAACTTTCTCAAATTCTATCAAATTCGCCGATTGACGCCCCATCTGCAGTCTATAGCCAACACAAGAAAATCAAAGCATTAGGTATGGAAAACATCAAATCCAATTTCCCACCATTAGAAACTTACTTACATTCTTAGTTTTGCCATTTCCTCTCTTGATTGTATAGATCGGCGAAAAGCTTGAAGAAGGAGAAAAAATCACATCTCCCTTGCTCCACCTTAGCCTCACACGTTTCTCCGCTCTCTTTTCTCTCCTTTCTTTTCTCTCTTTCTTCCCTCTCCTACGGTTTGCCTTAGACATTTTGAGACAAAATATGAGTTTGGCTTTTGTCTCAGCTTCAAAATTGCCTTGAACGAATAAACATTGGTCCGTTTCGCAGGTCACTAACCCAACTTAAAAAATTTGATTGGCTCTTATGTAAAGAATCGTTGGTCGAATTCTGCTTGATATTTTAATCATAACAGCCATTAAGAAGGTTTTAATTGGGCATCACGAAAATATCTCCCTTATATGAATTTTATCACCGATTTAAAACTATCATAACTTATCTAGGTCAAATGTCAAAAATATTCTATGGTCGTCCCAAACTTAATTGACGTAAATATTAATTAAATCTTCATGTTGGATTGAAGCTCTGAAATCAAATCGGATTTAAATCATTAAAATTGAATCAGGACAATAGTATTATTATCAGATGCGTTCGGATCGCTTGGAAACTATCAAACGGACCCGTTCCTCAGTTCCAGTTTCGTTAGACTCTATGATTGATTAGGACATTTTCGTATTTTAAATGATTCAGAAAAATTTATTGTATTTCCAATTTGATCAGGAAATCATTATTAATAATCTCCCGATTCTCTTCTAAATATCGGTTAAGTCGTGAGGCTGAAATTTCTTAAAATTCAACTGCAAACCTCCAATCCAGGATATAATAAGAAAAATCACTATTCCTTAGAGCGGGTCTGATTTCGAAAAATTAAACCGTCTTGGAAATGATCCGTGGCGTTAAATTACAGCTACCTCCTTTGCTATCATTGGACCTCAAATCAGTTCAAAAAAACTACTATTATAATATTCAATAAGGTTGGAGTTTTACAAGGATGGTTAGAGTGTATTTTTTAGATGCAAATCTCCAAATATGGAGATGGAGTTAAAAATAGAAAATGGTTGGAGTTGCTCTTAAATCTATTAAATACCATTAGAACACTATTTATAAGTGTTTGAGGACCCCGATCTACATGTAATCTCATTTTTTAAGGTAACTAATATTTAGTTTACAAAAGTAGTAAACAACTTTTTATAAATTGATTGTCGTTCACATGTTTACTTATAACATTTTTTTTTTTCAAATTATGAATTGAAACATTTTATTGAAAAAAAAATTGCAAAATTCATATTATTCTAAAGCAAACAAATAAAATATTTTCTTCTAAATAAAATCAATTCAAATTCTTTTTTTATTTAAATGAAATTGTACTTAATAATTTTTTATAAAATTACAAAACTCTTTGAAAATAAATTTGAATATAGATCTAAAATTAAATCCTTTTAATAGTAAATAAATGAAGCTTTTGAATAACTGGTGATTTTTTAATGTAATTTAAATCACAATTTCATTTCTCTCATCCCAGAGCTACTTTAATTTAACTTTGTTCTTTCTTTTATCGAATTAGAAACCAAGGGTGGTTTTTGTAGTAACATTTAAAATCATGCTTGAATTTGTTTTGTCTACTTTCAGTTTTAGGTTTCTCATAAATAAAGTGGTTTTCTTGTCAGATGCGGATTTCTTTGATTTTCTTTTTGTTTTTCTTTATGTTTTTATAATTAGAGCACATTGCGATATGTGGTTTGTTGTTATTTGTTAATTAGTTTTTGTGTGGGAGATTTAGAGAGTAATATTGCTTCGATCAGATGTGGCTTTGAATTGCTTTCTTCTTTCATTAACTTTGATATCATGGCCATTTGAAGAATTCATTTTAGCGTTCAAATATAAGATACTATCATGAATCAATGAAATTTTAGTTTTCATTGTCAAAAAAAATAGTTTTCATTGTCAAAAAAAAAAAAGACTTTTTAATGTATATAAATGCTTTCCAGATTTTAAAATTGTATTACGATATTTGTAGTAATGGAATATTTTTAATAATGTACATGTACCGACTGAGCTTACCATAATAATGAATTTGAAGATGGAATCAAAATTTTGATAATTTTAGTTTATTGGTTTATTAACAACATGAATAGCAGAAGAAGTAAGCATCAACCACTAAATCTTATAACCAATTGATAGTGATGTGAAGGAATTTAACTTTTGAACTTTCTGGGTGAAACGCTCTCACACTTTAAGTTCCCTTGTTTCATTCAATTTTCCTTGTAAACATGTGATTAAGGGGCCCAAGCGGGGGCAATGGCCATATTTCCCGTGATCTCCTACTCCTTCCTCCATATAATATTTAGCATTTCCATTCAGAGAATAATGACCAGTGTTCCCCCCCCTCGTGATTCAAATATTCCCAAGAGCCGAAATCGAGACCGATTTGAAGATTTCTCCCTGTCCTCTAAATTCTTTTCCACTAGCAAGGAAAAAGTGAGCACAGATTCAATCAAAACTGGTTTTAATTAATGGGGCCGAATTTGGATTTATACTATAATGAATCGCCATTGCAAGTCTTTTTAGACATTAGAGGATTTATAGTGGGTCCATGAGTTTAGTCCACAGAGTGGTGGACATCCATGGTTATTAAACTAAATAAATAAAATTAAAAGAAGGGGGTAGCTTTAAGATCGGTTCAAATGATAAAATGGTGGAAGGGACTTCGTAATATTCAAGTTCAAATCTTTATAAAAATATGATATTATAATATACTGTACAAAATAAATGGATAAAGTAAATAAGTGTCCAAAAAGAAGAAGTTAAAGTTGCGTTACTTTTATTATTTTTTGAAATACAATTGGCAATAGTTTCAGTTTTTGAAACAAGAAAGGGCTTGGCTTGGTAAAAGTGAACTAAATCAGCATTAATAAAAGTAAATTTCCTGCTGAATACTTGTCCCGGTTTCATCTCCTAATCGGCGGCCTAATCATATCGATTTCTGAGAAGCTCGCCTCCTTCTGGAACTTTGTATATCCCCTTTGTAAAATTGTCGAGTTCTCATCACCAGAATCATTGAAACGAGGGCCCCCAAAAAGGTGCCGGCAGCCAAAATTAGAAACGATTTCCGATAACACCGGACCCCAAGGCAAGTAAGTTCCTTCACTGATGATCTAGTCATACCCTTTTTGCCAGTCTTTCAAGGCTTGTTATCATAAAGCATTCCAGTGATCTTCACATTGAGCACATATGTTCAAGGGGGCTCGCCAGTTGCCCTAATGATCAATGTCGAGAGTGCCTTCAGACCGAAGAGCTCGGAAATGATGTGAAAAGCAGAGTCAGTTGAGCTCAAAGGCGAATCCTGGTGGGATTACTGATGCTACATAGACTGAGCCGGCGATAGAAGGCGATCATGAGGGTGGCCGACGCATAGAAGGAGAAGGACTAAGCTCAACATTAGGGTCCGCGGGAATCTCCATTTTGCTACCAGGGCTTCCGACACAAAGCCGGCGAAGACTCTCCCGAAGAAGTTCCATATGCTGACGAGAGAGACAAAGGAGCTTATGGTCCGAGTTGGATAGCCAAGGGACTCTCCGATCTGACCCAAGTTGTCAATGGCTGTTAAAGCCGATCCCAGTCCAAATAGAGTTGCGAGAAAGAGAATGGACATGTCGATGCTTAAGAGGGCTTGCAAGATAGTGTAGTCTTCTCCTCTCGGTGGTTTCTTGAAAATTGTAGTGAAACATGACGGGGAACTGGATTTGGATTTGTCCTCTTGATTTGATGATGATGATGATGATGATGGTGGTGGAGGTAATTCCGCCGGTTTCGTGGATTCTACAGGATGTAGCTTGTCGATGGCTATCTCAGTGGGGGAGATAGAATTCTCCTGCTGTTTCTGCAGGTTCCACAGGGTAAACTCTTCTCTAATGGCGATGACAAGAGGCACAAAGAGCAGGGCACAGACGACGCGCAGACAAGCCTGCATGTGGCGGAACGGGGAACCCAGAGTTTTCAAGAATTGTCACACTATGAGGAATAATGCCATGCAATCGAAACATAGAGGAAATGATAAAACACTCAGCTCATTCGGCTGCTGACCACTCATGGTCCTGATTGTGAACACAAACACTACCGATATCGCCGCCGAAACCATCCGATTAGAAGAATTAGAGATTTGAATCATCTCCAGACAGCGAGGTATATTTGAGCTCATGATTGCACCACTGAGCTCCACAAAGCCCTTCAATAGCCTAACATGACCTCGGCTCTCCGGGAAGTTCTGACGGAGGTGACGAGGGCTCCCAGATTTTGCAAAATTCTGAGAATTAGCGCCGACGCAGATGTAGGCGCACATCTGCCAGACCTTCGCCGGGCTATTTTTCCGTCACGGCCAGCCGGCATCACAAAAACCCTTGAAAATCTGTAGTGCAGGAGCCGATCAAGAGGACGAGCCATGTGGGTGTTACCTCGGCAATAAGCCCGGCAGGGACACCGACGTTTGCACCCAGATCTTTGAAGAATCCTATGAGATTCAAGGTCGATTGGTCGTACCCCATGGAAGACTTTATCTCTTTTGAATAGATTCCGAATAGATAAGTTGCCCCGGCTCCGACCATGATCAGGAAGGAGGCGTAAACAGAGAACCACCGCCCTGTAATCACTCTTCTTGTACTGCAACTGGTCCCACCACCTGCCACTCAGCGGAGCGTTTGTTTCGCTGCACCCATTATTCTTCTCACCGAAGTGTTCTTTGTGTAGATTTTTCGGAAGAGAAGCCGGGAAAAGAACCCAAAACCTTGTTTGGTGTAGTGAAACGGATAAATATGTCTCTCTGTATATAAAGATTAGGTTTGGCAGGAGTTAGGAAGTGAGAACCCCTGGGACGCTAAAAGACAAGTTAATATGGAGTGGATAATTGTAAGTCAGCTGCAAGAAGCACGCTAATAAATAAAGCCGAGTTAAAAGCAGCGGGTGAGTTGTGCGGTGATAGGGCATCTCTTTTACCTTTTCCACTCTCCTACCACATCTCAATTACCAAAATCCATCCCTCATCAAAGAGTAAATTATACTAAATCTCTGGGCCGCTTTTCTCTATACACCCTACGCCACACATCCCATATTTACACCTTATCTCTCTAATGGCGCGCGTATGTATAAAAACCACGCCAGCAATAATTTCTCCTCATCGAATCCTGGAAGTTACAATGCTCAAGATTTGCTCAAACTGAAATTGATTTTTGATTTTTTTTTTACAATTAAATATTTTAATTATAATATAATAAATTATTATTATTGGAACTCCCATCCATAATCCCTCTTCTCCTTATATCATACCTATTTAAACATGAAAAAATGCATTTTTAATCTCAGCAATTTTTTTTATTTTATATATTTATCCCTTATTTCTAAAATGAACCCCTTATACTTGAAAACATAAAATATAAGTTTTTTTTAAAGATAATTTGTGCTTTTTACTCTAACGTTGTTAAATGCGAGAAATAAAAATTAATTGGTTACATTATATTTATGTCTCAACTTGGTAAAATATAAAATAATATTTTCAAGAGAAAAACTCATATAA
The DNA here is from genome assembly GCA_016808115.1 of Tetrastigma voinierianum. Lineage (NCBI taxonomy): Eukaryota > Viridiplantae > Streptophyta > Magnoliopsida > Vitales > Vitaceae > Tetrastigma > Tetrastigma voinierianum. Next base: position 338,709 of record JAEQBH010003793.1, read on the forward strand.
AATAATGTTTAAATAAAAAAAACCCACAAATAGATCCTATTTAAGATTTTTTTTTATTATCATGTAATTTTAATTTAAAATATTTAAAAAAAAATAGAGATTTGATAAAATTCAAAATTTTTATTTATAATAATTAAAAAATAAATTATAATTTTTGTTGAAAATTATGGAAAATATTTTTTTTAAATAATAAATAATTTTACTAAATATAGTTTGAGCTGTACTTTATTTATTTAGATTTAAATTTTATGTTCAAAATTACAAAGTTAAATTTCTAATCAAAAATAGAATTAATGAGTTTAAAATTAATGGTAATTATTTTAAATTTGAAAGAAATCAAAGTATTGTTGAACTATTTTTAGTAAAATTCTTTTAAATAATTATTTATTTAAAAATCATATTTAAAGAATTTCTAAAAGATTATAAGTGATTTTTTAAATTGTTATATCTAAATTTTTTATTTTAATAAATATCTATTTTTTTAAAATTTATATTTTACTTAAAAAAAAATATTTTTACATTAAAAATATGTGATAATTAATAAAAAATTTCTTAATCTATAATTAATCAAATATTTCTTAATCTAGAATATATTTTTCAGGGTTTTTTATTAAATATTATTTTTTTTGTATTGTGGCAAGAAAGGATGAATCAAATAGAGAAATCTTATTTTAAAATAAGGGATAGAATGTAAAGATAATAAATGTTTATTTGAATGTTTGAAAAAATCAGTTTTATTTATCCAATTTTCACTTATTTAGTTTCTCAATTCATTAATTTTAAATCAAACTAATTTCGTGAATCTTTTATCCTTTATCCTATATAATTACTCAATATTTAATAAATAAAATAAATTATATTATAACAATTAGATCCTATTCTCAAATTAATTATGTTCATTAATTCTATTTTTGGATTAAGAAATAATCTCATTTTAACATAAATCCAGAATTTAATGGTAATTATTTTAAATCTAAATGAAACATAATAATATATTTTGAATCTAAATGAAATAACTTTTTGAATTTTATTTAAATATCTATTTTTTTTAAAAAAGATTAAAATTACGTGATCATGAGTAAATATTATTAATTTTGAATATATTTGAAGGTTTTTTATTTATACATTGGTTTTTGTATATTCCAATTTTTAATAAATATAAATATTTGTTTAGTTTGAAGGTTTGTAAAATCAGGCTGCTTATCCTATTTACACTTATCTAGTTTAATTAAATTTCTTAAATCAAACATTAATTATACAATTTTTTTGTCAAAAAATTGGATGAAATTTAAATCAAAACTGTTACGTGCTTACTATTAACTTAATAGTCACTTAATATTTAATAAATAAAATAAATTATATTAATTAGACTATTCTTAAATTAATTTTTTAATTCATTAATTCTATTTTGGATTAAACTTAAGTTTGTCCTATTTCAAAAAAAAGGTTAAGTTTGTAATTTGAACATAAAATTTAAATCCACATGAAATCAAAGTATTTGTCTGAACTTTTTTTTACTAAAATTATTTTTAAATATTTCTTAAAAAAATATTTATAGACTTTTCAACGAAAATTATAAGTGATTAAAATATCTTAATTTATCTCAAGGTTTTTTTTAATTATTTAAATGAAAACTTGAAAAATATTACAATTCACATCATTTTCTATTAAAGCAAGATCACTAAATTATCTTTTAAAATACTAAAATAAATATTATTTTTTTACTTCCCCACGTGACCGCATAAATCAAATGTAATGAACGAATTTTATTCTCACATGCAACAAATTAATTTTATTTCCTATAGCATTTAAAGCCATTTGAACAGCACATGCAAATGTTCTTTTAAAAATTACTTATATTTTATGTTTTCAATAGGGTAAGAGGTTTATTTTAATATTTTAAAATACAAGAAGTAAATGTCAAAAAAAGGTAAAAATGCACATGGTTGAAAATATATTGTACATGAGCTAAGTATGATGGACATTGGGTTTGTGATTTAATTCTTGAAATATTAAAAAAAAAAATGGTGATTTGAAGCTGCATCTCTCTTTCCTTTATCTTGTTATTTCTAACTTATTTTTTAATAAAGTAGTTCTTCCATAAAAATCTAGATTTTTAATTAAGCCAGTGTCAGCGATTTTGTTATCAAGCCAAGGTATCATATTTCATAAGGCCTTTTAATAATGATAATTGTTTTTTATCGCCTTCACAAGTAGCCGCTTTCTTTTACGCGCCAGTCATTTAATAATAAAACAAATTCTATCAAAGACATCGCTCAAATAACGATCACAATCAGATTCTGGCTTAACTGATGTTATCCTCTAGAGTTCTTAATGAATTTTGTGTTTATATAGAATTATATTACTAGTTTGAATTAATAAAATAATTTTTTTTTTAAAAAAAGATGATTTAATTAAAATACATTTTAAAAACCTAATTTTGAAAATTTGACCCTCCATCAATTTAACTGAAATGAACAATATCTCTTCATTATATTTATTTATTTATTCCCATAAAAGGATTGGGAAGTATATTTATCCAAATAAGATAATATTTAATAATTCCAAAAATTGAAAGTTTTTTTTTTTTTTTGCTTTTTTAGAATGTATTTTTCCTTTTTAATCACATATTCCTTTTGAACTACCTCATTTGCATTACAATCCTACCCATATATTTTAGCTATAAAAATCCATTTGAGTAAGAACATGATTCATTCCATTATCCACTTGCTTGATCGGGAGTCCTTTATTTCCAAATATGTGCAGTACCAATTTGATTAAATCACCTATTTATTGTTCCCATGAATGGTATCAAATTAATGGAATGGATTTTGATAAAGTCTATTCCATAAGTATATCCACTCCTTTAAAATTTTCAACTGTAATTTAATTCTTCATGTTTATCTTATATCTACTAGTTATGTATCTGCTTTTATTATACTTGCTTACTTGCATTTTTATTTTGAGGCGTTTTCACATATTGGAATCTTCGTCAATATTCTGATCAAATGATTATAATTGTTACTTATTTGTATATAATCCTCAAACGGAACCGAACGATTTTTTTGATAATTTATCTATTTTAGCCCGCGAAGAAGAACATGTTCTTATAATTTAAGAAATGTTATACTTATAACATGACAAAACGGTTGTAACTTGTAAACACCTTTCATGATTCCTAAATATGCTAAAAATAAAATAATAAATAACATGCCTTTAGTTTCCTTACCAGAAGCAATAAATCATGAATAACACCCAAATCATCAAGAAAATGAGAAATGGGAGTGTCATGTTCGGATCATGTCGACATATATGTATTTTAATGTATTCATTAACACAAATATGCCATGAATAATAATCATATCAAAATTAATAACGTACACGTCAATTACATCACTAACGCGAACATAATACGATAAGATACACATAACTCATTTATTAATTTGGTCATTTAAATTAAATAAGTTATATAGATCAATATTAATTTAATCAAAATATGATTATATTAACATAAATACAAAAAAATTACTTTAAATTCTTGAATCCTGTCAAATTTTATAAGATCTAAACGACAGTGGAATGAAATAAATAGCTATCTCTTTCACATTAGACTCTTCACTTCAGCACCCACTCCAATGCTATTCCCCCAATCGATGCCCTCCACTCCACCACTATTGAATTATTATTGTGCCACTGTTATCTAAAATGGCTCCACCATCCATAATGGCTCCACCATCCATGAAATATATATGGCTACTCATGGTCATTGGGGGCAGGCCCGGCCCTGGGGCAGGGCAGGAGGGGCAACTGCCCAGGGCCCCCACCTGCCCAGGGCCCAACTATAATAATATAATACTAATATTATATTAATGATATATAATATGTTAATATTTTTATTTCTTTTATTTCTTCTCTCTCTCAACACCAACATTCATTTCTTCTTCTTTCTGCGGCGCGTATGGTCCATCGACTACTCATTAGCAGATCCAACGATGTTGGCTAGCGGCAGTGATGATTGTTCTGTTAAGCTATGGAGTATCAATCAGGCAATTCTATTTCTGCACTTGGTGGATGTCAGCTTTGAAAACTAAACGTACTGCAATATCTAATTACAGTCATAGTATATGGAATTCTGATGTATAATGAGTTGTTTTTCTTATGCAAGGCTACTGCAGGGAGCAAGTGTTGGTACTACCAAACGAAGGCCAATGTATGCTGTGTTCAGTTTCCGACTCTGGCCGTTACCTTGCATTTGGTTCATCTGATCATAGAATTTATTACTATGATCTCCGTAATTCAAGAATACCTCTCTGTGCAGTAAATGGGCACAGTAAGACTGTGAGTTACATCAAGTTTGTAGATTCAACAAATCTTGTTTCTGCATCCACGGTTAACACTCTGAAGCTTTGGGGACGGTCAATGCGCACGCCGCGCTGGGCACCGCAGAAAAGGCTTTTCAAAGCTTAAAATTATCAAATCCTACTCGGCGTCAATATCACGAAGATTGAATCACTAATAATTTTAATAGCGATTAAAAATACGTTGTAAAATACCACTGTCACTCCACATTCACCATTTCAGATCTTAAACGCCGAAGACAATATTTTTTATATAAACATTCAGACGCTTTAATCTAAAATTAAACGTTTATTTGAATAGAAAATATTTTATTTATTGTCTAATAAAACTATTATTTACAAGCATTTTTTTTTATTATATACACTGAAAAACTTTAATTATATATAGTGGGTCATATTTTTGTTACTTCGCCCCGAAAGATCAAAAATATCGCGACCGGCCCCGATTGTGTGCTATACTGAAAGGATCATTGTGTTCCGGAATTTATTGGAGTTTAATTGCCAGCTAATTCCGAATTTGTTGGAGTTTGATTGAAAGCTAGCCAACGGGGTAATTTACCGGCTACTCAAAATCCAATCATGACCATATCTTTTCCAGGTGGAACTCTATAGGATTGATAATTCGTGTCCATGTGTTGGGTTTGGTTCGTATATTACTATACAAGCATTTTATTGTATTCGGTGATTCAAACACAACATCAATAATAATTGAGTTAAAAAAAAAAATCAAATTTGAGTATGATCCAATGAGTAATTAGGTAACACAATATCATACTATAGGTATAATAGGTTTATTAGAGAACATTTGTTTTTTGGATTATTTTTGAAAGCAAATTGTTTTTCGATTTTAGATAGTTTGTTTTTTTATTTTTGTATAATTTATTTAAGAATTTTTGAATTTTTTTTAATAGAATAAGTTATACTTTAAAATTTATACAAAACATTTTAAAATCTTTCAAAATCCATATAGGATATTTCAAAATATTTTAAGAACATGTATTTTTAATTTTGTTTATCAATCTTAGTTTTTAAATGGTTACTTTATATATTCTATCTTAGTTAAATAAAATAAATAAATAAAATAATTATTTTTGTAAAAATGATAATACAAATTATTTATCATAATAATTTATTAGTTTTAATATATTTTATAAATATGTTAATATGTTATATATGTATTATACAAATATTTTTATTTTATTTTATCATAATAATAAAAGTGATTTGATAAAGATATTTTGAAAACTAAGTTTCAGAAATGTAATCCTTCGTTAATTTTTGACCTCATTTTAACAAAAAATACTCTCATTGTTTTCTTGTAAAATGGTTTTTTCTTTTCAAATATAGATGTAAATACATGAAATAAATAAATAAAAAATATTGAAATGATTACCTATACAAAGCTTTCTGAAGTTATTTGAGGGTTTTAATCAACATTTTTATTACTTAAAATATACAGGCATCATTACACGATCAAATATTCACTTAAATTATTTTTTAATATATTTAAGATGTTGATTTAAGTATATAAAAATAAATAATTTAATACTTAATACATAATATACTATTGCTTTATTCAATATTTAATTTATAACAAAAGCTTATATTCAATATTAGCAAAAACAATCTCGTTTATTCGATCATTAAAAATAATGAATAATTATAATTAAATGATCAATATTTAAAATAAATAACTTATAATGGATTATCGTAGTTAACATAAACATTAATTGATAAATAATTAAACATATCAATATAAATCAAATTATAGTTATTGAATTGACATAAATATAAGCTGGAAGCCCAACGAAGATGAAGGTAAACAGAGCCCAAATCATATATGATTAGGTGCGGGGAAATGGTCAAGGCAAATCATTAGCTAATATTGCACCATGTGAAGAAGCAATGTAGCATTGAAACTTTTGGAAGCGAAATTATTTTGGAAAAATGTGGTCCTGGGTAGCCATACTATTCCTATCCCATAACATCATTTTTTTTTTTGTGGGTGATCCGGATTTCATCCAAGCTAATTTGAGAGAAAGGAGGATTATTGAGTGTGGAGGATTATTGAGTGTACATTCAAAGTCTCACATCAGGAATTGAGATATTTATGAGAGACTTTTTAAACATTTAGTGTAAAAAAAATAAAAAATTCCTTAAATAATATAAATTTAAATCTTCCTAAACAAATGTGAAGAAGACGTAAATGCCTTCAGAAAGACACTTTCTAAAAGATATTTTTCAAGAGACACTTAAAAAATTAAAATTTTACGTTGAAAAACATTTTCAAGCACATTTTTATAATTTTAATGCTTTAATTAATATCGAAACTGTCTTTTCAAGATTCACTTTTATAATTTTAAAATTTCGACTTATGTTTCAAAGATTTTTCACAGACACTTCGCTTTTTCAAAAGTTTTTAAAAGATTTTAAAAAACATTTTTTAATTAACTTGTTGGATGCGAGAAAATCGTATTATAAAATACATTTTTTTAAGATTTTTTTTTTAATTTTTTGAAAAGTTCATGTTTATGAGCTTATAAGGATAAATAATATCCAATTCACATAAAAGTTTTTTAATAGAAGTCTAAAAATAAAATTACGAGGGTTTAAGCCCAAAATAGAAAATCCCACACCAAAAAGGATAAAAAAATGGTACATGAGTTTTTAATAGTGGTTAAAAAGAAAGAGATTTGAGATGGGCTCGTAACTTCAAGAATAGAGGGTATGCCACTAAATGTGGTCCTTGGTAGCCATCCTATTCCTATCCCATAACATCAATTTTTTTTATTTTTTTATTTTTTGTGGATATTAGGAACTCAAACAACATCCTATTGATAAAAGGTATTTAAAAGCTCAAAATAAAATTATAGGGCCTTTAATTTCAAAGTGGACAATATTATATTAATATGAAAAGTTTCTCAATAAATGATATTAGAGTCGGGTTTAGGCTTAACTATATGGATGTATGAAATGATGTAGTCAGCCTTTGGCAAATGATGTTTCAAGTAAGCATGTACCCAAATGCAATGAATTGAAGAAAACTTAATTTGAGTAGAAAAGGATATTTATTTGAGTCGTACATTCAAAGCCTCACATCGATTAAGACTGAGATGCATGGTTTTATAAGATAAATAATATCCAATCGACATAAAACTTTTTTGATGTAAGTTTAAAAATAAAATTACGGCGCTGTTCAAAAATGTATACCACTATACCAATGCTAATAAATGACACGTAGCTTTCCCATTAGCTGAGCAAAAGGGAAAGAGATTTGAGATGCTTCATAACTTATGTTTAAAAACTGTGACGGGCAATTTAATCTGAAAAGCTTTACTCGATTCACTCGCTCACTACTGATTGACTATTGAACCCATGCATTGAACAAATGACGTATCAAATATATTATTTAAAATTTAAAATATATAATTAATAATATTTAAAATATTATTTATTACTTTTTATATAAATAAAGTATTTTAAAATTTATTTTGAAAAAATGAATAATGTTTAAATATGAAAACATATTAAAAATGGAAAAAACTTATTTATATAACATATACTTGCTAATTGGTAGTGAATATATAATTGTTAACATTAAAAGCTAATTACGACGACAACACAGCCAGAAAAGCCGCTCCTCAGAATCCTTCCTTCCACAAGCCAGCCCACGGCCTATGCATTTTATCAGCTTTTTCTTGGGCTATGCCTTTCTTTAACCTCCGGGTTTTTCTAACCTAAGAAACGCATATCGCTTCGACAGAAAAACATCAAAACGAATGACGCACCTTCAAAAAAAATACTACGGTAAACCGCTGGCTTCGGCTGGGAACCGACGGTTTACTGGCTCACTCTGCTCGACTACCGATTCAAACGATTCTCATTTGATTTATTAATAACTATTTTTTTTATATTAAATCGTAATCGATTTTTATAACTGGATCAATTATCCAATTGGTCAGACCGACTCATCCAACCTTGCCAAAAAACATTGCTCATAACTTCAAGAATAGAGGGTATGCCACTAAATGTGTGGCCACACGCCATTCTGTTGTAAAAGATAAAAGAGTACCAACTCCTGACATCATGGTTTCTATGACTTTGTAATGAGGTAATCCCGTGCTGGCTTTGCTCATCCATACCCAATATTTATGTCATGTGTTTCCTCATGTTTTATTTTTTGTCGTTTACGGTAATTAATTTTCTAGCTCATATGGCACTCAAAATAAATGGATTAAAGGAACTTTTAATCTAATTCACACATTCTTACTGAATTAATCTATAAATTAATTTTCTGGTTTTTATTTTACTAACATTGATACATGATAAATCAATAATAATTATATAAAAATAATTAATTAGCATTTCATTCCTACAAATTCATCCTTGAAAAAAATTAATGGATGATATAAATTTATCGAATTCTTACTCTAAAGTGTATCTATAAAGTTCAGAAGACGAGGATCCAACTTTTATTTGCTATACTTTCTCAAGGTTTGTTAAAGTGATCCTTACATTTAATTTAAATAATGATATTTATATTTATAAAACTCTTTCTAGTTTCTAAAATCATGAAGATATCAATTCAAAAATAAATAAAAATTTCAAAGTTATTAAAATAATTATTTAAAACTAAAAAACATGGTAGAAACTGAATTAGAGGAAATATAAGGACCGATTTACCCATTTTTATTGTTTTATAAAACTGTTTTTTAAAGTTAAAGAACAAAAATCGGTTCTTTACTATTTTATAAAAACAAAGTTGTTCTAAAAAAATTCAAAAAAATTATTTGGATAAATCGTTTGTAAAAATAAATTTTCTATTTTGGTTTTATAAATAAATTGTAAATTCGCTATATAAATTCGATTTATGTAATATTAATTAAACTCGAATCAAGTCTTATTAAAATTTCAACAGATCTTGTCCTTCTATGACATGGTTTGGGAGCTTGGGATGTTTGAGAGTTTGGTGAGTTTTTCGGGTTTCTTTTCTTGTGGCTTTCATGGCTTCATCTAGTACGACTCCCCCTATGTTGGAAGATTTGTAAGCGAAATTTTCTTTGGATGATGAGAATACTGGTGGTTTTCCCATGCTACGGAACCAGTGGAGGAGCCCTAGGATTACTGCAGTTGGAGTTTGGTTGGTACATTTCCCAGATAAGCCACCAACTATCTGATTGGTGCAACAACCATGACATCACTTTGGAGGCTATGCAAGGAGTATGAAAGAACTGAATACAAACCTTTATCTGCTTCCAATTTTACCGCAGAGGTCGATGTTAAGAGAGTGGCTGAGGGTAGCCCATGGACTCTCAACAATAACCAGCTATTGATAAGAGGGTTGAAGGGGAGGAGAGAATCTTCGAACAGTCCCTATGTTGGCCCGATATTTGGAGTTCAGATTTTGATCTTCAGTGAGGTTCATGTCTGGGAGTAGCAAAGGATATTGGTGACTATATTGGTTGTTTTCATTGAATCGGATAAAATAATTTCATTTGAGTGTTTGGAGGAACTATTTACGAATCAGAGTTAAGATCAGTGTTCAATATTTGGATCTAAAGGATGAAGATCACAAAGCTAGACAACATTAGTTTCGGAATAATTTTAAATATGAAAGGCTCCCAACTTTTGTTTCATCTGTGGAAAATTTAGGACACTCATTAGATTTTGTAGAAGGGAAATAGTTTGAAAAGAGAATGGCTTGACAGAAAACCATATGGGATCTGGATTAAGAGTTGTGCCTCGTCGCTCTCATACAACCTTTGGCATGGTGCTTCGACGGATCCACTGTTGGGGAAGGAGAAGACCGCCGCTACACGGCCGACAGGGAGAGGGTTTCCTGTAGGTTTATGAGTCCTAGTTTTCTGGTCGATAATCAAGCCTCACAACCCCACTCCAAGGCAATATTCGTAGGAGGTTGGAGATTGGAGGATTCATGATTAATGAAGATGTTATATTTTCATAACAAGTCACAGGGCAGTAAGGTGTTAGATGTTAGAAAATTAACTAGAGGTTCTGATGTTGTTGTTACTGACATGACGACGATATGGGAGGACCATATTAAAGGTGGAGATTGGTGACCATTGGATTGGATCTGAAAAACACAGTGATGTGGAGTTAGAAAGGGGATCCTACTCAAGTTGAGAACAAAAACTTGAAATGGCAGGACTTGTGACAGGCCTGCACAGAGATATGGTATATATCCAGTTGATTTATTTGCCCAGACCAGGAACCCATAAAACTAATCTGGGTTCCTAAAGATCTTGTTTTTAAAGAGAGCCAATTTATTTTTCCTTGTTAGACCTTTCCAGTAAGACAGAATTGAGTTAAATTATTTGGGATATGTTGAGGAAGTATTAGTGTCTTGACCCGTAGGCCGTGGTGAACACATTTTTGGAGGATAGAGGATGAGGCCGCCTCTTATCTTTATTCCCAGTCGTGTGGATATTGGATAAGCCATATTGTTTGACGTATTCCTCTTCTTGGCAGCTAACTAGAATGTGGTATGACAGCTAGGAACTTGTGTTTCTCACTTGCTTGGGACCTCATGGGACCTTGGTTATCAGTGGCATCTCTTGCATGGTGCCATTATCTGGGGACCCTTGCTCAATTTGATGAGCAAGGCAGGAGAGAAGATTCAGAGTGTTGGTGATGTGCAGATGGCTCCTTGATAGTTAAGGTTTGTAGAGGGGAAGCAGTAGTGGCTTGTGGCTTGAACGACTTGACATGGATGAATGCAGTATATGGGGAGAATCAGTTGGAATGAAAACAGAGTTGGATCGAGGAAAAGAGACTGAGCCGAGAGCTGTATAGACCTTCAGATGTCTGCTTTCTATTAGTTAACAAGGTATGGAATCATATGAATTTACTATTGGATCTGGGTTTCGTGGTGGCAACACTTGCCCGATAGTGAGGGTGGAAGAAACAAAAATCCCCAGCAGCGTCAGGACCCGCTGAGATCAGATTGGGTTCAGCCTTGACAAGAAAGGAAGGGTGTGAAAGTTGTACCTTGTGCCAGGTTTGTTGCTTGGACTAGTGGTGGAGGAAGCTGACCAGAAGCAGAGCCAGTCTTGGGTTCGCAGCGGTGTCAGCGTGAAGGTGGTAGATGGCTTTCCAGGCGTGATGCAGTGAGAAAAGGTCAGGTCTTCAGTGAGTGCGATCGATCCAGCCAGATCTCATGGGACTACAGAGCATGCACGGAGATGGATGGATTTTCTCGTGAACTCTTTCGAGTCGGAGTCGTCATCGTACCAGTTTCATGCATTCTTTATAGGAAAACTTATCTTTTGTGAAATAGCCCAAAATGCTTTCTTATTTCTAAGTGATGATAGGTTACTGTGTTGTCTATGCGTTATGGCGAGTTAGACTCTGGCCATTTGATGTGGCACGGAATTATCTTGCTGTCGTTTATAACGTGTTTTGAATTTATAATAAAGGCGTAAATGTATATTTCAGGAATAAAATAATGAAATAAAATGAGAAAAGCCATGAGGAAATTTGTCAAAGTTAAAAGGGTAAATTGGTAATTTTAATTGAGGATCGAGGGTGTTATTAAGCATTGAATATGTTACAAGTAGAGATTGTTATATATTAAGTTAAATTTCAAATGAAAGAAAGAGAAGGACTTGATGGCAAAAATAAGGAATTAAGTCAAAAAGGTGATAAGGCCAAACAAGGCCCTTACAAGGCCTTAGAAAAAATCCGCATTTGGGTGAGAGATAGTATTTGCACGCTGGAGAAAAGAAGAGAAAGGGAGAAGAGGAGAAGAGAAGAAGAAGGAAGAAGGGAGGAGAGAAGAGAAGCAAATCCAGGTATGGAACTTTGTTTAGAACCTCTTTTGTATGGAAACTTGTTCAGGTTTAGAAGTTTGGAATTGTTTGGAAACTTTGATATTTGAAATACTTGTTTAAGTTGGGTTAGGAAAAACCCTAACTTTTCAATACATGTGTTTTTGGTTGGTTTTGTTTCAAAAGGGTGTGTTTTGGTTGAAAGAGTTCCCCGTGAAAATGGCAAAATCCCGCTACTAAGTTGGCTGACACCCCTACGCCAAATACGCTAAAGTGGATTCTGAGCCCAAGATTTCAGATCTTTCTGGTCCAATTTTAGGCCTAGCGCAGTCATTTAGGCGACCTCCGCCTAGGTGTAGCGTAAGCTTCGCCAGCGTAGCTGTAAAGCCTGCTTTTAGTTTCTTCCGTTAAGTCTAACAATCATCTATCGGGATTACCGAGGATCCACAAGGAATGAAAGGTCCGTGACAAGCATAAAAAATTATATGAAAATGTTTTGTACCCCACCTTTAAAGCTTCACATCGCCCATGATCCTGGCCAATGGGCAAACATTGTTTCGCCCTTATTCGCTAATAGATTAAGAATGCTATAACGACCTCAAACATAATCAGAGGCCTACTTAAGATCTAGGAATAGTGAATGAACAGTATTTCCGATCGCGCTTCGCCCTCCCGCCAGTGCCACGACACCACACAGGCAAATGACGTCTATCGCTGCTTCCAAGACTCTCGCTAGTGCTATGACACTTCTCGCTGCATGGGCATGCACATCTCCGCTCAAGATCAGACTGCACTCGGCATCTATCAGATCGTTCCTCCCATTCATTGTTATCGGTTCATATGATATACTTATACGTCAGATACCCAACACAAGATACATGAAATTAAAATGATAAGCAATCTAAATGATGAATAAGAAGTAAGCATAAGAAACACCTGTTGCTCTCAGATTGCACTTCTACTCCCCGTATATGATATCTGTTTTGAACTCCTACGGGAGGTATGAAAGTTGACAAGCATAAGAAATGTACATGAAAACTCCATATAGAATTCCTGTGATAATGTGAAACTCTAACATATGTTCAATAAGCATGTATTCTCAGAAATGCGGACCACTTCAAGTGGTCATATTCTGCTTCCACTAAGCCATGTTTAGCATAGGTGTTTCATCCGTAGGTACCTGGAAGAGGACATCCGGCGTTCCATATCACCGTGAGCCAACACAATAAAAGTAAAGAGGACCACCGATGCTGGTTTGGCCTTGTTTTGTAACATAAATGTAAAAGTTTTTGTAATTGTGAAAGTATTTATGTACAAGTAAATGGGACTCGTGAATATGTATAAGATGTGCCTAACCACCACTACGGTGATGGTATTAGAATTTTTATTTCCTTATGGAATTGTTTATTGAAACACCAATGTCCGAAAAGTAGGTGAAGGAGTCCCAGTCTCGTGCCGCGCCCCCTATCTTCGCCCAGGCGGGGGTGGGGGCGTGACATACAAGCCCAAGCCTATTATCTCTCTAAGCGAGGGCTTTCGAACCCGGGATTCCATTAGTCCCATGATATTTCATTCATGAGAATTAACTCCCTCATATTTGGATCACATCCAAACTGCTGATATCGCCCACGCCTTCTTAAGTGTGACCCATTTAGTTCCTAAGTATATGGCCACTTGATTCCACCATTGAATTAAGGTCAAGATTGGTATCTTAGCAAAGACATCATGACTCCCTAATTTAACGAGAGTCATGGTCCGACCGCATATCCTTCCCATAGACAACACCGTGAAATTCGCCCTTCTGTACCAATCTATACCTCTACTTGTCTGCAGCATGGCCACCCGGTGGCTCCCACTATACTGACTATGCCACACCTAGCCCAAGTGATATTTGATTTTGTCCCCAAATTCATCACTCAACCGTTATGCACTTTAAGACACTCCTCAATTCATTCTCACTCTAGCCAGAGATTCCCAAGTAATGATTCCGACAAGAGGCCTTAGGTATACCCTCCCTCTATTGGGAGAGACGAATCCTTTGTTGGCTACTCAATTACCTTCGAACACCTCAAACTATACCTAATCCTCATCCAATGAGCGACCCCTGAGAGGCAACATGGATTGAGGTCAAAGTACAGGATCAATATCCAAGATATCTCGAGCACCCCAAGTCTAAGCATCACTGCACCATTGCTATGATGAGACAATCATCTACATTTAAATAGATGATCCATATGATTGTCTTATTATAGGTCTCCGATGTACTTAGCTAATCTTAGCAAACATCCACACGCCAACTATGATCAACTCATGATCACATTTTATAAGATCTAATGCTTGATCCAATCAAGGAGTATGACATGTGCTAGTTTATCCGGATCAACAATGTCCATTTTGCCGATCCTGTATGACTATGATAATTTAGACACTAATATAATTTTGACATGATAGAATCTTGGTTTATCATGATCCCATCACATTTCCTTCATGCTAAGTTAAGTGTGATTTGCTAACTTCATTAATTCGATTAAAGATCTATATCAACTCAACGTATGAATACCAAATTAACAAAGAAGCCTTACATATTAAATAATATGTTGTGCGTACAATAAGTGCTAATGGCTATTGCCTTTAAAGCACTTCTCTAACAGGATCACTATTCCATTTTTCTGGATCCAAAACCCATCTCTGGCAATAAAATCATTAAACGATTTCGGTTCGAGAACTCTTGGTTGTAAGAGGTTGAGTGTGGCAAGGTGGTTTGTAATAGTCAGGTGAGAACAAATTTATCTTTTCAAGGCTGAATTGAATCTTATGGGAAGAATCTATTACATTGGGGCTCTTGTATTACAAGCAACTTCAAGCAACGAATTGAGTGGTGTAATCGGAAATTGAAGACTCTCAATGGGAAACCTGATTCTACTTCTCAACAACAGTACCGAGAAGAGAAAAGTAAGCTTAATACTATTTTTGATCAGAAAGAGGCATTCTGGAGGCAGCGCTAAAAACAAACCTAGTTTCAATCAAGAGACCGTAATAGCCGTTACTTTCATGCCTATGCTTCTTCGAGAAAGAGGAACAACACAATTCATCAACTGCAAAATTTTGATGGAGCTTTGGGTGAATTGGGAAACAGGTCTTGTTAATGTTATCAATGATTATTTTGTTTCTCTTTTTGCTTCCTCTAATACTTATTTCATCGATAATTGATTGTGTGCCTACAATCATTATTAAGGCCCATAATATTGAGTTGCTACGACATATTACTAGTGATGAGATTTACAGAGCTTTATTCCAGATGCAACCAGATAAGTCCCTAGGTCTAGATGGTATGAATTTGGCCTTTTATTAGAGATTTTGGTAGGTTGTAGGTTCGGATGTGGTGATGGAGATGTAATGATTGGTATAATCATTGTCACCTTCCTCCGTGGCAATAAATGAGATTCTCATTGTTCTTATCTGCGTTGAAGAAGAATCCGAGTCCATAGTCGACCTTCTCGACCCCATTTCTCTTGCAACGCTGTCTGTAAATCTTCTCCAAAGTTCTGGCTAATATATTAAAACTTTGTTGTCTTTGTACTTCCTGTGTCACGGAGTGCTTTAAGGGACGATTAATCACAGATAATATTCTTCTTGCCTTTTTGAAGCTATGCATTACCCAATAGAAAAATGAAGCCACAAGGGAAAGATTTGCCATATGACGCTCAAACTCGACATGAGTAAGGCGTGTATGATCACATAGAGTGAGACTTTTGAAGGCAATTGCGCGGAAGATAGGTTTTGGTGGTAGGGTGGATTGAACTGATTTCCACATATATATTTCCTCGGTGTCTTATAAGGTGGTTCATGGCTCTCATTCAGTTGGTCCGATTATTCATGCTCGAGGATTAAGACAAGGAGATCTCGCTTTCATTACCTTTCAATCTTTGTCGAAGGCTTCGGCGCTGATGAGGAGATATGAAGGCGGTCCGTTTGCTGGTGTTCGTAGTAGCCCGGAAAGCCCCTGCTATCATGAGCTTACTATTTGCAGATGACAACGTCATGTTTTGTAAGGCTAATGATGATGAAGGACAGGCTATTCAAAATTATTGTTATTAATGTGCGAAAGAGCATCAGGCCAATTTATAAACTTTCAGAAGTCTTCAATCTTCTTCAGCTCTAACACCGTGCTAGCTATGAAGGTGAGAGTCCTTAATCTCCTTGGTGTTTCTGCATGCCAAGAAGGTACCACTTACTTAGGCTTTCCAAATATGATGGGTCAAAACAAATCTGGTGCTTTACAGTTCATTAAGGATCGGTTGCGAGAATGAATCAATACATGGCATGGTAAATTCCTTTCACGAGCAGGCCAGGAAGTTTTGTTGAAAACTGTTGCTCAGGCTCTTCCCACGTACACAATGAATGTGTTTTTATTTCCTCTTGGCTTTTGTTAATACCTGGAGACAATGATGAAAAAATATTGGTGGAGGCACTCTAAATCTACTTCGAAAGGAATTACATGGATGAGTTGGATAGGCTATCAAAACGGAAAAGCCAAGGTGGAATTGGTTTTTGAAAGCTGCACAATTTTAACCTTGCTCTCCTTGGGCAACAAAGTTGGCGGCTCCTAACTAAACCTGAATTTCTTATCGCCAAAGTTCTAAAAGTTAGGTATTTTCCTTCTTGTTCTGTTTTGGATGCATCGTTGGGAGCTAATCCATCGTACATGAGGAGAAGCATTCATGCTTCGATGGATTTTCTTAAAAAAAGTGTATGCTGGAGGGTGGGAACGGGGTCCTATAACCATTTTGGATTACCCATGGCTACCTTGTGCTGCAAATCCAAGGATCACCACTGTTGTAGCAGGCTTGAGGAACCAGCATGTTCAAAGCTTATTGCACACTAAGACACGTGCCTGGGATGTTGTTTTAATAGCAGACCTGTTGATTGCTAGAGACAGAGACCTTATTCTTTCTATTCCGTTAAGCAATTTAGATGTGGAAGATTCATGGAAATGGCTAATGGATAGATGAGGTATGAAATCGGCCAGTTTAATGTTGATAATCTCTGATGAAGCTCTCGAGGCAACCTGGTTTTTGGAATCGCCTTTGGAATTTGAAAATCCCTCCAAAAGTTCAGCGTTTCTTGTGGAGAGTGGTAAGAGGTTGCATCCTAACATGGGATAACCTTAGACTAAAGCATGTGGATGTCCCTCCCCTTTGCCCTATCTGTGTGGTATACATGTTGAAACTATGCTGCATATCTTAGTGTCCTGTCCAGTAGCAAAGTCGTGTTATTTTAAACAACAATGGGTTTTTATTGTGCTTTTATCACATTTTGCAGGATTATTTCAACTTCTATTTGATCTGGTCTCTGTTGATAAAACCCAGGAGGCATCAATGTTACGCTATGAACTTTGGAAGCAACGTAACAACGTGTACTGCAATGATAAACACAGCATTGTTGCTGCTCTTGTTTATGTAGCAAAAATGACGCTCGAGCAATGGACACAGTCTTAAACCTCATTACGAGACATCTTGCACAATGGTTCTCAAGCACATGATACACCGATACAGAGAATGGCAAAAGCCAATCGACGGCTGAATGAAAATTAACGTGGTTGTAGCACTTTTTCCATATAAACACTCGATTGGTACGGTATGTGTAGCCCTTGATCATGCTGACACTTTCATTGCTGGGATATTGAGCTAAATAAAAGATAGGAATTGGTCGAAGGTGGTTGTGGAATCGGATGCTCTTACAGTAGTTAAAGCAATCCTTAAGCCTCATCAATTTATTTCTTCTGCTAGGTTGATTTTAGATGATTGTAAACGGTTGCTTTCCTCTCTTAATGAGGTTATTGTTTCGTTTGTGAAAAAGTCTACGAATAAGGTAGCTCATCTACTAGCAAGAGCTTCTTATTCTATGTCAGATAATTGTATTTTCGAGGGAGTAGCTCTAGCTTTTCTTGCTACTTCTCTGATGGTTGATTTCATTGATTACTAAAAGATGATTATTTCCCCTCAAAAAAAAAAAAAAAGTCTTATTAAAACTGAAAATAGTATTTCAATTCTAAATAAATAAAAAATAATACTTTTTAGTAAAACTTGATGATATTGTAAATTTTTTTAATGACTTGGGCCGCGTAGTGAATCAGTTCATACGACTTAACCTTGAACCTCCTTTCCATAGTTATTTAATATGCTACAAACGACGAAAGAAAAGCCTCTTTGTGCCTTAGGCACAAGGCGATTGACAAATAGGGAGGCAGATTTTTGCCGAAAGGCACTTACCTAATATAAATAAAAATTATATATTTCATTAAATATCGTTTTTATAATTTCTTTTATTTAATAATAATTTTAGTATTTTCTCACATTATTTGTAGATTTTTTTCTCTATTATGTACATTATTTATCATAAATTTTCCTATTTTTACATAATGTTTTCAGAAATTTTCCCTATATTTTACATAATTTGTTCATAATTTTTTTTTCTATTTTCTCATAATTTTTTTATAAATTATTTCGATAATATATTATCTTACATATTTTTTTTAATAATTTTAATTATTCAAAATAAATTAAAATAAAATATAAAAAGGTTATTTCTATGAATAATAAAATTTAAACACTAGCTAAGTCCTAGCTCAATATGTTTAAAGCACTAGGCTATATACAAAGTAGGGATGGAATTTCTCCTTTTGGATTATCCTCTAAAATTAATAGACTTGTTTATGAATTGAAATCATTAATGCTTCCTTGAACATTAATTTATTTGTTTAATAGAAGAATTTTTTAAAAGATTATGTATGCAAAGAAGAAACTAATCAAGTTATTCAAAATAAAATTTCAATGACTATAATATAGTATTGAATTTCATGACTTTTCAATATTAATTAACTTGATTTTTCAGTTTCTAACTATTTTAGGAAGTAAAAACTTATAAAAAATATATGTAAATTAAAATAATATTATGTTTAATTCTTATGTTTTAATTTTTTTAAATTGGATAAAAAGAATTTAGTTATTAACTAAAATTATTATTATTTTATTTTGTTTTTAAATTGAAAATAAGCCCATCTGAGTGCTAGGAACAATTTACTATTTTGAAATTAAGGTATATTGAAAAAAGAAAATAATAATAATGGGAATGAATCAAGATTAATCATGCCACGAAATACAAGGCCCAATAGAAAGGAAGTCAACAGCTGATGTCAAGGCCCAAACTCATGGGCCATTCCCAAAATCAAAACTCCAATTCTAAAGCCCATTAAAATTAAAAGGCCAGCCCAAAGCAGATGTCCACAGATCAACCTAATACACAAGGCCTAACTAAATAAAAAATGGGTAAAATAATTATAAAATAAAGATCAAGGACCAATTTTGGGCCCTGCGGTTTAAACAAATGGAATTCCTGAAAATAAACAAAATTAAAGAAAAGTGGCATCAAAATTTTAAATTTAAGAGTTATAAGTTTAGATTCAAAATAATGAAACTAAATTGAACATTTGAAATGCCAAAAAGACCTAGCTCAAATGATTAAAAGTCAAGACGGGCATCGAAATGGGAGAGGTCTAGGGTTTTAGTCCCAATAAAAATGAAATTGTAAAGAATAAATTATTATGTTATAATATAAAGTGAATAGATGTAAAAGAAAAAAGTATATATATTAAATGAAATTAATTTTTTTTAACTTGAATATGATGTTAAAATTTAAAATAAATAAAAATAACAACTACAATAACGACCTTATCTAATTCATTATCATTGTGATTGATGTGGTATATTTTTAATTCATGAAATATTGACATTGATCTTAGAAGATATTAATTTTTTAATTATCAAAATATTTGTTCTTTAACTCTAACTCTAATAATAAAATGGATGTAAAAATACAAAACTCTAACAAAATAAAAATATAATATAAATTAATTTTCTAAGGTAAATAAAAACAACAATAAAATATTAAGCCTTAGGTATTTTAGAGCTCTCAATTTGAGAAGGCCCTTCAAAAATTGGTGTATGCCACTAAATGTGGAGAGCACACGGTATTCTTTAGTAAAAGGCGAAAGAATAGTTCGCCATGTAGATCATACGGCTGCAAGGTTTTTAAAAGCCGATTTTGACTTATGCGTTAAAATATCAGCTTCGACTCGATATACTCGATAGATAGATTTTACATATATTATAAATATATCGATTAATATTTTTACAATTTAATATCGAGTATATCATAATTTTATTCGCGCTGATGATTCTCCTAAATCATAAATATTCATATAACAGAAGTAAAGCTATTGGGCTAAACGATGAATTGAGATAGCATATTAGGATTCCCTTTTAATTTTTAACCTCTTTCTAATTTTTTTTGGATATAACTCCAAATCATTAAAAATCCAATTTAAATAAATTTTATTGTCAACTTAATCCAGGCGGGCTTTTTTCTTTTGAGACTTTTTAAAAGCATTTTGTTGATTTTTCTACATTTTTTATATACATGAATAAATTCTTTAAATTCCAAAAAATAATAAAATTCCACCCAAATCTCTATGATTCTTCACGATCATGAAAATAAAATTGGGCCTCATGCAAGGTCCGACACCTCTGATTTTCTCCTTGATCATGGACCTAACTGTTATACTTGATGATTTCTGTCTAGCTGTTATAATGTGTAGATGAGATTATTTCATGATCATTAACCTCTCTATCTGTACTATTTTTTATTATCTAGTTGGGAACACCGCCAAACAACCCCTAAAATTCTTAATTCTATTATATTCTAAAATAAATATTTTTCAGTAAATCAATATTAAGCTAACATCCATTTGAACTTCCAAACAAAAGTACTTTTTTATTTTTGAGAAAAATATAAAAACTTTCGGTTATTAGTAAAAACAAGTTTTTATGATTGCATCAGAATAATCTCTAAATTATACTCTAATAATACATAATGCTTATTTATATAATAAAAGCGAATTCAGATTTTTCTTAAAATTTAAGCTCGCTTAAATATTTAAAAAGATATAACTGGTTTTTAAAGGTTTCAAAAGAGATAATCAGGAATTATAAAATCAAGGACTCCAAAAGGACATTAAGATAAAATATTATATGTTATGGTGGAATAAGATAAGTGATTTAAAACGAAATAAATACGAGGACTAAAACGCAAAAATAAATCGAATCAAAATTCCTTAAGACAACAAACTTGTCTTAGAATTGGGGATTTCTCATTTTTGGTTAAAGGAGAGTTAGGGCTACGGGTTTGAGGAAGAGAAGAAGAGCCAACTTTTGGTTTGTTTCTCTTTATCTCTTGGAGTTCTAATTGTCTATGTTAAGAAGAAATTGAGGAAAAATGAAAGTTTGGTTGAAGTCTTCAAGAAAATCAAGGTTAGGAAACTATCTTAATTTTCTCCCTCTTTGTTTTTGTTTTTGTTGGTTTGAGTTGGGTTTAAAGTTGACTTTGATTTTGTTTTGGTTTGGGTTGGAATTATCCTTTGAAAAAGACCAAAAATTGTGTAAAGAAACATGTAGGTATTTTAGGGGAAGTGTTGTCCAATTTCCCTGAGCCTATGTTTGTGTTGGCTATAACAGCCTCTGAGACCTCTAATTTAGATGATTTCAATTGAAGAGGAAACCTAAGAACCAGAACTACAAATGTCTAGAAGAGACCAAGATGTAAATCCTACTCTAAGAATCCTGAAAAAGAGTTTTACAGAAAAATACGGATTCTATCCCGTAGACAGGAGTAGTTCCTATTGTTTGCATCATATCTTGAGTTATACTGATTCAAATGAGGTTAATCAAATTTTTGTACAAACTATACATATGGGAAAACAACTTTTATGAAGGAAGTATAGCCAAATTTAGTCCTCATTGTTACCATGAATTCGTCAAAGTAAGGGAACAATTCTATCCCTAAAACTTGTCTTAGAACAGCCCCTTGAATTTGAGTAATTCCGGTTGTTTAAATAATAACGTAAGTTATACTGATCCAAATGAGGTGATTCAAATTCTATACAAAATAGACATCTAGAAAAACAACTTTCATAAAGAAAGTATGGTCAAATTATGTCCCTATCATTCCCAAAAAATTTTCAAATGTAGGACATAATTCTAGATTCTATTCCTGGAAATTGTCCAGGAGCGGTTCAGAATGTTTAGGCTATACCTCCTAATTTAAAGGTCCAAATGACTTGATTCATGAGCCTTTGGAAACTTAATACATAGGTGAACATTTTGTAATAATATCACTTTGTCTAAAAACCTCATTTCTCAGGTCAAAATTGTAGTTGAAAATGGACTTGGGATTTGTCTTGTTTTGTTCAAGCATAATTGGTTTATAATGTAAGCATTTGCCTAACCTTCTTAAATGATGTCTAATGAGAGTTAAGGCATTAATGTCACATGAGTTAGTGCAAGTCCATTAAAATGATTTTGATAAATATGTGAAAGAACCTATGTTAAGAATGCGAGTATAGTATCTGGAAACATAAATAGCGAGATCTTGTATGTCGGGTGGTGGATAGATAGGCATGCCTATAAGGATCTTTAATCACTGTGGCTTCTTTGTTCTCTGTTGGTTGGGTCGTACTTGGACAGTTTGGGTCATTACTTAGGCCCCGTTTGGGTCATACTCTGCTTTGTTATCACTGTCTTGTGCAATGATGTATCTACGAGTACTTATTGTTATGTTTCTCGTTATCCAACATTGAAATCTGGAACATAAGACCGGTTATTAAAAAATATAAATATAAATATAAATAATAATAAATATATATATATAGCAATATGATGTGTGTGTGTGTGTTGTGTGTGTGTGTGTGTGTAGTGAGTGATGAACAACAAGAACATGAAAAGACGAAGGGTGCAACCGAGTTAAGATTTACATTATGTACTCTGGGAGATATAAGGAATATTTTGATATCTGAGAATTATTTTTATATGTATCTTTGTAATTGAGAATGCCTTGCATATGGTCGTATAATGAATGCCTCTGTGATGTACCCGCCTCAATTTATAAACATACAGATCTTTTATCGGGTGTAGGTCTTGAAAGTGCCGGGGAGTATGTCTCAGCAGGACCAACACGGCGATCGGAAGGTCACCATATGAGTTTTTGATCTTGTTTTTGAAATGTAAATGTAAAATTTTGTAAGTACAATTAAATAAGACTCATGAATTTATGTATAAGAACTTTTAAATACCACTACGGTGGTAGTTTTATAAGTTTTATGTCATTATGAATTTATGATTAAAATGGGCCCACTAATGTCAGAAAATGTGGGTTAAAAGTCTTTTTGTCATGTCCCCTCTGTTTGGCGTGGTTGGGGGAGGAGTGTTCTGAGTACTTGAAAGTATTTTTATTTTCATGAGCCTTTTAAAGTTTAATTATTTTCTTTTTGGTCATTATATATATATATATATATAATATAACAACATATTAAATGATCTTTTCTTGAGCTTATATATAGGAAGTAAGAAACTTTTGGAACAAATGCATGCACTAGTGGCGGAATAAGCTAAAATTTCAGAAAATATAAAATTTGTATAGAGCATTCTAAAGAATTTTAGGGTAAGATGAAACCTCTATGATTTTAAAAAGTTCCTTCATTGCCTACAAATAAGTGGTGGCCGCATTTGTCTAAAATATTAAGAAGTCAAGAGGCATGGCTTCTCATCGTGGCTTCTTATTGATTTCTCTTATTTAAAATATGACACTAACACCTCTATGATCAGTCCGGATCATTAAATGGAGTCCTCTCATTCATTTCTTTTTTATTATTACGTTGAGGACAATGCAATGCTTGAGTTTGGGGGTGGGGTTTGATTTGTGCATGTGTTATGGCATGTGGCTCATTTTAAGAGTAAAAAGGGGCAAGTGTCGTCAACATTGCCCTTCAGACACATCCTCTTTGTTAGGAGGGGTGAAATAATAGGTTTGCCCCTATGTGGTACCAGTGCGGTATATTTAGAGATTATAAGGGTATTTTTGTATTTGGTGTCTTCCAAAGTTATTATAAATACTCTCTATGCTGGCTATTTTTTGAGTTAGTGAAAAATTTAAGTCGTCATTCCCGTGGATGTAGACACATTGCCGAATCATGTAAAACCTTGTGTGTATTCCTCTTGTTTTTCTTCTTTGATTCTTATCACTATTGTTGCACGATTCACAACAACTAGTATCGGGCGTAGACACATGGCTGCGATCTTCCTATAGAACATAGTGAAGTTGATGGATCCGAAGGAACCAGTTATTGGTAGGAGGTTAAAGATGTGTTAGTGTAGTAGGGTTTGGTGAAGGCGTTGAGTGGAAAACAATATAAAGGAATGAATGCCACAGATTTGAAGGATTTGAAAACAAGGGTTGCGTTGACTATCAGGATGTGCTTGGCCGTTGATTACCATGTCATGGATGAGGAATTTTTGGCAACAATCTAGTTGAAGTTTGAGAGTCAATACATGTCAAAATTATCAACGTACAAGCTACTTCATAAGAAGAAGTTGTATGGTCTAAATATGGTAGAGGGGTTAGCACTAGATCAACACATAAACGTGTTTGATCATATCATTAGTGATCTGAATCGAGTTGATGTGAAGTTTGAAGAGGAAAACATGGCATTGATCTTACTAAATTCTCTACTTGAGTCTTACGACAATCTGGTTACCACTTTGATGTGGGGGAAAGAAACCCTAGAATTGGAGGAGATCACAAGTGCTATACTATCCTTTAATCAAAGGAAGAAAGGCAGTGATGGGAGTTCATAGGGTGGGCTTATGGATAAGGGTAATTAGGAGCGTGGGAGAAACAAGTCTCAGAGTGAGTCAAGTAGAAACATTTTTTGATCCAAATCGAGGAGAAGGAAGGATATTCAGTGTTACAAGTGCGGGAAAAATGGGCACATAAAACGAGAATGTTTAGAATGGAAGAAAGGGAACACAGAAAACAGAGAGGGTTCATCAAAGTCTAC
This sequence comes from Tetrastigma voinierianum, assembly GCA_016808115.1. Classification (NCBI taxonomy): domain Eukaryota; kingdom Viridiplantae; phylum Streptophyta; class Magnoliopsida; order Vitales; family Vitaceae; genus Tetrastigma; species Tetrastigma voinierianum. Next base: position 363,803 of record JAEQBH010003793.1, read on the forward strand.
GAATGTAGTAGAAGAAGAGGCTCGAAGGCATTGATGATGATATGACTTAGGTTTCATCGATTGAGATCATACGATGGATTGTAAGTTATGGTTCGGCATGTTCTTATCGTATGGCTTGATAAAGATTGGTTTGACACTTACAAGTTAGAAAATTCTGGTTCTGTTTTAATGGGTAATGATGTTTCATGAAGGGTTGTCGAAATGGGTAATATAAGAGTTAAGATGTTTGATGGTGTCATTAAAATGTTGTGTGATGTTAGACATGTTCTTGACCTGAAGAAAAATCTGATTTCATTGGGAGCTCTAGACGGTAATGGTTTTAATTACAAATCTGCCAATGGAGTAATGAAGGTGAGTAAAGGTGTCTTGATAGTGAATGAAGGCGTGAGAAGCTGGCAGGGGAATATCCTCCCGAACTAATGGGTACCCGCAGATTGTGGTGGAGCTACAGCCAAGTAGAGCTGAGTTAGATAGTCTGACCTTGCGCTGGCATATGCGATTAGGGCATATGGGTTGAGCGTGGGATGATAGAGGCTTCATAAGAAAGCTATTGAAGGGTATCAAAACATCTGACAAAGTTATGCAAATATTGAGTTTTTTGGAAACAAAACAAGGTGTAGTTCAAGATAGCCATACACAAGACAAAGGGGATTCTTGATTATGTTCACACAAATGTTTGAGGACCAATACAGACAACATCCTTAAGAGGCAATGTATATTTTGTGAGTTTTATTGATGACTACTCACAGAAAGTTTGGGTGTACTTTATGCGGCATAAGTAAAAAACATTTGCTAAATTCAAGTTATGGAAAACTAAAGTGGAAAACTAAATAGGGAGGAAGATCAAATGCCTCAGGTCAGATAATGGTACAAAGTACACAGACTCAAGATTCACAGAGGTGTGTAAGGAGCATGGGATTGAGAGGCACTTCACAGTTCGGAAGACACCACAGTAGAATGGTGTGGCAAAGATGATGAATAGATCTATAGCTGAAAGAGCTTGGTGTATTAGATTGAATGCAGGGCTAGAAAAGAAGTTCTAAGCATAGGCGGTGAGTATGGCATGCTACTTGATCAATAGGTCACGAGGCGACGTAGATGGAGAAAGTTGTAAAGGAGGTATGTACGAGCTGATAGAGGTGGACTACCCGAGGTTAAGAGTGTTTGGATGTCGGCTAAGCACACACATTATTTGGAGGAGATCGAGCTTGATGATAAGTGCAGGCTGATGCATTTTTCTACTATATCAGAAAGGGGTAAAAGGCTTCAAGTTGTGGGATCTGAAGGCAAACAAGGTGGTGATCGGTAGAGATGTGATTTTTGATGAGAAAGTCATGTTGCAGAATACTATAAAAGAAGAGAAGCAAGCTTTGGAAAATCATTACAGTGATGATTATGTGGTACAGGTGGAGCTAGAGACTCATAATGCAAAGGATGATACTCAGAATGTAGAGAGAGCTAGTATAAAAGATCAATAGCCTTATAGTATAGCCACAGGCAAGCGCACTATCAAGCCGCCTACCAGGTATGGTTTTGAGGATCTGGTTTCTTATGCACTATTGACTAGTAGTGGGGATCCTACTAACTTTCAGGAGGTAGTACAAAGCCAAGAGAAAGGTAATTTGGATAGGTCTTGTGGAGGAGGAGATCCCGATCTGCACGCAAGAACCAAACATGGGAGTTAGTGGAATTTCTTAAAGGGGAGAGGTCTATAGGGTGCAAGTGGGTGTACAAGAAGAAAGAAGTAGTTTTAGAAAATGAGGGTGAAAAGTTTAAGGCTTGCCTAGTAGCAAAGGGTTACTCACATAAGCATAGGTATGATGAGATTTTTTCCCCTATGGTTAGACATACCTTTATTAGGACAGTGTTGAGTTTGGTATCATATTTTGATACTGAGTTGGATCAGATGGATGTAAAAACAGGTTTCCTTTATGGTGAGCCATAAGGGTTCACTCAACATGGACATGAACACTTGGTATAAGAGATTCGACTCCTATATGATCTAGATTGGCTACAAAAGATGTGAGTATGATTGTTGTGTTTATGTGAAGAGTCTTGATGATGGTTCATCTATTTTTCTGTTGCTTTATGTGGATGATATGATGATTGTTGCAAAGAGTATGAGTGAGGTTAACAAATTGAAGATCTTGTTGAGCAGATAATTTGACATGAAGGATTTGGGTGCAACCAAGAAGATTCTTAGGATGGAGATTCATAGAGAAAGAGCTCTAGGGAGATTATGGTTGTCTCAGAGTGGCTATGTTAGGAAGGTGTTGGAGAGGTTCGACATGGAGAATGCAAAACCAGTAAGTACACCTTTGTGAACCATTCGGTGTATTAAGATAGTGCCCCAGATAGATGATGATGTACATGACACCAACAAAGGTCCCAGTAAGTGGTGGGGTCTTGATGTATCATGTGGTTTGTCTGAATCGGATTTGGCCTGGCTGTTAGTGCGATGGCAATTTTCTATCGAATCTAGGACGATCACATTGGAATGAAGTCAAGTGGATCTTCAGATACTTGAGGGGGAATACAGACTATGGAATCATGTTCAGTGGACATCAGAGTGTTCCTTTAGTTATGGGATATGTAGATGCGGATTATGCAAGGGATTTAGATGACAGGAGGTCCACCACAAGTTACGTGTTCACTCTAGGTGGAGGACCTATTTGTTGGAAGTATGTGGTGTAGTCTCTAGTTGCATTATCTACCACTAAGTCAGAGTATATGGTAGTAGCTGAAGCTGTTAAGGAAGCAAAGTGGCTTGTAGGATTGGTTAAGGAGCTGAGCATTCATTAAGGTGGAGTTCAGTTGCATTGTGATAGTCAGAGTGCCATCTTTTTGGCAAAGAACCAGGTGTATCATGCAAGGACCAAACACAGAGATGTGAGATTTCATAAGATTAGGGAGTTAGTCTTGGTGAGTTATTGCTTGAGAAGATTCATATTTCTTAGAATGTAGCAGACATATTGACAAAGCCTGTTACCATAGAAAAGTTTAAGCACTGCTTAAACTTGATTAATATCTCTAGATGCTAGATGAGAAATGCCCTGACCTATTGCCCCAAGTGGAGTTTTCAAGCCATGTTTGGTTTCTTCAAAGAGGTGAATATTCACCAAGGTGGAGATAGGTATGGCATATGGCTCATTTAAAGAGTAAATCCCTTCAAGCATATCCTCTTTGTTGGGGGGCCGAAATAATAGGTTTGCCCTCGCGGTTGATAAGTGTAAAACTCATCTATGTTTTGAGTTCATTTCACATGATATTTATAGCATTTTATATCCATATTCATATAAAACTCCTAACATTTCCTCCAAACTTGGTTTTGCAGGACTTTTGATCGAAAGCAAGTGATTTAGTTAGACAAAATGCAAAATGTTTCCAAAAAGAGAGTTAACCGGATGTCTCACAACGCTTCATTGGGAAAATGAATTTTTATGTATCATTTGGACCATCAAATGTTCTACATTCAAAGAGCTTTCCAACGACACCTCACACGCCTAAATCCGAGTTAAAATGAAGAAGTTATGGCTCTAACAAGTTGGAGAAGAAAAACAAGCTACTAAGCAGAAATAAATATCGCGACATTTCCAAAGTATGTCGCGACAAAGCCAAGAGACAAACTTTATTGCGACGAATTTTTATTATGTCGCGACATAGTAAAAAACAAGACAGAAGACAAACTTTGTCACAACAAAGTTTTATTATGTTGCAACAAAGCCAGAAGACAAACTTTGTGGCAAAAAAGTTTTATTATTTCGCGACATAGCCAAAAGCATGCCAGAAGACAAACTTTGTCGCAACAAAGTTTTATTATGTTGCGACAAGGCCAGAAGACAAACTTTGTCACAACAAAGTTTTATTATGTCACAACTAAGCCAAAGACAAACTTTGTCGCAACAAAGTTTTATTATGTTGCGACAAAGCCAGAAGACAAACTTTGTCGCAACAAAGTTTTATTATGTCGTGACATTGTGTTGTGACTTACCAGAAGTGATGTCACGACTCCAAAATGTTGATGTCGCGACTCCAGAATGCTAATGTTACAACTCAAGTGCTGAAAAAAACCTAGAAAGCCCAAAAAATTGCTATTTTGGTATGTTTTTAAGCCCATTTTCACTCGAGGACTATAAATACTCATTTTTTATTCTTTAGGGGAAGAGTGGAGGTGAGAAACCATTAGTTTCAAAACCTTCCCAATTTTTTAATTAGCTTAAGGTTTTGATTTTTAGTAGATCTTAGAGTAGTTTTAGAGCATATTTTTTATTTCTATTGAAGAGATTTCTGGTTACTCAAAGATCTGCATTTCATTATTGTTGAGACAAAGATTGAAACTCAAATCACAATTTGTTCTATCACAATTTCTCTGTTGCGACCGAAGCTCTCAAGGTAATAGAAAACCCTTGCCTGGCGCAGTTTCTCCTCGCTATGATGCAGTTTGCTCGTTGTAACAGAAAACTCGGGTCGCATGCAGTTTTATTCGCCGCGATAAAGTTTTTCGCGTAAATGAAAACTTTATCGCGACAGAAAGTTTCTCCTGCTACAGAGTTTGTTCGCGGCAACAAAACTTTGTCACGACAGAGTTTTCTCTGTCGCAATAGAGTTTCTCTGTTGCAACATAAAACTTTGTCGAGATAGAGTTTTCTCTATTGCGATAGTTTTCTTTGTCCAACTTGTTGGGGCCATAACTTCTTCGTTTTAACTCGAATTTGGGCGTGTGAGGTGTCGTTGGAAATTTCTTTCAATGAAGAATGTAACCATGAGTAGAGTTGGACCATTTGAGACTCCAGATGATACAAAAAACTTTATCTTCTCAATGACGCACTGTGAGACATCCGATTAACTCTCTTTTTGGAAACATTTTGCATCTTTTCTTACTAAATCACTTGCTTTCCATCAAAAATCCCGGCAAAACCAAGTTTAGAGGAAATGTTAAGTGAGTTTTGGCTATGAATATGGATATAAAATGCTCAAAATAGCATGTGAAATGAACTCAAAACATAGATGAGTTTTACACTCATCAAACACCCAAAAACTTAAAGTTTTGCTTGTCTTCAAGCAAAGAAAAGAAAGAAGTTTCTTGTCCCTAAGAAAATGAAGAGAAGAGTTCATTTCACCCTTTTTATTTAACCAAAACTGAGTAACTAAGCTAAGGGGTGCTGGACATGTGTCTACAAAATTACCCTATCAAGCATATGAAAATACGATCAAAGATAATTTATTTATTTTGTAATATGGAATCAATCTCTACTGCATACAAATCTCTGTAATTCATGGTTCTCACTTGTGTGTGTGTGTGGTCTTCCCCTATCCAATCAATTTTCGAGCTAAATGAGTTTATGAGAATTGAGATAAATATGTGGATCTCCTAAGACAATATATTTAGGGTTCCATAGGTCTTGTTTTTCTATCACTTACTAATGTAGGCAATACAACCTCAAGATCAAGTAGGTCTTTATAGTTTGTTTTTCTTATCACTTAATAATGTAGGCACAACTCTTAAGATCAAGTAGGTCTTTATAGGCTTGTAATGTAAGGTCGAATGTAAGGCTCGGGGTAAGGGGTAGTTGAGCAGTCATTTTAGGCTAAAAAACTTACCCAAACATACATTATTTTCCTGTGATTGACAAATTTCTACTCCATCCCGATTCTTACCATCAACACAATGACACTCTCAAGCACCCCAAAATCTGTTTAGGTGCATCCTTCCATACTCTTCATATCGCCTTTCTACACAAATTCTGCATTCTTTCAACAAACACCAAGAAGTTTTTTCTTCAAGACAAGGTTATTAGAGTGGTGCAATGTCAAAACCCCCTTAAGCTTTCTACCAACCCCAGCTTAGCTTTTAAATCAATAGCTACCACTAGCTAGCCTTAGGTACTAGGTATTGAGACACCCCTTAGGATTTACTTATCGGGAAGGAAGGCTACGAGGCTAGACTCACCCCTCTTGACTTTTTATTCTATTTTTGGGTTTTTACACTCTCGATTTTTTTTTCTCCTTCCTTTTTACCAACCTCTTTTGATTTTCAACTTAACTCATTTCAACCAATTTGGGGTTATTTTTCCAATGGAAAGATAACTCCCCCAAACTTGCTCCTCACCACATTTCTCAATTACGTTAAAATCCTCATGTTATGGGTGAGTTTGGTTCTTTACTGAGGGATAGTGATGTATAGGAAGGTTATCGGGTTTCAAAACTCATGTTCTTATAAATGTAATTTTGCCTTTAAGACTCAACATCTGGTACTATAGAATATGCATATGCATATTAATAGGGTTAGCTTGAAAGGCTCAATCTTTTCAAGGATGACCTATATCATTTCTCAATTGTCAGGTTGTTTGTGATTTCGCCTCAAGCGATAATAGAACAAGTTCTAGAACCTATGGAGATCAAAGATAGATGGATTCTCATAAACCTTCTCTAACCTAAGCTAAAACTGTTTTTCAAGGTTACTTAGTGACCAAGTGTATGGATTTTGAGAAACCAATGACTAAATAAACTATTAGAGAGATAACTCATTAAGCATTTAGTCATATTATCTTGAATACTGTCCATATCTCAAGGGTTCGGAAAATTATCCTCATTGACATCACAACAACTCCAAGAAAAACTCAATTAAATCAATAAACCTAAACTAAGATGTAAGTTGGAAAGCATCAAACAAAGTCATTATCCATAAAACCACCAATAAATTTCATCCTCAAAGTTATCATGTGCAACATGTGGGCTGTGATATGATAAAACCAACCAAAATAAACACCCCCAAACTTTCGAGATGAATTATTATCTTAATTGTTCATAAATGAGCAAATCAAGCAATAAAGTAAAAGGGAATAGAGAGAGTTGGGAAAAACTGAACTTCCTTTCTAGTCTCGCCACTTTGAATAGAAACCTTGAAGATTTTAGACCCTACATTGGTATACCCGCCTCTTGATACAATCTTGCCCTCGCAAACTAGTCATGACAACATGTTGACCTTCAAACCTACTTTATTCTGAAAACATTAACAAACACTGTTGGAATTTAGCAACGAATAAAATAACTAAAAAAAAACATCAAAAGAAAAAGAGAGTGGATATAATCCTTATCACTTAGCTTGGGTTGCCTTCCAAGATGTCGCCTCCGTTTAGAGTCCAAATTTAGACTCACTGAAAAGCAATTAGTGCTTCCATTTGACCAATCATCCATCTTGAACATCACTTTCTTTTCATAACCATTCAACTCAAGGATGATTTCTTCCAGATTTTGAAGACAAAGAAAATCATATCCCCTTTAATCAGGGCTAGTGGTTCAACACAATTTTCTTCCAAAACAAATTTCTTTATTTCGACAGATGCAAACACATTCATGCTTAAGGGGACTGTTTCAAACATGTGCCCTTTTTGATGAAGCAGTTGTAGAATTTTTCTGCACATGATTCTTTCTTGCTTCGTCAAAGGTAATGGTTGGTGAAGATTGAACTTTGCTTTCTCCTCACCCACAAGCAAGGTGAGCTCCCCTTTGTTGATGTCAATCCATGCTTGGCTAGAGGAAGGAAGTGGTCTTTTTAATATCTTAAAATTTTTTAGATCCCCTTCAATGCCACAAGCCACAAAATCCAAGGGGAAGGTAAATGTGTCAATCTTCACCAAGACGTTTTCAATAGCCATCACTTGACTTTCTTCTTCAAATTTCAATTTATCCATTGATGACTTTTCATTCTCTAAGTTGTTTAGAAGTGCCTTTTTCTCAATTTCCAGCTCATTTTCACCTTCTTCCACAAATTTCAGGATAGGAAATTTCTGCACACTGCTCAAAGGAGTATCCATGCATTCAATGGGATTTTGCAAAGTGTTACAAGGAGAGGTCCTAGAGAATTTTTCCTTGAATGCTTGGGCTAAGTGTCCTATTTGAGCTTCTAAGTTTTTCAATCTAACACTAGTGTTGACTTGGAAGGCATCTAAATCTGGAAATTTATGCTCATGAAAATTAATCATCTTCTTGTTCCCATCCATGTAGATAAAAATCTACTCCTTAATAGGAGACAACTCTTCTTCCTCTTGAAATGGGCTCAACTCCCTTGATAAGTGCAATACCCTTATTCCATGAGTGAGTCAATAGAATTCGGGTCTAAGTGATGAATAAGGAAGTCAAGTTTAGCTTCTATGGAGGCAAGTTTATCTTCTCTTGAAAATTCCTCCATAAGTACCTACAAATAAGAAGAAAAAGAAAGAAAATAAAGTACAAAAATACTAATAGTAAAAAAATTAGCTAAGAAACAAATTACAACAAAAAATAAAAATAAAAATTGCCTAAATTAGCAAATCTCCCGTTCTTCAAAATGTCAACTTCCAATGAGAGATAGTGAACCACGCCAATCCTTGGCAATGACGCCAAAAACTTGATGTGACCAAATCATATATATACAAATTTATAACACCATTACCACAGGACAATATGCTAATTCTCAGTAAAGGCGCCAAAAACTTGTTGACCAATTTTCCAACATGGCTACCAAAGACTAACTAAAGTCCCTAATAACAACGCCAAAAACTTGTTGAGACCAAATGATGTATATATGAAAATATGGCCAAGAGAGTGAATGTGGTAAATACTCAAAAACTGATTTGAAACAAAAGTGGGGTACTCAAAACCGAAATGAAAAGTATTACCAACACTCAACCCCTTTCCGCAAGTGCACGGGTCATACAAGTAATAAAGTGGACTCTAAAAGCCCAAATATCGTACCCACGAGGATTAGAGGTTCTCTCTAATTGGAATTTGATCACCCCGATTACAAGGGCTCTTCACTATTTAAAGTAATTAAATAGATGTGAATAAAAATCAATTTAATTAAACAAAAACTTATTTAAAACTAATCCTAAATCTACCAAATAAACAACTACTTAACTCTAAAAGGTATTAAGAGAGGCACTAGGGATGGGGATAATTATTTACAAAACAATTTGCATTTCCTTGAAAGCACAACATTTGTGAGTTGAATGCTGGATTTGTCTAAGAGCAATATAATATAGCTTGGATTTCTCCACACACCATACATTTCACTAATTAGAGATTCATGTTCCTTTCAGATACATGAGTCTAATCAGTTACTTGTAGAATATAATCCTATTCCTAAGATCTAGATATTTTTTCTTTTCAGTACTTCATACCCAAGTCTTAGGACTTAAGAATTTTTACCCCTATAGACAAGGTAATGCAAGCCTTCTCCAATGTAATTGGTACCTCAACCATCAAATCTAATAAAGTTCTCTTTCTCATTGATTAGATCTATGCTAACATGGGATCGAGGTCATTCTCTCAATTTGAGGTGAGACCTCTAAACATTAAACTGATACATCATCTAATTATCCTCACACTATAAGTAAATTAGTGATATATCAAAGTAATCTTTTAGAGTTCATTAGTTCCATAATATCGGGTCCAACATACCTCGTTACTTCTCTTTACCCCAGAATTCCATCTCTATGTCACTCGAGTACTCTCCTAAATTATAGCAAGATACAACTCCTTTTTGGGTATAAGTTACTAATATTCCGAACATTTAATTATATGAACAGTATCAATTATATAAATTCTGTATTCAAACCCACAAAATAACTGAGAATCTGCAAATCTGGATGTTCAACAATTTATCCCAACCCATAGAGGGTGTTTAATGTTCCATTACTGGATTCCAATCATCATCAATAAAACAAAAAGTAAGAAAATGAAGAAATAAATCAAGAGACAAGAAGTAAGAGAAAAAATCCAGATTTTAGCTTCACCTTCGCTCAACAATAATGAAATCAATTCATATAGCATCGAAATCTCTTTAATAGAAATAAAAATTTGCTCTAAAACTACTCTAAGATCTATTAAAAATCAAAATTTGCAGCAAAACTAAAGAAAATGGGCAAATAGAGAGAGAAACCTATGAGGTGTTCTACCTTCCGCCTCCCTTAAAAAACCTAAAAACGTAGTATTTATAGTCCTAGGGTGAAATGAGCTTGAAATACCCAACATAGCAATTTTTTGGGCTTTTCCTGATTTTTCCAAATGTTTTGTCAAGCATGAGTTTCTTTGGGCTTAAAATAGAAACTTTGTTGTATTGTGAGTTTTCTATTATGACAGTAGTTTATGCTTATTGCAACAGAAAACTTTGTCACGATAGAGTTTTCTCTGCAGAAAGAGTTTGCTATAAGGCAATAGAAAAATCTCGGGTCGCGACAGAGTTTCTCCTGCTGCACAGAAACTTGTCAGATTGAGTTTTCCGCTGCGGACAGAGTTTGCCTGCTGGCATAAAAAATTATCACGGCTGCAGTTTTCTCAAGGTAATAGTTTTCTTTTTCCAACTTATCGGAGCCATAACTTCTTTGTTTTAACTCGGATTTGGGCGTGTGAGGTGTCGTTGGAAAGCTCTTTGAATGTAGAATGTAACCATGATTTGATGATCCAAATGATACAAAAAAAAATTATCTTCTCAATGACGTAATGTGAAACATCCGGTTAACTCTCTTTTTGGAAACATTTTGCATCTTTTTTTACTAAATCACTTGCTTTCCATCAAAAATCCTGCAAAACCAAGTTTAGAGGAAATGTTATGAGTTTTACATGAATATGGATATAAAATGCTCAAAATAGCATGTGAAATAAACTTAAAACATAGATGAGTTTTACACTCATCACCTGTGCTCTTGTAGAAAGGGGTTGAGTGTTGGTAATACTTTTCATTTAAGTTTTTTTTTAGTATATTTACTTTTTAAAATCAAATTTTGAGCATTTACCACATTTACTTCCTTTGGCAATATTTTCATATATACACATCATTTGGTCATCAACAACGGTACGATACGATATATTTAGGGTATAAGGGTTTTTTTTTAATTTAGTAATATCTAGGGTTATTATAAATACCCTCCTATGTAACCTTATTTATGAGATAGTGAAATTCAAGTTTTGATTTTCGTGGATGTAGGCACACTATCGAACCACATAAAACCTTATGTGTATTCTTCTTGTTTTTCTTTTTCGATTCTTATCACCATTGTTGCACGATTCACAGCAACAAGCTATGCTATGCTAGTCCTTGAGTCTTGTTATTGTTCTTAGTGTCTCTTCCATGTTTGCTTGTCTTTGTTGTTTGCATGCTTGCTTCATAGTTTCGTGGTTGTTTGTGTTTCATGTTAGTGTTCTGTATGTAAGTTAGTTTAGTTTGGCTTTTATAGTGTTTTGTTGGTGTCTTTGCTTGTGTCTCTTCTAAGTTAGTGTGTTTAGTCAAGTATGAGTTGGGATTGGTGCCGTGCTTGCCATTTGAAGGACACTTGAATTTCAATTTCAAATTTGTGAGCCAATTGTGGGATACTAGGGTATTTGCTTGATTTAAGATTGTTATGCATGATTAGTTGTGGGTGACTTAATTTGATCATCCCCCTTAGTTTTCAAGAAGTTATTTCTCATGGGAACTTATATGCACACATGCATTAGATCTCATATATACACCTTAGTTTCGGCCTTCCTTTTTTAAATTGAATTTGCTTTAAGAGACCTTAACTTTTTTAGTGATGGGACGCTTTCCAAAAGAGGATTACTGGTAGGCCAATTTGTGCTATGTAAAATGTGTACGCCTATGTGCGCAAATGCACACGTCGCCTCAAGTAATATAATGATAAGTGATTATTGTTCCCACGGAGAGTTGGGTTACTAAGTACGTACTCTAATCTAGCCTATTCTCTATTTGGATGGTGGAAAATCTATAGAAAAACTCAAAGACACTAATCTAGGCATGCAAGAATGACTCTATAAAGACTGAAAAGCCTAAGGGCATAAATTTCATCTAAACAATGATGTATGAACCTCCTAACCCAATTAATCAATGATTAATTTCATCATGAAGATGACAATTTTACTAGTATATATGCGAATCTCTCTCGAGCATCCGCACATTACCCTTAGAAAAGGTTATAATGCATCTCTGCCTCAAAACATCATAACTAAGGATGCATTGAACCCTAGAAATCTTAATACCACACCTAATCTCACTTATATCTCTATCTCATGATAATTAGATGGTAAATCATCCATGGTCTAATTTTAACTCTTAGTTCTCAGATCTTGAATCAAACCACAAATCATGCAAATATTGGTCAAATACCCACAAACATTAAGATCCAAATGAAATATTCAACATAAATATGAAATCAAACATCAATCAATATAAATTAGGAGAGATTCATACAAACATGTCTTTAGCTACATCTAAACCCTAAGAAAACTAACTAAAACATAAGTGGAAAAGCAAATACAACCATCAAGAGAAAGAAAAACGAAAAAGGAAAGAGAGAAAACAAATTTGGCATTGAAGCTCCCTTATTCTCCTCCATTATCTTCTTCTTCCTCAAGTTTTCTTCCTCTTTCAAGAAAAAACCCTAGAAGCTCTCCAAGAACAAACCCTAGGGTGTTTCCACCCGAAGGGAGCTTGTTCTCCGTTAAAAACTCCCAAAATTCGTCCTACCTTTTTGTTTCTAAGGTTTAAGCTTTTAAACCCTCCATTATGAGAACAAAATGGGCTGAAAATCGACCCAAAACCAACCCCGAACGTTGCGAAGTAAGGATGTTGTGTTTCTGTAGCTCTCTGCAACGTCGAGACGTTGGAATGTCACGACGTTGCTGCAACTTTCCTGTTTTTGCACCAACTTCGTAAGGTCATAACTTTATCATCCGAACTTCAATTTGGGTGATCATGGACTCGTTGGAAAGATTAGAGAGTGTAGAATCTAGATATGGCTAGAAAGAATACTTTAGAAATGACGATAAAGACATAAGTTGAAAAATTCTCCAACTGGTCACTTTTGAGCTTTCTTCTCTTCCTTCTTCAAATACCAAGAGTCATAACTTGGTCATTTGAATTCCGAATGGAGTGAATAAGGTCTCTTTGGAAAACTTGAGAAGTCTCCTATCCATCCATATAAAAATTGTAGCCATTTGAGATTATCTTGAAGCTGAGAACATCAAAACAAAGTAGTTTCTGCTTCATGTGTAATTTACTGATTTTTGGGTTTTATCTCTTTGTTTTTGCTCCATATTGGCTTATGGTTGACCTAATCAAAAATTGAACATTTAGAGAATTAGATTACTTATTTATATAATAAAACTAATAAAAATTTAAGCAAAATATATTGATAAAATGAGTATAAAGTATACTCATCACACCCCCAAACATAAATCTTTGCTTGTCCCCAAGCAAAGGAAACACAAACATAGAACAAAAAAACTCAAAGATAGATATGAGTATGAGTATGGAGCTAGTGCAAGTTAAGAGAAGCTTGGAAAAGTTCTAATAGAACATGTTAGCCAAAAATGGGATCCTAAAACATTTATCATCTCTAAAAGACGAGGCATTCAAATAGTATGTTGATCAAGATACGTTTTTCCCCCAAGCCCTCAATAGATCTTTCCTAAAGGGACTCGGTGTAAATGATGTTTAAGGTCTCAAATATAGACTAAGGTTTCAAAACATTCTTCAACTAAACTCAACTCACTCTATTTGAAAGAAAATTTACCAAAACAAGATAAGAACGCACCTTTTATTCAACAACTAAAACTAAAAAGTAGGAAGCAATGCTAAGGAGTTTTAGAAAAATGTCTATGTAGTGGGGATCCTTTGGTGACTCCCCACCAGTTGGTTAAAGGCATCGGGTATTTAGTTCCCCTCAAATTTTACCTCGAACACTCAACTAAAAACCAAAGCACCTACTTGTGAGTAAACTCACTTATTTGTTTTTTTTTTTGTTTTTTTTTATCTTTTTTACTTTCTTTTTTCTTTTTCTTTATTTTTTTCGTTTTATTTCGTTTTTATTTTTCTTTATTTTTGGTTGGGGAAAAATGGAAATCCACTTAATTGAGGTGTCTCATCACTATAGAAGTTAAGGTCTCTTAAGGTAAGTTCAATTTGAGAAAAAGAGGTTGGAGCCAAAGTGTATAAATGAGACCTAGTGTGTGTGTGCGTAGGAGTTTAATTAAGAAATTATTTCTTGAGAAATAATGGAGCTATTCAAGTTAAGTCTCCCACAACCAAAAGATACACTCAAGTCCTAAATCAAACAAATGCAAAGGTATCCCAGAGATTTGACTAGAAACAGTTTAAGCACAAAACCAATGCATTCTCAAAACCATTACTAAGCACTAACCTAACTCATGTGAGACACAAAACAAACAAAAGAAAGAAAGAAAACTCATGCAAATGACAACCAAACAACTAAAAAGAAATAACTAAAACAAGTAAGGAGATACAAGCTGGATTTTTGAAAAAAAAAAAAATGAATTCTTGAATTCACACCCCCCCAAACTTGAATTAAACATTGTCCTCAATGTGAAACAAAAACAATAATGGATAATGAGTGCTCCTAGAGAGTTGGTCAGTCCGAGGTTGCTCTAATAGATATATGACTTGCTTTGGAGGCAAAGGTGTTAAGAGGGGTTAGACTTTAATTTCAAATGAGAGGAGGCTTGAAAATAGGAAGCACATATGGAATGAAATGAGGGAGGATGTTGAAACTGATTTCCTTGTTCAATTTTGTTATTTGAACCTCCAAGATACTATAGACTTCCATTTTTCAAGATTTTCCACCTCCATAGCCAACTTTGAACTCCAAAAACCTGAAAAACAACACTAAAACCTGAGATCAGAAAAACATTTGTTAAAACGAACTTAAAATTAACTAAAAAAAAGAAAAGGGAAAAGGAAAATTTTTTGAACTTAGGTTGCCTCCTAAGAAGTTGCTCCATTTTTCTAGTCTAGCTAGACTCTACCAACTACAGATATGTTGGTGATTCTTGCCTCCATCATTCTCTAAGAGGCGATAATTGTGCTCAATCAACAACTTGAGCATATTCTTCCAAGATCATTATTTTTTGATTTTCTATTTTTTTTTTTTTTTTTTGTTCACAATGGTAGCTTCCATTTCATTAAACAACTTAATAGTGCACTCCTATGTCTTAGGAATAGGGGTCGTCTTCTCATTTTTCAACTCTTCATGCATCTCCCCCCATGGAGCCATTTCTAGAATAGTCTTTACAACTTCTTCATTTATCTTTTCATGTGATTTCGGAGAAGTTGGCTCATCTTCCTTCACAACTAAGGTTTCCAAAATTTTTGCATCATTCTCCATTGTTTGAAACTCCTCAAGTTCTTCATTACCTCTTGAAGTAATTTCTTCATTGTAGCTCCAATTTTCTTCTTCTGTATTCACTCCAAGAGTAGATGGCAAATTCTCATATTATCCTTCAAAGGACATTGTAGTCATATTATCTTGTTCTTTCATATATTTTGCCACTAGTTCTTCTATACTCCTACTCTCCTCTTCTTTAGGTTGTTCTTTCTCAAATGTAAGTTGAGTACCATACTCCTACTCCTACTCTATTTTCTCAAATGTAGGTTGTTCTTCTATATTCCTGTCTTGGGAAGTAAGAAATCTGCAGTCATAAGAAATGGGTATGGAGTATTGAAAAAGAAAAATATCCAGATCTTATAGAGAAATTCTAATTACAAGTAATTGATTAGAATCATGATTCAGAAATGAACATGAATCTCTACTAAGTGAAAAGTATGGTTAGAGGAGGAATCAAACTATACTACCTTGCCTCTTGACAAATTCAGATTCCAACTCAGGAGAAAATAAAATTAGATTATGATGTAGGAATTGATAATTTCACAGCAGTGAAATCCTAGTATCTACTTCTAGCAATAATCTGGTTCAGTCCAGTTTATATTTAGGATTTAATTTTTTTTCCCTTTATTTAAAATGTAGGATTCCAGTTATTAAAATTCTTATTAGATTACTAAATTTTCTCTAAACTGGAAGTTCAAATAGTGTAGAACTTGAGTAGTTGAAGTTTAAATTCTTTTCATTCTCGTAGGAGCGATATCGAACTTATAAGGTCACTTTATTACTTATGCAGCACATTGCACTTCGATTTTAAGACCAAATTAAATCTCTAATTGAGTTTAGTGAAAAATTATTCTTTTTATGAGCATACAAGTTATATTTGGTTTTAACAAGTTTTTGACTTCGTTACCGGGGATTAGCATATAGTACTTTGGTAATAGTGGCAAAATTTTGGTATATACACATTTTGGTCTACAAGTTTTTGGCGCCGTTGCCGAGGAATCGAAAGAATTTAAAAAAATCAATATTTTGACAAAATAGAGAAATGCTAATTTGGACATTTTTCTTTGTTTTACAAAAATTTCCGAAAATCAACAAACGGAGTTTTAACAAAGTGGTGAATAAGTTAACTGGCAGTCTTTGGAAGCCTAATGAATACAAATTTTGTTATCACTGACTCTATTTGATCTCAATGTGCTTCCCACTTTCGGGAAAATATTAAATGCATAGAAAATCAGAAGCAAAACTGCTGCCTCTAGATACAGAAATTGAAAGAACCCTAAAAAATTCGAGGAAATCTACTAGTACAGGAGATAGAAGTATGGATAATCAAATCAAAAGATTGCAAACTATTCTAGAATAAGAAGAAGCAGAGAGACCACAGAGGCCTAACACAATGGAGGAATTTTGGAGGCTTATCTTTCATGAAGAGTACTCTACAGTGAGACAACCTCCCATTAGGCTTAAACAACTTTGGTGGCAAACCGGCACGATTCTGATGGTGCGACAACACTAGTTCATGCCACTCTTCTGAAGATCCAAATGAGCACCTGGGGAGATTTATGAGGATGGAAAACACTGTGAAACTTAATAGAGTAAGACCAGATGTAATCAAGCTTAAACTCTTCCCATTCTCATTGAGGGACGTGGCAGCCACATGGTTTGACTCATTGCCAGTGGGATCAGTGAATACTTGGGAAGAACTGGTGGAGGCATTCAGCAGGCGGTCCCTCTAGCTCTCCTTTGGTGAGAGAAGAGGAGAAATCATTGTGTTCAAGCAAGGCCAGGATGAGAGTCTCTACAATGCATGGGAGAGGTTCAAGAGATTGTTGAAGAGGTGCCCTAGGCATGGGATGAATCGACCTTTCGGATGAGCAGTTTCTCTGTCACCATGAATTATACCTCCATTGGCATAATTGAAGTGCATCCTGTGTGGGGTTTAAAAGAATAGTGCAAAGGAGGCAAGGCAAGTTATTGAGGTACTTGCCAATGCAACTACAAGACTCCATGCGAATCTTCGAGGAGGCGGCAACAAGATGAAATGGTTTGATTGAATTGGATAGAACTCTGACCATAGAAGCTGAAGCTTGATGCGAGTTATAGGTAGTGAAATGAAAGGAGGATGCCTTGCACATGAAGTTGGAACAATGAGAGAAGGAAAGAGAAGAAATAGTGCTGAGGGTATGAGAAAAGAAAAAAGCCACGGGTTTAGGGAGGCATAGTACCTAAATGCAAGCAAGAGTTATACTTGCAAACTGACCACAACACATACACCTTTATAGTCGGCACTAAGAAACCATGAGCTTTTCATGGTGGGGAAAATCACAACGAGGGGAACCATATATGAGCGAAACACATCAGGCTTATACTCGGCAGGTTTCGATGCAGCGGTAACAACCTTGTGAGGAAGCGGAAACTGTGTGGTCGAGAAAGGACCCCACATCATTTGAAAGATCCTTATGCCTTAATTTCATGTCGAATAACAAAGTTTGAATGCATGAGAAAATTTATGACCTTGAAAATTTTCAAGCAAACACAATGGTATTTGATGAGCTTTGATGCTTCTTTAAAGAATGCGGAATACCCAGTTGGGCAAGCAGCTCAGTATGCGAGAAAGACCCTGGGAGTTCATTTCAAAGTGACACAGAAAGAATCCAAAGGAATTTGTATAGCATTGACTCGAGAAGTGCGAGTTAGATGAAGGAGAGTAGAAAGGAATGCGGGAAGAGAAACAAAGCTGGGATTGGAGAAAGAACATTTCGAGCTGGAGAAGGAGAGTGACGAGCGCACATCTAAGCGGTAGGAAGGAAGGTGAAAGCTTATAATCCTCCCGGTTCCATTCCTCGAAAGGGTGAGAGGTAGCTGGAGGAACCGAGTTCTCGAGTCTTAAACATGTTTAGAAGATGAGAATCGACATTCCACTCTCCAGGCATTAACCAAATATCATTAGAAAAAATTCATCTCATTATGAAAAATTCATGAAGAATCGTTGGCAAGAAAGTTCATGAGGAAGGGATAGTAAGCCTAAATGCAACTTGAGTGCGATGGTCGAAGTCCATGCAGGAAAAGATGAGATCGAGCGGCTTCACTATACCTTGCATTATTGGGAATGGTGACATGGGAAAAATAACTAATGTGATTCTGGGCGGCCAGTAACTTGGTGCTATGTGTTGCTAAAAAGACTAAGTTTGAAGTGCTCCTGACCATGACCTATGGATGACTAGACGGAGACATTGGCCCATTCTGAGGGTATCCTTGAAGATGTGCTGATCAGTGGAAAATTTGTCGCCCTCTGATGGACTTAGTAGTAATAAATAGGAAGACAAGAAGTCCCCTTCTTTGTTAAGACCCTTCTTAGCAGCAGGCGACATTGAATTCTATGTAAAGGAGAAGCCCCGATTCTCTGGGTTGGAGATGAAGCAATGCATTTCATCTCATGTGATGCGAAACAACGGAACTTCCGAAGTCTTGTTGTGGATTTGTAAACAAAAATTCCTGCTCGATTTAGACTAACCAGCGGTGTAATTTTAAAATTCCAATGAATGAGAATGAGATGAATTTCCAGTATCTTGAGCATCTTGAAGTTGAATTTTTGAACTCCAATTTCAAAGGCGAAAGATTCGATGTTCAATGTTAGAAACGGTGCGAAATCAAGCGAGTTACAAAAGAAGAAGTGGCTGAAGAAAACAAAAGTTCAGAAGGTTTAATACTAAAGGATTGCCAGAACATTTAAAATATGCCTTCTTACAACCAAAAAAGGGAAAGCCAGTAATCATTTCATCTACATTAACTAAGCTGGAAGAGCAAAAACTGCTGAAGACTCTCAGAAAATATAAGGAAGCAATAGCTTGGTCTACAAAAGATTTGAAAGGAATCAGTCCTTCAATCTGTATGCACAAGATTATGTTGGAGGAGAATGCTAGAACATCTATAAAGCATCAGAGAAGGCTGGATCCAGTAATGAAAGAAGTAGTCATAAAAGAAGTACTGAAATGACTGAATGCAGGCTTCATATATGCAATTTCAGACAGGCCTTGGGTAAGCCTAGTACATGTGGTTCCCAAGAAGGGAGGATTCACTGTGATCAGAAATGAGAAGAATGAATTGATTCCTACAAGAACTGTGACAGGATGGAGAGTGTGTACTTCATCTATATCGTGTGCTGAAATTGTTCCCAAGCGTAGGAAGCGTGTGGGTCAAGCTTGTTATAATCACTGTGGGAGTGCTGAGTCGTTTCGCGGGAGTGGTTTCCTAGGTGATCCTTAGGGATTGCTTTCCAATGAATGTGCGATTAAAGTAAAATCTGGGGATTGTGATTAAATGATTTATTAACCGATTGACTTAAACTATTGTAAAACTAGGAGGGCGAATGATAGGATCCTAGGGTTTCCGCTCCCCACCAACTAGGTAACACCCACCTCTCACTTACAATCTCATCTAGGAGCCATTGATGAATGGTCTTTGATGGGGGGTTTAACTTTAAAAGCTTTTGTAAGACAAAGAATAATTGAATGATAACAAATGCTTGCTCGGACAATTTGTTTGGACTCTTAGTTTGCAATTGAAATCAAGCACAATGTGTACCAAGAATCTCTCGTTTCACCTGCGTTGTCAAGAAAGATGTAAAATAAGGTTTATAGAGTTTCATAGCGTTTAGTCTCTGCAAATCCCATTGAAGCACAAAGAGGGATTGAGGGTTGTTACCTTGAAGGGTGAGTTTCCACCGTTAGAACCCTAAATGCATGGACGTTTAGAGACTCCATTAAAGGCTGAGGTGATTTCATAATTGCTGGAACACTAATAGTAAACGTAAATTGAGAAATAACACTTCAATTGCAAGGTTGAGATATTAAAAACGCAGAGTCTCTCAATGAACACCAAGTTATCAAATCAATTGAAAGGTTACAATTGCTTCAAAACCCAAAATCAGAAGAAAACTAAATACTCCACTCTATGAAAATCCTAGAAAAAAAAAAAATGCTCAAGGAGTTAGAGCAAAAACCTAGAATCGAACTCCCCCATTCTGCCCTAAAGAGGAAGCAAATACACAATCATCATTGATGATCTCGAAGTGGGGATCAAAAGCGTGTGTCCTTGCTTTTGAGTAAATTCCTCTCAAATCCTATAGAGATCGCATGTTGGTACCGGTACCAGTTAGTGTGGTACCGGTACCAAAAGTGCACTTGTACTCCAACAACCTTGGGGTATCGATACCACTATGTTTGGTACTGGTACCACTGTTCCACTGCATGTGGGTATTGGTATCAATTAGTGTGGTACTGGTACCACTGCCTCCACAGCTGCCCCTCTTCACTTTAGAACTACTAGGGTCTTAGACGGCATCATAAATGTAATGGTAGTCTATAATTGTTCTACAGGAAGCAACCCTTTCTGAAAATGTGCACGGGACATCAAACAACCTACACACGCATAAAAACAGTAGAAAAGGTCAAAAGCACCTATTCTATACAAAATGAAAGCAAAACATGAGCTGAGGGGCTTAAAACCCTATATAAATGTCGCACTTTTATGTCTCCAACTTTTTACTTCATCTTGCTAGTCCCTAAAGGAATTTGAAGCTAGTAACGCTACTTAGGCTATGAGGGACAACAAGTGCACTAAGGCATGGCGTTGCAGATTCCCAAAACTGATATGAACATAATCTTATAACACGACAGGTATCTGCCACGAACTTAAATAAACACCAACAGTCCCAAATGTAATGGACAAAAAAATAACAAACTGTTACAAAACAGAGAATCTCATATAAGGGATCACATATCTAAAATAAGGTTGCAAGCTGAAATCCTGCTTTAGAGATATTGAACTTCATTAAGGCGTAAGCATTTCACCATAACCAAACAAGCTAACATGCATGAAGTAATAGGAACACCACACATAACTAAAATCAAAAAAGGTCTTTTAGAAAGCACTTAATGACCATAGAGTTGTTACACAAATAGGGTGTACAGAAACAAAATGGGTGTTGGCATGACATGGCTGAGGTCTCTACCTAATTGCAAACACCACCCTATTCTAACCCAAAATACCATTACTCTTCATCCTCCTCCTCTCCAGCTGAGGAGAATACATCTTCATCTAAACAATCATCCAGCTCATCAAAATCCCCTTCCAAATCAGGAGGAGGGTCATCTACAACAGCGGGCTCTCCTCGTAGGATGTGACTCGCAAGCCTGGAGAGCCTATGGTCCAACTACTTCTGCTTCCCCAGGATGCTTTTAAACCATCCTTTGATTCTACGCTCCATCATCTTTAAAGGAGACGTACTCATTGGACCAAGAGTCGACGATGATGATGCCCTAGAAATAGCCGGAGGGGGATGTGCTGATTGAGGCCTTGTGGAAGCGGCTCCGCTTTTTGCTTATGCCTTGTTTGTGATGGGCCCCAACCTAAGAAAAACTATTTTTTCTCTACCAGAACCCCTTATCCCAATAGCTTCCACCAAATTTGTAACTAGGGTCGGGAAGGGGATGTGCCTGTTCTCAGTTGGGGACCTCAGAAAATCCCTCATTATACCATATTGCAAAGCATAGTCGATAATTTTCCCATTCATTACCTCATCTGACTAGTTTCTTCCTTGTTGATAACTTCTCCCTTCCCTTCGGCCCGATCATATTGTGAATGACCTTATTCATCAATACATACTCAGGCTTTAATTTCCTCGGGATGAACTCCTTGCGCACAAAACCCCCCATGGGTATCGGGTTGGTGCACATGGTGAATTCTGAAAATGACATCAAACTGCATGGCCCCGAGTGGAGTAGGTCTGTCATTTGTGGCGGGCGATCATAATCTGATGATCTAACGCGATCCCGAGTCGGTGACCATTAGTTGCTTTCCCAGTCGTGGTCTCCAAGAATCACGTTAAATTCTCTCTCAAGTTGGAATAAAATTCTCGACAATGAATGACGAGATGGCCTTTACTTCCCGCAGGCAAATTACGGGTCGATCTGAATAGCAGCGATAGTTGATTAAGCGAAGCGTTTCAATTTTTGCATTCCCGCTCTTAATTGGAAACCTCGTTAACAACCGCACGGACCCACCTTTCGCTTCGGATTAGAGGATCAACAAACATAGCCTCAATTTTTTCGTCTCGCTCTCACTCTCTGATGAAGAACCTTTCCTCTTTCCTTTTCCCTTTTTCACAATCTGCGAAGTATCGACGCTTCGTTTTACGATTCGCTCCATGAAGAAATTTGGTGGCACGACGAATAGAAAAGCGTGATGTGTAAAATGTGTACGCCTATGTGTGCAAGTGCACCCGTCGCCTCAAGTAATATATTGTACCTAAGTACGGATATCGAATCCCAGGGAAGTGGATTGAATGTGACACTACGCTTTAAATATTATCTAGACCTAAAATCGTAATGAATTCCGATTAATAAAAAGAAAAACTAATCCTATATTATTTTCTAAATCAATTAATTATGAAAACTAGGGTTTGGCCTTTACCTACCACACTCGATGGATTTTAACCTAAAATATTATTCATTCAGTATATTAATTGATTTACGCTGACGGGTTGATCGTGCTTTCTGAGATAATTCTCTCTCGAGATATATTTGTCTATCTGCCTTGATAGGGTGTGTGCACTCTGCCTCAACCCTAGACTCCGAAACGCTTAAATGTTTAAACCCTTAATGCCACACTTGGAATTGGGATATCTTTATTCGCCGATTAACCAAGTGTTGCTCTATTCTATCACAGGGGTCATCATCTCTCTGAATCTCATATACTCCCGGTAAAAACACGCCAATGTTGGCCAAACACTACCATATAAATAAAATATATAGAGATAAGGCAAGGTCGAGATAAAATCAACCCATATAATGAATGAAAACATAATTAACCATTAATCAAATTCGAAAGTAGCGAGGCTACAGCAAAACCTAGAAATAAATCTAGAACATCTCTAAAGTCGAAAACATCAAAATAGAGAAACAAAAAGAAGAGGACAAGAATAAACGATTTTGAGTGAAGCGTCATCTCCTTTTCTTCAATCTCCTTCTTCTTCAAACTTTTCCCCGCTAAGATGTGTGCCTAGGGTGTTTCACCCTAAGAGAGCTTCTCCCCTTGGCTTCAATCTATCACCCAATCCTCTCCCTTTTACCGATTCCTTAGGTTTGAGCTTTAAAAACCCTCACGATATGGGCTCAAAAATGGGCTAACAATCCCACCCAAAACCAACCCCCGAGCGTCGAACGTCGTGCAGCAACGTCAGCGACGTCGGGATGCTTCTGACACGCAGCGTCACGACGTTGGTTCTCAACTATCGCGACGTTCTTTGTAGTCAATTTTTGCTTCAACTTCGTAAGGCCATAACTTTGTCATCCGAACTCCGATTTGGGTGTTCATGGTACTGTTGGAAATCTCTAGAAGTGTAAAATCCATCCATATATGGATTGATTCAATAAAAGCTCATATGATGTCTGAAAAAATCCAAATTTAGTAGCCTCCTCTTTGAAGGTCTTTGCAATGTTCTTTGATTTTCTTCAAGGCTTGGAACTTGCATAACTTCTTTGTTCGAACTCCAATTTTGGTGTTCTTGGTATCCCTGGAAAGCTATTGAAATTTAGAATCCATACATATAAATCTTGCTTCAATTGGAGCTTATATGGTATCTAAAAACGTCGAATACAATAGTGCTTTATGCGAGTTTTCCCGCAATTTTGCTGAATTTACAAATGGATGACTTGATCATAAGTATGAACTTTTAGAGCATTAGGGCACTTATTTAACATAAAAAAACTAGAAAAACTAAATAAAGCATAGGGATAAAATGAGTATTTAAGATACTCATCACACCCCCAAACTTAAATTTTTGCTTGTCCCCCGAGCAAGGGCAAACTCAAAACAAAACAAAAATTGAAAATGGCCTTGAACTAAAAATAATGAAATGAGTATGATAACATGATTCCAAATGGAAGAATTATTATAAACACAATTTAGCAATATTAGCCTTTTCAACCAAAATTTAGGATCCTTAAACTTTTAAACTTTCTAAGGAACATGGCAAAGCAAAGCATGGTGAGCAAAGCAAATCGACCCCGAGTTCGTAGTGACCTTTCCCGAAACTAAGTGTGAGTGATATGTGATCTTCAGTGTATAGCAGGTCTTAGTACCCCAAACTTAAGCTCAACTCACCTATTTGGAAGAAGCTAACTAAAGGGATAAGAAAGCACCCTTTTATTCATACCAAAATACCTAAAAATTTCTAAATACCTAAGAAATTTCACAATACCTAAAAAAATGAAGAGAACTAGTGCGAAGTTTTAGATGAGTGTTCGTAGTGAGGATCATTGGTGACTTCCAACCGAGTTAGTTGGGGCACCAGCATTAAATTCCCTTTAAACTTCACTGAACACTCAACCAAACTCAAAGGCCCTAAGTTATGGGAAGGATCCATCTTCTGTCCCATGTAGCGGGCAGTGAAGTCAATGGCTCTGGCGGTTGACAGGGCATTAGGCTTGAAAGGCCCCTCGAATTGTGCGGGATTCAATTGGATGATCCAAACATTCTTATTCATATATCTTATTTTGACATTTTCTTAACTACTTTTTATCTTTCTTTTTCACTTTTTCTTTTGTTTTTGTATTTTTCTTTTCTTTTCTTTTTTTTTTTTTATTTGGGGCTCGATGACAATCCTCTTTTTGATTAGGTGTCCCATCACTTAGGTGGCTAGAATCCCCCAAGGTTAGTTGAATTCAAGGCAAAGGGTCCGGGACCAAGGTATACAAGGTAGACCAAAAGTGTGTGCGTGCGTGAGATTTCTTGAGAAATAGCTCCTTGAAGCATAAAGGAGGTGACTAAGTTAAGTCACCGTACCATGGCTTATCTGATTCCATATCGATTAAAAACCCAAGGGTCTTATTCCTCTTTACACTTAGCATTTTGAATAGTTGTTCAAAATGATACTCTACTAGTAACAAGGCATCAAACTTACTCATATGAGACACAAAATAAATAAAATAAAGAATGAAAAGCACATGCAACTAACAACCAAACAACTAACTAAAACAGGTAAGGAGATACAAAAGTTGGATTTTGGAAATTTGTTTTTTTTTTTTTTAAATGAATTCTTGAATTCACCCCCCAAACTTGAAATAAACATTGTCCTCAATGTGAAACAAAAGCAAGAATGGATAATGAGTACTCCCTTGAGGTTGATCAAGTCTCTAGAAGTTGCTCCAATGAATATGGCTCCCTTTAGAGGCAAAGAGGTGTTAAGAGGGTTAGACTTTAAGTCGAATGAAGGGGGATGCTTGAATATGGTTTCCTCTTTGGTTAACAAGCCGCCCGGAATTATTGAACTTGAGCTTTCAACCTTTGCTTCCACAAAACCATATTTGAATCCCAAAACCTGAAATTAAAAACTAAAACATAAAAAACAAAATCAAGCACGAAAATTTATTAAAAAAAAAACTCAAAACTAACTCACAAATGAAAAAAGGAAAAACTTAAGCTTGAAATTTTGCCTCCCGGAGTGCTTCCTTTTGAGTCAATAGACTTTCTACCAGCTACGGATGGAGTTGTGTTTCTTGCCTCCATCCTTCTCCTAGAGGCGATAGTTGTGCTCAATCGGCAACTTGAGCACATAGTCTTCCTGATCTTATTATTTTTTATTTTCTATTTTTTTTAATTTTTTGTTCACAATGGTTCCTCAATTAAGTTGTTCAAGTGAATGGTGTACTCATCCACCTCAGAATTTGGGATCGTCTTCTCATTTTTCAATTCTTCATGCATCTCACCCCATAAAGTCATCTCCGGAAAAGTCTCTACAACTTCCTCTTTTACCTTTTCATATGATTCCGGAGAAGTTGACTCTTTTTCCTCCTTTTCAACTAAGTCTTTCGAAGTTTCTGCATCATCATCCTCCACTTTTTGAAGCTTCTCAAGTTCTTTATTACCTCTTGAAGTGATTTCTTCATTGTAGCTCCAGGTTTCTTCTTCTGTATTCACCCCAAGAGTAGATGGTGAACTCTCATGTTGTCCTTCAAAGGACATTGTAGCCATATTCTCTTGTTCATTCATATATTTTGCCACTAGTTCTTCTATACTCATACTCTCCTCTTCTTTAGGTTGTTCTTTCTCAAATGTAAGTTGAGTACGAAGTAGCCATTGGAGCCATCTCTTCTTTCAAGTTATCGAATGGTGTATCTTTGAATTTGAACATTAGCCTTGTCAATTCTGAATTGAACTTGAGATGTCACTTTGACATGAACTCTTTACATTTGCTAATGCTGCCTCTAACTTTGTCATTCTCTCATGTGGAGGTTGACTTATCTCATTTGGATAAAAGCGAGGCAACCTGACTTGAGTAGTCCATTTCGATCATTGATCTTGGCGAAGATTCGGTTGTGCAATGGTAAATGCGGTTTGAGTTCTTCTTGAATTCATCCATAGCTTCTTCTGGAAGCGATCTTTGGACTTGTGGAGATTGAAGAGTGTTATAGCTTGTATTCCATGGAATTGTTTGGGTGATGGCTCCATCCCAAATTATGATTACTCAAGTATGGGGTACCTCCATATTGAGCATAATCCATTGATGCATATGGTTGCCACACTTGACTTCGCACTTGAGTTGTCACTCTTCTTTGATGCTCATCAGCCCATTTCCACATTCTTAGTTGCTGCTTAATGTGAGCTAATGCATTTGTCAACTCGATGATAGGATCCATTGTGATTTAAACTTGTGCTTATCTTTGCCCTCTATGTAATCTATTTGTAATTCTCTCTGGCTCAAGATCAAAAGGAACTAGTTTGCCTTGACCTTGTCTTTGTATACACGAAAAATTAACCTCTGAAACACAAACAAACAACAATAGAACCAAGTCACAAGCACTAATGTAAAATGAATAAAATTAAAAATAATAAAAAATAAAAAATAAAAAAATAAAGATTGATCCAAAGTAATATCTAAGTGAGTTGTTGTCAATATCAACACAAAAACTTCTCGACAGTATAAAAGCAATAGTAGCGTGATGTGTAAAATGTAATACGCCCTATGTGCGTAAGTGCCAGCGTCTCTCAGTAATATAGTGTACCTAAGTACGGATATCTATCCACAAGGAGAAGTACATTGAGTACTGACTTTACGCTTTAAATATTATCTGGACCTAAAATCGTAATGAATTCTGATTAATAAAAAGAAAAACTAATCCTATATTATTTGCTAAATCAATTAATTATGAAAACTAGGGTTTTGCCTTCTTTGCCATACTCGATGGATTTTAACTTTAAATATATTATTCATTCAATATATTAATTGAGGTTGATCGTGCCTACAAGATATTCTCTCTCGAGATATATTTGCCTATCTCTAGTAAGGGTGTGTTGTCTGCCTCAGCCACAGACTCCAAAAGCGCTTAAATGTTTAAGCCCTTAGCCACACTTGGAATCGGGATATCTTTATTGCAGATTGACCCGAGTGTTGTTGCTCTGTCCTGTACACGGGGTCATTATCTCTCGATCTCAGACTCTCAGCAAAAACACGCCAATGTTGGCCAAACACTACCATGTAAATAAACTATAGAGATAGAGCAAGTCGAGATAAAATCAACCCATATAATGAATGAAAACATAATTAACCATTAATCCATTCGAAAGTAGCAAGGCTACAACAAAAACCTAGAAATAAATCTAGAACATCTCTAAGTTAAAGAAAAGCATCAAAAAATAGAGAAACAAAGAAAGAGGATGAGAATAAACGATTTTGAGTGGCGTATCCTTTCTTCAACCTCCTTCTTCTTCAAGCTTTTCCCCCCTTCAAGATATGCGCCCAGGGTGTTTTCACCTAAGAACTCTCTCCTTCAAAAGCTCAAAATCTGTCTGAATCCTCCCTTTTCGATTCCTCGGGTTTGAGATTTAAAACCCTCCATTATGGGCTCAAAATGGGCTAACAATCCACCCAAATCCAACCCCGAACGTCGCGACGTCGTTCAACAACGTCGCGACGTCGGGATGCTCTGTTTCTGCAATGTCGTGACGTTGGTTCTCAACGTCGCGACGTTCTTCACCGATCCTGTTTTTCTCCAACCGTGAGCCATAACTTTGTCATCCAAACTTCGATTTGGGTGTTCTTGATACCGTTGGAAAGATCTTGAAGTGTAGAATTCATCCATATATGGTTTGATTCAATGAAAGCTCATATGTTGTCTGAAAACGTCCAAATTCAGTAGCCTCTCCTGTTGAAGGTGTTGCAATGTTTGCTGATTTTCTTCAAGGCTTGGAACTTACATAACTTCTTTGTTCGAACTCCAATTTTGGTGTTCTTGGTATCCTTGAAAAGCTCTTGAAATTTAGAATCCATACATATAAATATTGCTTCAATTGGAGCTCATATGATATCTGAAAACGTCCAATGCTATTTGCTTTTGTACTTGATTTTCCTAATTTGCACAATTCCACCAAATGGATGACCTGATCTAAGTATGAACTTTAGAGCATTAGGACACATATTTAACATAAAACACTAACTAAAGCGGAAAGAAAGGATAGACAGTAGTGGGACAACGGAAAGATAAACCATGTAATGATCGTGGCGGGCGGGCAGGCGTGGAGGTGGCGCAAACAGTCTTCTTACACACAAAGTTTCCCAACAACTCATCTCCAACAGTATCGGACTCACCCTTTCCAGGTCATTCAAAACCTTCCTCCCCAAACCGCTCGTAGCGGATGCCATAACCAACCAGGAGCATGACATGGCAAGCCACCCAGCGAATCCATACTAACATAGTGAAAAACCAGGTAGATTGCTCTATAAAGGACAAGAAGCACTTACCACCACGGGTCCAGCACTTTCAGGCTCTGCATGTGAAGAACTGTGGATGCCCCGGGTTAGATTGATGAAGACACTGGAGGAAACCGTTTGACTTAGGGCTTGCTTTGGTGAGAAGGGAAGTTAGGTTAGGGTTTCTCTTATATAGGAGTTGGGGGGAGAATATGGAAGGATTAAAAAATGGAGAAAAGGTACCAAATACCCATTCACGCACGGTGAATGCGATACTAGTAAGTGTAGTGCAGGTACCAAAAGTGTCTTTACTTTGTTTTTTTTTTCTTGATTGGTACTGGTACCAATAAGTGTGGTACCGATACCACTTTGTTCCACTTTTTCCTTGATGGGTACCAGTACCAATTTTAATGGTACCAGTACCACTTTACAAAAATTTCGCCAGAATTCTCTACATTTTGGATTTCACTGTATGCTCACTTCTTACTGTCTTACCTTTAAGTGACTTGTGCTTGCTAAATTGTGTACTACACTCTCTCGGCACATTCACGCTTACCTTGGAGTCATTCGTACTCCACGTGATCAAGAATCCTAAGGTTCAAACAAAACTGGCAACTTAAGGCTCGAAGGGGTGCAAGGTGACTCAGGTATGATTTAAGTTTAAAAGAAAATATGGCTAAATCATCTTTGACTACGTATGGATGTTCCTCAAAGAATAAGATGCATGTAGTTGACATGAAAAGCTAAAAAAATTGCACAGGCTGAAGCAATAGCAAGCAAAATTGAGCTTGGGACAGGAAATCAATGACTTGTGTAGTTTATGAATGAGAGTGGTACCAATCAAGATTGACTTTGGAGAATAGAAAAGAATTGAGTCAATATGGTCCCAAATATGAAAAAAAAAGTTTTGTGCATGCCTGTTATTGTGTATGTGCAGTGAAACTATATGGAGTGCATACATAAGGTCATGCGGCTGCATACATCACAGGTCAAGTACCATACTCAAAAGAGCCGAAAATTGAAAAATTGAATGCACTTAACCCCCTAAGAACACTAAATTAAACGACATAGCATGCACTTAAATGGCTCTAACTAGTGTATGCCCACCCCCACCATGGAAATAGGCATTGCCCTTAATGCACTGACGATACACCCCACAGACTATAAGAGAGAGCCAAAAATATGGGTTACATAAGGGTTGGACTCTCCTTTATTAAAAATGAAAAGACAACCTAAATGAATAAAGCGTAAAGAAATGAAAGAAAAAGAAAAGAAAAACTATATACAAAAGGGTAGGACAGAGATTACGCTGAAGGAACATCTCGGTAGAGCGGGTCTACCAGTTCCTTACTACTCTCCTGGCGGTTGAAGTTCTCTAGAAATGGCTTTAAGCGCTGACCATTGACTTTAAAGATTTTCCCATTTTTCGAATTCTCAATCTCCACGGCGCCATATGGGTGAACTACCTTGAAAATGAAAGGTCCAGTCCATCTAGAACGGAGTTTACCTGGAAAGATGTCTGGTAAGGCTGTATAACAATACTTTTGGTGAGGTTCAAAGGTCTTCCTTACAATGTTCTTGTCATGGAAGAGCTTTAGCCTCTCTTTGTAGATTCTTGAGCTCTCATACGATTCACGCCTCAATTCATCAAGCTCGTTCATCTGCAGCATTCTCTGTTTACCTACCTTAGCCAAATCAAAATTAAGAGTTTTAATGGCCCAATAGGCTCTGTGCTCCATTTCCACCGGGAGATGACAAACCTTGCCGTAAATGCTATAGGGAGACACACGAATAGTGCCAAAAGCGATCGGTGGAGCCCCAGGCGTCGGTTAATTGACGACCAATCCTTGCGGATTAAGGGTAAGCTCATTTTTCCAAAATGTGAACTGATCTCCTATTGGATAGTTCGAAACTGACCGTTGGTACGTGGGTGGTAAGCCGTGGAAATTTTGTGTGTGACTCCATACTTTTTTAACAAAATTTCAAAGGGTTGATTACAAAAATGGAGCCCACCATCACTAATGATTGCACGAGGCATTCCAAAGCGAGAAAAAATATGTTCTTTCAAAAATTTCAAAACAACCTTGTGGTCATTAGTTCTCATTGGAATGACCTCCACCCACTTAGAAACATAATCAATTGTCAATAAAATGTAAAGGTACCCACATGAGGGGGGAAAAGGCCTTATGAAATCTAAACCCCAGCAATCGAAGATCTCAATAATTAAAATAAGAGTAAGAGACATCATGTTCCTTTTTGTGACCCCTCCTAATTGTTGTACAGAAACTACAGGTTTTGAAAAATCAAAGCAATCTTTAAAAGAGTGGAGCTGATAAAGCGGAAACTACGAGTTCGCCGTTTTTCTTGTGGAGAAATGCCTACACAAGCTTCAGAGTGGCAGAAAGTGGGTACCCCAATTTGATCATCTTTGGATACACACCTTCTCAACAATTGATCAGGACAGTATTTAAACAAGTAAGGATCATCAAAGCAGTGTTTTTTTATGTCCACCAAAAATTTCCTCTTATGCTGAGAGGTCCATTAGGATGGAATTTGTTCTGGCACTAGATAGTTGACTATGTCTGCATACCATGGGCAATGGACAAGAGCAAAAAGTTGCTCATCAGGGAAAGTGTAAACATGGGTAGACCTTGAAGTTGTCTCTGAGAAACTAACCAGGCAATTGGTCGGCCATATTCTCAACTCCGCTTCTTATCCTTAATGAAATTAGGGTTAAGTCTTGACAAGTAGGATCCACCTAGTCATTCGAGACTTAGTATGCAGAGCAAGTAGCCGGCGTTCATGATTAGTGAAAATAGTTACGAGGAGACCACAATGTAAGACACAGGGCTTTTCTAGGGCGGGCTTCTGACAGAACTCTTTTTCCGTAGTTGTGTAATTGGATTGAGCGGAATCTAAAGTCTTGCTGGCATAATAAATCACAAATGCTTTTTTATCTTCCCTTTGCCCTAATACAGCCCCTATGGCATAATTACTAGCGTCACACATGATCTCAAAAGGAAGGTCCCAATTAGGAGATCGCATGATAGGAGGTGACACTAACATCGTTTTCAGTTTATTAAAGGCCGCCTCACATGCCTGTGACCATTCAAAGGTGACATCCTTAGCAAGCAAATTGCCTGAGACCGGGCCTTAGCCTTAAAAATCTCTTATGAATCTCCTATAAAATCCTACATGACCTAGAATGACCATTATATCATGACACACTTAGGGGTGGGTAAGTTTGAGATCCATTTCCCGACTTTGCTTTATCTACATATTCATACTCTCGAGACTATGTGTCCTAACACAATCCCTTGTGTCACCATGAAGTGACACTTCTCCCGGTCAGCCTAACTTTTCTCGACATCTCTCAGTACTCTCCTTAAATTCTCGGACATCCCTCATTAGAATCTCCAAAAAACGAATCGTCCATGAAAATCTCAAATATGTTCTATCATATCACTAAAGATCCCCATCATGCACATTTGGAGTTCTGGTGCATTACATAATCCGAAGGGCATTTTCCTAAAGGCAAATGTGCTAAAATGGGGCAGGTGAACATGGTTTTCTCTTGATCTTCTAGGGCTATCTCAATTTGATTGTATCCCGAGTACCCATTTAGAAAACAATAAAATTCATGCCCTGCAACTCTCTCCAACATTTGATCCAAAAAAGGTAAAGGGAAATGATCTTTCCTAATGCTAGCATTGAGTTTCCTATAGTTTATGCACACCCTCCAACCTGTGGTGAACCGAGTGGGAATTAGATCATTGTGTTCATTTGCTACCACAGTGACCCCAGATTTCTTAGGAACTACTTGAGTTGGACTGACCATCTTGCTATCTGCGATGGGGTAAATAACACCTACATCCAACAGTTTTAAAACCTCTTTCTTGATAACTTCTTTCATGACTGGGTTCAGTCACTGATGTGGTTGTCTAGAGGGTTTAACATCCTCTTCCAAGTGAATCCTGTGTGTGCAAATCAAGGGGCTAATTCCCTTAGTATCTGCAATTGTCCATCCTATGGCAATTTTGTGGGTTCGATATCTCGAGTTTATTCTCTTGATCGACTCTAGAAGGGTATGATTCTTAGGAAAGTTTCTTCTACCCTAGGAATGCATATTTGAGATGTGATGGTAGGGTTTCAACTCAGAAACTAGGTGGTTTCTCTTCCAGAAGGTAATACTCTATCCTCCCGATTGGTGGCATTTTCAAATCGGGAGCTGCCCATTTGCTTCCATTACCACAGCATGCTCAATTATGGTGCGAAACTCAATTCAGATGTGGTTACCTCCTCGACACAACATTACTAGACAAGACTTGAGAGGATCATCATATGAAACATGATTTACATAGTTCTCCACAACAGATTCTATCATATTTACCTCACAGACGTCCTCATCATCCTCTATCTCCTTGATAACATTGAAGATATTCAAATTAACAGTCATGTTACCAAAAGATAACGTCATTAGTCCTCCCCTACAGTGTATGATGGAATTAGTAGTGGCTAAGAATGGCCTACAAAGAATCAATAGGAACTGAGTCCCTTGATTCACCACAGGTTAAGTGTCAAGAACAACAAAGTCCACAGGAAAGTAGAACTTGTCTACTTGCACCAATACATCCTTCACTATCCCTCTAGGAATTTTCACACTACGATTAGCTAGCTGAAGGGTGATATTAGTCGGTTCTAACTCTCTAACCACAGCTCGGCTTATATGCGAGTATGGCAACAAATTAACACTTGCTCCCAAGTCCACTATAGCATGTCCCAATTTTGAATTTCCCACTACTATGGAAATGGTGGGGCTTCCTGGGTCTTTGTATTTTGGGGGAAAATTGTTCCTAATCAAGGAGGTGGACTATTCAGTCGTGAATGCATCCTTGTTGACATCTAACTTTCTTTTCACAGTGCACAAGTCTTTCAAAAACTTGGCATATGATGGAATTTACTTAATGGCATCCAACAAGGGGATGTTTACCTTAACCTGTTTGAACAACTCATAGATTTTCAGAGTGATTGTTCACTTTCTTAGGGGCTCTCAACCTATGAGGGTATGGAGTAGAAGCGACATGGGAGGCTTTATCTTTTTCTGGCTCAACATCAACAACATCTGTTATAGGAACATGAGGCTTGTTAGACAACTCATCATCCCTTAGTGGTACATTTTTCACATCTTTTGTTGTTTCTTTGGACAATTCTTTGGGCTGAATGGTTTTATCAATTGATTTTCCACTTCGAAGAGTGGTGACAACCTCGCAATGTTCAAAGGTTACATCGTTTGGACTTAAGATTCCAACATTTTGACCCTTAGGGGTTTGGATGAAGTGCGAGAGGGAGTTTTCCTTTTTCTTGTTGGAAACTGCCCATATAAGAGGTCAACTTAGTGATTTGGGATCTCACATCATTTAAGGCAGTTTGAAATTCAGTGTTAGTAGATTGTTGAGCTTGAACCGTGTGTCCTGATGGCCTCCAAACTTCTTATGTGTAAGGTTGGTAAAGCTGTTGGTTTTGTCTCCCTTGAGAAGAGGGGTGGAAACCTTGGTTAGGATTTGTAAGAACTCCTTGAGGACCTTGATTTCGAAATTGAAGGGTTTGATTTGAAAAACCTTGGTTTTTGAAGTTCTGGCCTTGGTTATTTGGCAAATGGTTTTGGCCTCCCTCATTCCTCCAACTAAAATTCAGGTGCTTACCCCACCCTGGATTATAAGTTTTAGAGTATGGAGAATTGAAGGGCTTCCTTTGGTAATTAAGAGCATTAGCTTGCTCTATTTGGATTGCTCCCTTGACTTGAGGAAGGTTAGGGCAGTTAATGGTTGAATGAGTGGGGTCATCGCAAATGATGCATGACTCCTCCACTACAGATCCCATAGGCATCGAAGCTACCTTGGGTACAACAGTCACCTCATTCACTTTTTTCAATTCAATGGCCTCTAACTTCCTAGTTAAATTGGCTATTTTCGCCTATAGGTCATCATTCTCTTTTAAGTGATGTATTCCTCTTCCTGTAGGTGTACTATGCACTTTAGTAGTGTATAGGGAGGTATTAGTCTCCCAAGTTCAAGCATTTTCTGCTATTGTATCAAAAAATTGCACAGCCTCCCTAACACTTTTCTCATCGAATTCCCTCACACATATCATTTGGATGTATTGTTTGTTATTTAGGGACAGTCCTTGGTGAAAATAAGCAACAATTTGTCCAACATCCAAACCATGGTGAGGGAGAGTGTGGAGGAGGTCCTTATATCTTTCCCATACAATATCAAAAGGTTCACCCAGTTTTTCAGAAAAGTTTTGGATTGCTCGCATGAGTGCATTAGTACGTGCGGGGAGGGAAGAATTTATTCAGGAATTCATTTCACATGTCCTCCTAAGTAAAAATTGAATTGGGAGCAAGCGAGTGAAACCATATTTTGGCCTTTTCCTTCAGAGAGAATGGGAATAAAACCATACAAATTATATGGAGGGGTGATCCTGTAGAAAGGAAAGCACTGCAAACATCCTCAAAATCTCTCATGAATGAGTAGGGGTTCTCATAATCGACCCCTTGATACACAGGGAGAACACGAATCATCTTCAACTTCATAAGGAATTGGTTAGCCTCTTCAGGTAGGCGAATAAATGAGTTTGTTGTGGTTCTTTGAGGTTGCAGAATCTCTCGAAGGGTTCTTTCCACATTTGGTAAAGGGGCAGGGGGAGCTCGATATTGATTTTACTAAAAATTAACATTTCCCCCTCCTGCCGCCGGGATTGTCGGCAGTGCAACACCATCTCCTTGTCGTGGAGGTTCATGGGGTCTTTGTAGGTTATCAGGTAACCCTTGGTCATTTGGATTAAAAAGAGTTTGCTGATTCCCGGGATGTTCAGCCAGGGTTTAGGGTTCTCTTGAAACAAGCGTCTTCTTGTGGACTCTTGGAATGTCTTTGGTACTTACAAGATGGCGTTGCTCGTTACGAGCCCAAACCAACATGCACCAATATTACCCCAACTAGACAAGTATCCACTTACATTATCTATAAAAAGAATTAAAAAGAAAAGGTAGAGAAAGTACCGGATTTGCAATGCAATTGCAAATTACCACTAGCTCTCTTTGGATCAACTAGAGTGCTAGCCACTCCACGGCAATGGCGCCAAAAATGCTTCATCTATATCGTGTGCTGAAATTGTTCCCAAGCGTAGGAGCGTGTCGTCGAGCATTATAATGCGTGGGAGTCACGGGTCATTCACGAAGTGGTTTCCTAGGTGATCCTTAGGGATTGCTTTCCAATGAATGTGCGATTAAAGTAAAATCTGAGGGTTGTGATTGAATGATTTATTAATCGATTGACTTAAACTATTGTAAAACTAGGAGAGCGAATGCTAGGATCCTAGGGTTTCTGCTCACGACCAACTAGGTAACACCCACCTCTCACTTACAATCTCATTTAGGAGCCATTGATGAATGGTCTTTGATGGGAGGTTTAACTTTAAAAGCTTTTGTAAGACAAAGAATAATTGAGGTGTTAACAACAGCTTACCTCGAGACGATTTGTTGGACTCTTAGTTTGCAGTTGAAATCAAGCACAACGTGTACTAAGAATCTCTCGTTCACACGTTGTCAAGAAGATGCCAAACTAAGGTTTTATAAGAGTTTCCGCAAGTGTTTAATCTCACACAAATCCCATTGAAGCACAAAAGAGGGATTGAGGGCTGTTACCTTGAAGGGGTGAGTTTCCACCGTTATAACCCTATCATGGAGGTTTAGAACTCCATTAAAGTTGAGAATTTATTCATAATTGCTGGAACACTAATAGTAAACGTAAATTTAGAAATAACACTTCAATTGCAAGGTTGAGATATAAAAAATGTAGAGTCTCTCCAGCTGAACCTGATTATCAAATCAATTGAAAGGTTACAATTGCTTCAGAACCCAAAATCAGAAGAAAACTAAATACTCTACTCTATGAAAACCCTAGAAAAAAAAATGAGAAAACACTCCAAAGGTTAGAGCAAAAACCCTAGAATCCGAACTCCCCCATTTCTCCCTAAGCGGGCTTAAATCGTATAAATTAGTGATCTTAATTAGGGATAAAGGCAGCGTGTCCTTGCACCAAGATCGAAATTCGGCTCAAATCCTGCAGAGATCGCATGTTGGTACCGGTACCAGTTAGTGTAGTACCGGTACCAAAGATTCTGACCTCGAGCAGCCTTGGGGTACGGTACCATATCTTTAGTCTTTGGTACCAATGTTCCCATTGCATGTGGTCTGGTACCAAGTGGTGTGAATGCTTTGGTACCCTTTGCCTCCACAGCTGCCCCTCTTCACTTTACAACTACTCGGGGCCTCTCGACAGCGTCTGTAATCAACAATGATGATCTGGGTTCTCTAGAACCCGACCAGCTGCAAAATGTGCACGGAGAAGAAATCGGGAACCAAGCCTACGCAGAAGTAAGAAAGGAAATAGTAAGAAAGGTCAAAAGCACCTATTCTACACAAAATGAAAGCAAACATAAGCTAAGGGCTTAAAGCCTATATAAATCTTAAGCACATGTCTCCAACGATTGTGCATAGACTACGACTTAACCTTTGCTACAAGAAAGGACCATTATCCTCTACCTTTCATTGATCAAATGTTGGATAGGTTAGCATGACACTCCCATTACTTTTTTCTTGATGGATATTCTGGTTATAACCAGATTGCAATAGCCCCAGAGGATTAGGAGAAATCAACATTTACATGTCCTTATAGTACCTTTGCCTTTAGAAGGATGCCATTTAGATTATGTAATGCTCCTACCACCTTTCAAAGATGTATGATGTCTATATTTTCTGACTTGGTGGAAGAGGTTATGGAAATATTCATGGATGACTTCTCAGTCTATGGATCCAATTTTGAAGATTGTTTGAAAAACTTAGAAACAATACTTCAGAGGTGCCAAGAAAAGAATCTAGCTTTGAATTAGGAAAAATGTCATTTCATGGTAAATGAAGGTATTGTCTGGGACCTGAGATTTATCTTCTTGGATTAAGGTAAGACCAATGAATTTGTTGTTATAAAAACTCTCATGTCACCTACAATAGTGAAGGGTATAAGAAGCTTCTTGGGACATGTTGGATTTCTGGAAGAT
Source organism: Tetrastigma voinierianum (assembly GCA_016808115.1). Classification (NCBI taxonomy): domain Eukaryota; kingdom Viridiplantae; phylum Streptophyta; class Magnoliopsida; order Vitales; family Vitaceae; genus Tetrastigma; species Tetrastigma voinierianum. The sequence goes on from JAEQBH010003793.1 coordinate 401,825, forward strand.
TCGTGGGATTTTCCAGTCTCTAGACATTGTGAGAGTCTTTGGAAAAAAGATGCAAAATTGATTTTGATGAAATCTGTAGAATTTGCATTGAAGTGTCAGTTAGCATCAACTCCCATTATGTTGACACCAAACTGGAACAATGAGTTTGAAATTATGTGTCATGCCAGTGATTATGCAATGGGAGCTGTATTGGGACAAAGAACTGAAAAGATATTCAAGGCCATATACTATGCCAAGAAAACATTCAATGATGCACAAGAAAACTACTCCACCACAGAGAAGGAGATGCTGGCAATGGTTTTTGCTTGTGAAAAATTCAGGCCTTATATATTGGGGTCCCATGTTGTGATACACACTGATCATGCTGCAATTAAATATTTAATGGTAATAAAGGATGCAAAGCCAAGATTGATCATATGGGTGCTACTGCTGCAAGAGTTTGATCTTGAAATCAAAGACAAGAAGGGTAGTGACAATGTGATAGTAGATCACTTGTCTGGGTGGAAAAAAAGCTGTGGAAACGAAAAAGAGCGAAATAGCATAAATTTTCCTGATGAGCAACTATTGATATTTGTCATTCATTACCTTGTATGCTGATATTGTCAATTACTTAGCTTGTGGAATTATGCCATGTGAATTCAGCTACCAGCAAAAGAGGAAATTGAGAACTAATTGCAAATTATATATATGGGATGACCCACTGTTGTATAGAAGAGGAGCAGACATGATCATAAGGAGATGTGTCGAGAAACGAACAAAGGTGGGTATTATGGAAAAATGTCATGCACATCACCATATGGAGGACACTTTGCGAGAACTAAGACATCTGAAAATTCTCCAATTAGGATTTTATTGGCCTACTCTATTCAAGGACTTTTTTAAATGGGTAAAACATTGTGATGCTTGTCAGAGAATGGGCAACATTGTAACACCCAAAATTATACCCTAACGATTTTATAACATGTTTAGAGTATAATAAAAGTAAAAGTATATTTTTCCGGAATAAAATAAAGATAAAAAACAAAATAAGCAAGAACTTGGAATTAATATAAAAGTTAGAGTAAATTAATAATTTACCAATTCAGGACAAAAGTGCGTAATTTAATAGATTCGTATGCAGTAAAATAATAAATTGATTTGCAAAATTAGAAGAGTTGGAGGGTAAAGTGAAATAAAAGGGATAAAGATCGAATAAGGATAAAAACCAAAGTCTAATGTCTCATTTTGGTCTTGGAGAAAGAGAGCAAAAAGCTGGATAAGAGAGAAAGAAGAGAAAGGGAAGAAGAAAGAAAGAAGAAGAAGAAAAAGAAAAGAAGAAAGAGGAAAGGAAAGAAGATCACGGTATGGAGCTATGAATATTTGTATGGAAACATGTGTGTGTATAAAGTCTAGTTTGATGAAAGTTTAGATACATGGTTGGAAACCCTTTCTTTTGTGTATGGTTTGGGTTTGGAAACTCCCAAACTCATTTCTTGTTAGGGTTGAGTTGAGAAGGGCTCTAAGGCTTCTATAGATGTGTTCTAGGAAAGGTCTAGTTGCAAGTTGAACTAAGAAAATTTCCCTAGGTTTGATCATACGCATTATCTGGACCTTAGAACGGGTTTTTGGGTAATAAATAAAGGGAATTTGGCAATAAGTCCTTCTAGGAAATTGTAGCCACATCAATGAAATTGATGTTAGGCACCGAATTTCTCGATTGGACCTCTGGACCAGTTATGGTCCTTTCACCGAGGTCGAGGTCAGCTCCCGGCTTGATTCGATTCGGCCTTTACGTCGGGTTGATTATGTATGACCTCAAACTTCGGAGGTCATACTCCGCTGTCGAACTCCGATTCAGGTGATTTCTTGGACTCTATGAGCCATTAGTCAGAATCCCGACTAATATACCTGAGGAGGATATTAGGTGTCAGACCGAGCTCACCGAGGTCAGGTCAGCTCGGCCAGTTCAGGTCAGTTCTTCTGGGTTGACTACGTATGACCTCTAACTTCGGAAGGTCATAACTCCTTCGTCCGAACTCCGTTTCGGGTGTTCTTGGACTCTATGGAAAGCCCATTGAGTCAAGAATCCATTCATAGATAGATTGATAAACTAGAATATATTAGTTCTGAAATCGCGAAAAACAATGGTCTTTGGTAACATAGATTGTCATGTATGAAACCTTTAATATGGTCATAAATAGCTCGTAAGCATACACTGATAAGCATAGTTATTTATGCATATAATGAGATATGAAAAAATGCAAAAGATATGAATAAATGATTGTATATATATCACATATGATTGCAAATGACAATAATTATTCGAATATAAGGATATCTTGAACACTTAAATTACATTGAGTTATGCATGGGAGCACGGTAAAGGGATAGATGGGCATGCCTATTAGGAAAAATAAGTCTGCAGCATATAAGTTCTATTCTGATATCGAGGCCCCGTTTGGGCCGATGAGATAGATCCCGTTTGGATCACGGTGGCCTTAAAAGGGTCACCACAGCGCCTTCGGGCCCTTTATAAGATGATCATTGTCTCGTACAATGATAGCAGTATATAGGAGCCCTTATAGTTTTCTGTATCCACTTCTAAGGTTTATGGGACATGAAACATAAAATAATGACCTGATATACTATGCAAATGGGGAAATGTAGAGAATACATGACTTGTACTGAAGCATAGCTACTATGCGATGATAGTATGGTTGAACAAGTAAACTCCTGAGATGACATGGCTTATATGGAAGATGACAAGAAATGAAACTTATTACTGAAAGTATATATGAATGATAAGAATCTTAAATGTATAATAATGTTATGTGCATTTGTATAGAAGTGGGGTGACCCTTAATGAGGTCATCCATGTGTATTAATTCCCCTTAGCGTAAAGCTTAGCAGTTATTCAATAGTGTAAGGTCTCAAAGAAACCAAAGGACCGGACAATCCACATCGTGAGTCAAGACCGCATCAATAGGTGCCCACTAGAAGACCTTAGGTTTATTTTGTATATGAAATTTTGTAAACAATGTAAATATTGTAAATATTGAACACTTCCATATATGGAGCTTGTATATATATTTTGTAATCTGCTGCTACAGAATATAATACAAGTTAAATGTTTAACATTATATGAATGAACTAGCTTAAAGTTTATATGTGAAGAAATAAAAATAAGAGAATAACCCCTCACTTGACACCCTATGCCGAGTTGGGGCGCCACACAGCATCGTGAGCATCCCGATCCCGGTTTCGACCAACCTGGATCTACCCGAGAAGGGCGTTACAAACATAAGCAGAAGAAATGAAATGCCCCTGCAGGGAATTTTGGTGGTGCAAATTTTTTATGTATGGGGAATAGACTTTATGAAACCTTTTCCACCATCATTCAGCAATATATACATTCTCCTAGCTATGGATTATGTATCCAAATGGGTGGAAGCAACATCTTGTCCCATAAATGATGCTATTACAGTTGTTGGGTTTATACAAAGGAACATTTTATATATTCGGGAGTAATACATCAACTCATCAGTGATGGGGAAGCCATTTTGCAAATAAAGTCTTTGCAAAACTCATGAGCAGATATGGAATCAAACATATGATGGGATTATTATCACCCTCAATCAAATGGGCAAGCTGAAATTTCCAATAGGGAGATAAAGAAAATTCTGGAGAAGACAGTAAATGCAAGCAGAAAGGACTGGTCTATAAAACTAGATGATGCACTATGGGCTTATAGAACTGCTTACAAAACTCCCATTGGAATGTCCCCATACAGAATTGTATATGGAAAACCTTGTCATCTCCCTTTAGAATTGGAATACAAAGCTATGTGGGCCATCAAGAAATTGAATTGTGATTTCCAAGCGGCCAAGGAAAAGAGACTACTCTAAATGAATGAACTGGAAGAATTGAGAAATGAAGCTTATGACAATGCAAGAATCTACAAGGAAAAGACCAAGATGTGGCATGATTAGAAAACTATGAGGGAGTTCGGGCTGTGAGAACAAGTTCTCTTATACAACTCTAGGTTCAAGCTCTTTCCAGGGAAACTGAAATCAAGATGGAGTGGTCCATACACAGTGTTAACAAGTACACCCTTTGGAGTAATAACACTAAAGATTGAATATGGAAATGAATTCAAAGTAAATGGTCAGATATTAAAGCATTATCTTGGAGGAAGCATACAGGAGGTATATATAGATTTTGAAAAGAAAAAAGAAAAAAACTGAAATGAAGACACTCTATAGCCTGTGTCTAGCTAAGGACATTAAACTGAATAGCTTCTTGGGAGGCAACCCAAGCTGAAATTGATTTTTTATTATTTTTCTTATTTGCTTAGATTGATGTTGGTTTTTTTTTTTTCTTTTTTTTTTTGGACAGGAAGAATGAATTGGAATCAGATTTTATTGTAAAGCACCCTGCCTCAAGCTGAATTATGTAGAAAATGACTACAAGGGGGAGTATTTCTCATTCTCTAAACTTATTTGTAATAACAATACATATCTTAAGTTTGGGGGAGTTTGCTGCCAATTGCTTGAATTCTATGTTGATGTGTTTTAATGAGATAGTTGTTCGTGATTGAATTGATGATTTTCTGTTGCTAAATATGTCTTCACAATGCTTGAATTGAAAATTTTGACTTAGTTGTGGATGATTAACTGAATTGGAAGGCAGTTTTAAGTTGCAGAAAGTTGGGGAAACAATTACTTAATCGCAACAATAAAATCTGTATCGTGACACTGTTTTATAAGTGAGGGAAAAGGGTTGTCGCAATAAGGAATTGATTGATTAAGACAATTTCTAAGAAAATTCAGGTCACATATTAAAAGTCTGAATGCGGATGTAACTCACCGAAATATGATGTCGCGGACCTTGTTTTTCCTAAGGACAACATTTTTTAAACTCAAGTAATGGTATCGCAAAATCAAAAGGTCGCGACCACTCTGAACACACCTAATCTGTCAATTTGCAGAACCAATCTCTATAGCGACAGGAAAATTCTTATAACCTACGACCCGCATTGTAACCTCAGAGATATTTATTGTCCAATGATATGTGTCGCGATTAAAACTTTTGTCGTGATTGTCATTGTTATGGCTAAACCTAAAGTGTGTCACGACATGGAATTTTAAAGAATGGGGTGAAAATTTTCTTTTTCTTTTTTGGGTCACAAAATAAATTCCACAAGTAAATTCAAAAGATATTGTTGTGACATAATCATTAATTGTCGCGACCCACGAAGAGAAACATTCATTTATTGAGCCATAAACTGAAGAAGTTCTCCAAACTCAGTGTGCCACCCCTTCCCCATTGCTTCATATCACTCATACTCACCAAAAATCCCACCTTCCTCTCTTCGACTTCTAAAACCCTAGACTTCAGAGACCTTAAACCCCAAATCCAGATCTCATCGATGGCAGAACCCCAGAGCCTAGTCCCAAATCTCAATGAGATGATGGAAGAATACACAGCTAGTGAAGAGGAGGTTCATCTGGAACCTCATACTAAGACAACCCCAATAGCATAACCGAAAGTGGAGAAAGAGGCACAAAACCGTGCTCATAAAGAAAAAAAGCATAAAAGAGCTGAAAAAAGTAGAGTTGAGCAAGCTAAAGAAGTAGAAGACAACGAAGCTTTCATTTCATATGAAGCCTACTCCTTCTAGGAAAAGAATCTGCTTACAAAGAGTTTATCGAGAAAGGGGGTTCGTACGCTCATATCTCACCGCTGTCGAGATAATCGAAAAAAAGGGCTGGAGTTTGTTTTGCAAGCACAAACCACCTGGGTTTGCTGTAGTGGTTAGGGAGTTCTATTCCAACATGATAGATATGAGGGAGGACTCAATCTATGTCAGAGGAGTATGGGTCCCCATGGGTCATGAAAGGATCAATGAGGTTCTACAAATCAAAGATCCCAAGAATGGATCTAAGTTCAAAAGACTGCTTGGAGAACCCAATCATGACAAGATGTTCAGACTTCCGACGGAGGAAAGGGAAAATGGAACTCAACTAAGAAAAAACTCTCATGAATCCATCCACAATCCCTAATGTGAGAAGTCAAGGTCTCGTTTTATATTTTATCGCTTCGTTATTATTCCTACTAAGCATCCGACCAAGAATAAAATTTAGGTCTTTCACCCTGGGGGGGATTTGCCCCATCTTGCTTCACCCAAACACACATGATTTATTATTATTATTATTATTTTATACAACCGTGAGTCTCGATTTTGGACGTTGTCCTATTTCCGAGCTCACCACTTATTCACCAAGAATGGTCAATAACAGTACCATGCACCCACACCCGACTCGACACGATGTGATCGTGCATATGAAATGCATGATGTCAATGCATTTTCCTTCATGTTACATGTATATATGAGTGCTACATGAAACATTAATATACCATGGACAATTATAATTTTTACATATAATTTACATCCATGCAATCCACGTTAATACATCAAATAACATATATTAACATGATTTTTAAACACAACATCATGTTATTTAATATTTTATAACAATAACACACAAAATGACCCAAATCTCGGACCCACATAAAACATGGCACCTCTTGGTCCCTTCACGGTTTGTCACCGAATTATTGGGATACCAAAACAAACCACAAAACCCGAAGATATCAGTCCCGAGATTAAAACAAAGCCTGAACTCAATCCTAAACTGCTTGAAAACAGTCCCGAAAATCCTGTCTGAACTATATGAAAATAGTCCTAAAAATTCAACCTGAACTGTCCGAAAACAGTCCCGAAATTTAGCCCGGACTGTTCGAAAACAGTCTCGAAAATTCCTAAAAATTCCTACACTCAACCCAAAAAATTTGGGACTTAAATTTACGACCTCTCACGGCCTCTAAGTAAATCCCAAGCCATTAAATGACCTTTAGGCTAGAAATAACCTTAGTACGAAAATTCTCTACTTCGTGGAGTTTGACGAAACTCCAACATTTTGGTACCCACGCATAGTTTGCGATGCATAGATCAACTTTTCTTTTTACTCCGATGAAAACCTATGGTCCGATTTCCATAGATCTTAGAGATAAGTGAAAAAAAAAAAAATCTCTCCACTCGCTCGAACTCCCCCGTCCCTTCCTTTTTCATTTCATTTTGACTTTTATCTTTTTATTATTATTATTATTATTATTATTTGAATATATGACTCATATTGCTTCATTCGGGTCCATTTCTACTCGAACAATTTATTTTTTTTTCAGCCACTTATTTTAAATGAATCGCCCAAAACCATTTCCTTCTCTTCGACTTCCGAGATTTTTGTAAAAATCTCGTCCATGAAGTCACTGGCAACTTATCACCTAGAAAATCGAAAAAAATTTCGATTGTCTCAGAATTCGACGAAACTTTTCTAGGTCACAAGATTTCGCAAGACGAATTTAACGGCGCAGTCTGTTTCGTTATTCGAGATCTAGAGAATTTTCTAAGCTTCCCTGAACCATTATGACAATTTATTATTATTATTATCATTTTGCCATTTTTGAAAATTTCTAATTTTCTCGGGTTTTACATAAATTGTCAAATGGGATTAATTTTGTCTTGTGGCCTTCTTCCTCTCTTGAACAATTAAGTTCTTAGGGGTGTTTCAACACCTAGTACCCTAATGCCAACTGGTATGGGAGCTGCTAACCCAAAGTTCTCTAATAGTGATAGAAAGCCTAAGAAGACAAGACATTGCACTAATCCTAAAAAATTTTAACAAGTAAAAGAAAAGCAAAAAGGGAACTTCTCTCTAAAAGATGCCAAGTTGAGAATATGCAGTATGATACATCAAGGACAAGTTTGGGGAGATTCTTTCGGACATTAGTAGAAAGGAAAAGGATGAAGGATAGAGGCAAAGATACAAACTTGAAGAGTGGAATCTGGGTAAATGTTTAGCCTAAATTCTCCTCTTATCTACCCAATTACCCAAGCCAAACTCTATAAGCCTAAAAGACCTAATTGATCTTGAAGGTGCTACGGTTTACATAAGTGGAGAGACTAATATGAAAATAAGCATATGGGACTTCAAGGCTAAAAGAAATTGCAACACCGTAGAGTCCCAAAGATTAGGTAATCCTACCAAGGAGGAAAGGGAAAGAAACCATCACACACACATATCAGATTAATTGACTAAATTGCTTACATTTCAGAATTCATTAGTTTGTTTGTGACAATAATTGAAAATTTTTCTTAAGTCTAAACTAAAAACTAAATTTGAAATTAAGCTGCAACTGACTAGTTTCAATTCAAATTGCAAATTTAGAAGAAAAAAAAATTGTTGTAGTGCAAAAAAGAAAAATGTCCTTAAAAATAAAGCTAAATTGTTTGAGGACAAACAAAGTCCTCTTTTCTTTGCTTGGGGACGCTAAACTTTAAGTTTTGGGAATTGATGAGTCTTAAACTCATCTATTTTTAATCCATTTTTCTCGGCTTCGTTTTTTAGTATTTTAGAGCTAATGCCAAATTATGGAATATTTACAAACTTTGTGTTTTGCAGGAGTTAATTCAAAAATGAGATATTTCCAACAAGAAAGAAGAGAAAAACAATAATTGCAGCAATCTCTGTCGCGAACGTCTAAGCAAATGGCTAGAGAACTATGTCGCAATAATATTTTCTGTGTCGCAACACAAGAACTAAAATTTGGCAGATGAGCTATGTCGCAATAAAAGACAGCATGTCGCAACAAGAAATGGGAAGAAGCAAACTGAGACAAAGATCAGTTATGTTGCGACATAATGAAAGATTAGAAGGCAGAATCTATGTCGCGACATAATCTACTCTGTCATTAATCGACTCTCGCAAATACGGAGGAGCCGGCCGAGACAAAAGAGAGCACTGAAAGAAGAAGTTCAGTCACAACAAGAAAATTTATGTCGCGACTGGCCTGGTCGCAACAAAGGAACCCAATGTTGCAACATACTTCAAGCTAAAGAGATAAATTTATGTCGCGACATGGATCTTAATGTCGCAACACAGAAATAAGCTGAACAGAGAGAAATGAGGTCGCGACAAACTTTTATATGTCGCGACAAAGATTTCAACACAATGCAAAGAAGTTTTGTCGCGACATAACAAACTAGGTCACGACAGAACGAGTAAGTTGAACACAGAAGAGTCTTGTTGCGACATGAAAACTGGATCGGGACATAAAATATTGACAACACCAAGAAGCCATGTCGCAACATCATAACAAAGCTACAAAAAGAATTCAAGCTTAATGGCAACAAGCCTCTGTCGAGACAGACTTTCTAGGTCACGACAGAAATGCAAATAATACAAGACAGTATTGCAACATAACCTGAACAGAGATGGGTCACGAATATGAAAAACTTAGGTCACGAGACCAACTCAGAAGCCGCGACCGAAAACCGTGCTGCGGCATGATTATCGATGTTGCGACATAATTGTTTGAGGAATGCATAAAATATTGTCGTGACTAAGGAAACTCTGTCGAGATAAAGTTATCATACTGAAAGAAAGAAGACTGCCGCAACAAAAATACGTTGTCGCAAATGAAGCAAGAAGGAGCACAAGATCTTCAAGTCGCGACAGACGACTGCATACCTACAATAAAGACCTGCAACAAAGACACAAAACTCTATCGCGACACAACTTCCAGGTCGCGATAGAGAAGGAAAATCCGAGCCATAATTTTTAGGGATTCACACATAGCCTCAATTTTAGGGCTCAAACTTTTAGGGCTCTATAAATAGAAACGATCAAGGAGTTTATAAGGGGCCACAAGACGGATGAACCAGTACTGGGAGCCGAGGACTCTTTTGTATTATTTTTTTTTATTTTTCTTATTTTTCTTTTCTTCGAGATTAGATTTAGAGTAGGACTGCTAATTTTTGTTTATCGGATCTAAAATAAAAAGAAATTGTTCAAAAGTTTTGTAGTTGAATTTAAATCTCCGAATTCATTTGGCACGACATTATTTGAATCAATGAACCTGCACAAAAGTCGAACTCATTTCTTCGCCTGATTGCGCTATAGTGGAATTTTCCTTATCAGTATTTCAATGTATATTGTAATCCAGTTTTTGAGAACACAACTTATGCTGGGAAATATCTTATGTTAGCTATGGTCTTTTCTGCACAATGAGAAGAAAATTTCCTGAGTTGAGGGTTTTGAATTTATTTGAATGGTGTTGTCCTTGAAATTAACTGTTCCCAATCTTAGTAGTTGATACCCATGAAAGGACTATTGCCTGGCTCTGATTTTCAGGAGGCCCTCTGAGTGACACAGAGATGGAGATTTCTAAGAGCATAGATTAGTTATTTGGGGGTATGCTAGACTAATATTGAAGAACTAATGAGCTCTGAAAGGTTACTTAGATAAATCCTCAATTTGCTCTCGTCTGAGAAGCGGTCGAGTGATATATCAATTTTAATCTAATTAGAGATCTCCTTGGTCTCGAGGAATGATCTTTTGATCCCATGTTAGTCGAGATCTAATAAAGGAAAGGGAAACTTCTTTCGCATCTTAAGGATGAGACATCTTTTATTTTGTAGAAATTCAGCAATTGCCCCGTCTCGAAGTAAGAAATCAGTAAACATAAGAATGCAAGGGGTATTGGAAAAGAAAATAACCCAGATCTTATAGGAGAAATTTAATTACAAGCACTGATTAGAATCATGATTCGAAATGAACATGAATTTACTGAAAAGTATGGTTAGAGGATGAATCCAAACTATACTACCTTGACTCTTGACAAATTCAGATTCCAACTCAAGAGAAAATAGAATTAGATTATGATGCAAGAATTGATAATTTCACAGTAAAGAAATCCCAGTGTCTATGAAGGATCCCAACCCGGATTAACCTCATGAACCCGAGGGGACCTCCCGGCACTCCAACGGATATAGAAACTTTTCCTCAAAACAGTCCAATAAAATCCATGGATGAACCCCCTTTACAATCCTTAACATATCTTTAAATAATGCTAAGTGAAGTGTAAATTTTTTTTTTCTTTTTTTTTTCAAACACTTAGATTTTTAAGAAAATCGCGTAGTTTCCTCTGCTGACTTTCCCAAATTTAAAAACTCGCAAAACATTTAAAAACACTTCTAATCTTTCAATTCTCAACTTCCATTTTAGGACCGCCTTCTGGGTCCACAACCCAATTACACACAATCAACTTCAAGTAAAATATTATATACACATATACATTTATTTACTTCAATCATCAAACATCCAAACTCTTTCAATTCCATGCACAATTTTATAAAAGGATTAGTCGACACTTAAGCCGACCATTACGCACTCGGGTCCACTCTGAGATCAAAGCCCACGTAGTTCCTTTTCAAAATATATACATATATACACATATGACAAAATATTCAAATATATACAATATGCAAAATATATATAATGCAAATTACGCACGTCGCGTTCCTCAATGGCTCCTGACTCAATCACAAGCAAGGGGGTACTCTTACCGCGCACTTTGTCTCGGGTCATCATGAAAATGTTTTTGAACATACCGAAAAGAGTGAGCTAAAGGAGCCTGAGTGTACATTTTTCAAAGATATATCAAAGTAATAAATACTATACAATTAAAACCAATTTATGCTTTAAACTTTCTTTCTAATGGAACCTGTGGAGTAAACACAATCAACAAGCTGGTACCGACAAGGAGGGATGCACGTAATCCAGCTTATAACCACTACGCTACTGAGAAACTCACGCCTTGCATAGGGTTCCAATATAGTACTTATCACGTGTAAGGATATTACACTAAAATCTATTTCCCCTCCTCTCGTTAGTAACCTAATTGTGTTTCCTCTAAATCCTTACACGCCTTAAGGTACCTCAAATCGATATCACCATAATACTATATAGGGTTAGGGGTAACCATCAAGAAACATTTATCAAAATACATTTATAAATCCATTTAAACTTTTTATTTTCTCATTAAAACACATAGATACTCAATTATACATATGCATCCTTACATACTTTAAACTTCCATAATGCCTTAACATATGCATACATATATAATTTAATATAAATATATATATATATATATATATATATATATATATATATATATATATATAGGCAAGATAAAACATTTCCATATGCCTTAACATTTATATAAACATTTCCATTAACTTTTCAGTTTAATATTAAAACTATTCACTTTTAAAACTCAAGTTTCAAAATATCATTTTTTTTTTTCACTCACCGTTCACCGCTCAATCCCGCTTGCTTCTCGTCGAATTCCTGTTCCCGTCCGATAGTCCTTTTCACCTTTTTCAAGAAAAACCACAACTAACCATTAACCATGACTTCCATTTAACCCACAATTCACATTCATTTTCATCCAACCACATCATATTCACTTTAATCCCATTGAACCACACTTCAAAATACATAATTAAGGAAATGACCAAAATACCCTTTAATTTACAAAATGACCTTCATGTCCTCCATTCAAATCCTTTCTTTCTAAACCAATTCCATGCATTTCTAGAGTTAATATTCACCCTAAACACATGGAGTTCACTAAACTACTCCTGGACCCCTCTCATTCCATTTTGGCCGAATTATGCACAACTCATATCTTAATTTTTTGTTCTTCCATTTTCTTCATTCTAATCACTCCACCTAATGCCTTATACCTCAATTTCACTAACTTTAACCACTTCAACATGTCATACAAAATGCACTATCAAACCCTAACCATCACTCACTTATTTTTTCAAACCCTAACCTAATCCATTTCTTTCTCTCATTTTATATCAAAATCATCATGATTCAACCTTAAATACCACAAATCTAACATCCAGGCTAAGAAACAAGGCATTAAGTATGGAAACATAAAATCCACCTTCCCACCATTAGAAACTTACTTGTTTCTTGAGTTTTCCTTGGCTTTTCTCTCTGCTACCACTTGAGATCACTTGAAGAGCTTGGAAGAAGGAGAAAAACTACCTCTCACACTTGCTCCACGCTTTCTCTTCCCTTCTTTCCTTTCTTCTTTCTTCTCCCTTTCCTCTCATAGTCGTGCTCTACTCTTTGAGCACACTTAATCTTAAATTTGCTTTTGACTCAATAACTTCCAAAATTGCCCTTGAACCAAAGAATCCCATTGGTCCATTCTCATGAGTCACTAACCTTAACTTAGCCCTTAAAAAATTTTGATTGGCTCTTGTGCCCAAGAATCTCATTGGTTCATTCTCATGATATTTTAATCATAACTTAGCCATTAAGAAAGGTTTTGATTGGCTCTCACAATAAAATATCTCCCTTATAGCAAATGCCTTTTATCTCGCCACCTTATACGCTTTTTTATACCCGATTAAATGTCAAAATATTCTATGGTCGCCTAAACTTCACATTGACCATGAAATATTCTAATTAAACTTTCCACAAAGGAATTCCGTGCTCAAATCACCAAAATCGGATTTAAAATCATTAAAATCGGAAATCCGAACAATAGCATATTATTATCCGACCACCGATCGCTCGAAACTATTCAAACGGACTCCGTTTAACTCCGTCACTGCTAGACTCTATGATTTATTCGACATTTTCGTATTTCGGCCCAATTTTCGTACCCCAGCACAGTGCCCGAATTTCGCCCGTAAATCACTATTCACTTAAATATTCTAATTTCTTCTAAATATCGCTTCAAAGTCATAGGAACTAAATTTTTTAAAATTCATCTCAACCTCCATCCGATATAATAAGAAGAATTACTATTCCCAGGGCATCCTATGAAAATTTTCAAAAATTCTACTTTACGCCCAAATGACGTCCTGAGCGTCTCACCTCTAGCTTCACTAGTCATTGGACCTCTAATCAGTTCAACAACTACCATTATAACATTCAATAAGGTTGGGGTTTTACAGTCTACTTCCAACAATAATCTGGTTCAGTCCAATTTATATTTAGGATTTTTAGGATTTAAATTTTTTTTCTCTTTATTTTAAATGTAGGATTCCAGTTATTAAAATTTTACAGTTACTAAATTTTCTAAACTGGACGCCCAAATAGTCAGAGAACTCGGTAGCTGGGGTAGTTGGAAGTTTAAATTCTTTTCACCTTCTCAGGGGAACGCTTATCCCATCTTACAGTCCACTTTATTACTTGTACGACGGTCCAATTTTGCAAGCTTTTAAGACCAAATTAATTCTCTAATTGAGTTTAGTGACAAAATTATTCTTCTTATGAGCATACAAGTTATATTTGGTTTTAGCAAGTTTTTGGCACCGTTGTCAGGGATTAGCATATAGTTCTTTGGTAATAGTGACAGAAATTTGGTTTATACACATTTTGGTATACAGAAAACAAATTTGGCATTGAAGCTCCCTTCTTCTCCTCCATTATCTTCTTCATCCTCAAGTGTTCTTCCTCTTTCAAGAACAAACCCTAGAAGCTCTCCAAGAAAAAACCCTAGGGTGTTTCCACCCAAAGGGAGCTTGTTCTCCCTTAAAAACTCTCAATATTCGTCCCACATTTTTGTTTCTAGGGTTTGAGCTTTTAAACCCTCCATTATGAGCTCAAAATGGGTTGAAAATTGATCCAAAACCAACCCCGAATGTCGCGACGTCGTTTGGCAACGCCGACATCGGATGCCGCGCTTTATGTACCTCTCTCTCACGACATTTTCGCAACTTCTTCCGCCAGACCAACTTCTCGTATGTCATAACTTTATCATCCGAACTTCAATTTAGGTGATCATGGACTCGTTGGAAAGATTAGAGAGTGTAGAATCTAGATATGGCTAGAAAGAATACTTTAGAAATGACGATAAAGACATAAGTTGAAAAATTCTCCAACTTGTCACTTTTGAGTTTTCTTCTCTTCCTTCTTCAAATACCAAGAGTCATATCTTGGTCATTTGAATTCCGAATGGAGTGAATAAAGTCTCTTTGGAAAGCCTGAGAAGTCTCCTATCCATCCATATAAACACTGTAGCCATTTGGGATCATCTTGAAGCTAAAAACATCAAAACATAGTAGTTGCTGCTACATGTGTAGTTTACCGATTTTTAGGATTTATCTCTTTGTTTTTGCTCCATATTGATCATGGTTGACCTAATCACAAAGTCTGAACATTTGGAGCATTAGATCACGATTTATATAATAAATTAATAAAAATATAAGCAAAATATATTGATAAAATGAGTATAAAGTATACTCATCAATTACCAATGTGCCCTAACCAAAAACAAAAGAAAAGGAGTAAACAAAATAAAAAGAAAGAGAAAAACAAAAATATGTGAACAAGTGGAAAAGGAAAAAAGTGAATTAGTGGTTTAGCCTAATCTAATCCTAATAGTCTATGGGCCCCTTCAAAGCCTCCTTAATGTCTTAAGTTAATCCGGTCGGGAGCCGTCGATCTCACCGCTTCACACAAAGGGACAAAAGATAGGTTGTCTCACAAAGTAGGTGATTCGGTGTTTAGTTGAGTGTTCGATGTAAAGTTCGAGGGGAACTGAATGTGTGATGCCCTTAGCTAATTAGTAGGGAGTCACCAATGGATCCCCTCCACAAGGACACTTCTCTAAACATCCTTAGCATTGCTCCCTACTTCCTAGTGCTAGTGTGTTGAATAAAAAGGGTATGTTCTTATCCTTGTCTAGTTAATTTTCTTTCAAAAGAAGTGAATTGAGTTTGAGTTGGGCGTGTTGGAACCTTGATATATTTTTGAGATCTAAAATGAAAAATTTCATGTAGTTCCCTTAGGAAAGGTCATTGAGACTTTGGGGGGGGAGCTTACTTTGATCACTATGCTGATTTTAGCCTACTCCTTTAAAGATTGCAAATGCTTGTGGATCTCATGTTGGCTATTGTGTGCTTAAAGATTTCATTGATTATGTTCCTTCAAATTTGCTGCTAACACCTTGTTCAGCTCATTGTGCCTCTTGTGGGAACAAGCAATGATTTGAGTTTGAGGGTGTGATGAGTATCCAATATACTCATTACAAACCCGAGTTTTCTAGTACTTTTAGTTATATTCCACCATTTTAATAAGTGTTTTGATACCATTTTTGTTCCTAATTGAATCCAAGGCCAAATACGAGGAAATTGAGCAAAATGAAGTAATATGGAGCCAAAGAGGAGCAAAATGGGGGAGAAAATCACAAAACAATGAAGAACTACAACTCACGTTGCGACGTGTGAGGCACGATGTCACGACATGGCTAAAATTTCAAGCCAAGACAACCCTACATGTCGTGATGTGAGGACCATGACGTTGCAATGTGAGGCCCATTTGCTACTTTCGTTTCAACCTATTTTGCAAGGGCCCTATAAATAGAACACGATTTAAGGTTAGAAAAAAAAAGTTCCTTTAGGTGGAACCACCCTAGAGCATAACTCTCTTGGGGAAAGAAGGAATTGAAGGTTTAAAGAAGAAGATTCGAAGAGAAGAAAAGGGCTTTATCTACATATAGTTTATTTCTTCTCATCCTTTTCATGCTTCTTCTATTCTCTATGGTTGTATCTCTCCCCATTATGAATTGATTTAGTTTTCTAGGGTTTTAGATGCAATTTGGTTATGACTTATGTAATTGAGTTTTGATTTACTTTTTATTTGATGTTTGAATCATTATTAATTAAATGTTCTATTCTATTCTTCATGTTTGTTGATGATTGATCACCAGTGACCTGATTTGTGGTTTGATTCAAGATTTGAGAAGTGAGAATTAAATTAGATCATGAATAGAATAAAACAATTCACCATTGAGTAGAGATACTCAAGGGTTTTGTGTGGAAATTATAGGTTTCTCATGTTTATTGCGCTTTTAGTGTTTTGAGGTTGAGTAGAGATGCAAAATACTTAAATCCTTGGTGTAGATTGTGAGTTTTCGAGAGAGATTCACATATGCAATAGTGAGACTTACCATTAATAGATTATTTGAATTTTAATTGGGGATAAATTGGACCTATTTCATAATAATTAACTAAATGAAATCTAAACCCTAGGCCTTTTCCACTTTTACTTCACCTATTTACATGTTAGTTTAGGACTTCATTCGTTTAGTCTATTTTTCTTTTCTCTTTCTTTTTATTCTCATCCAAATAAAGCTAGGATTATCTAATTTATTATAGTAGCCTAATCTCCTTAGAACGATATTCTTACTTTTCACATTACTGCCCGGGTGATGCGTGCACTTACGCTATGGGCGCGTGTTATTTTATATACATGCATTCGCATCGGATACCAGTTTTATTTATTATCCTTTTCGAGGTTTTGTTTTTTGGCGATGATCTACTCGCGGTCTAAGGCGTATTTTAAAACTCATTTTCTAATTGTCTCTTAAGACATTAATCCGTGTTGGAGCATTTGTAGTTGGGATATGTGACTTTGTCATTTTCTTTGTATTAATAAATGCATCTAGTAATTGATTTGCAAGATTTTGCAAATGAATGATCCTTTGAACTTCCAGTTCACATTTATTTGTATGAGGATCAAAATGAGACATCATTGATGCTTTCCAATTTATTTCTCGTTGTTGTTTTGGAATTGACTTTTCTCCCCTTAATGGTGAGAATACACTCTCCTTAAAACGAAAATTTGCAAAGCGAGCTGTAAGAACATATCATGTTAAGGGTTCAAGATATATTATGATTGACGAAGAATCAAAACTTACATAAATCCCAAGTTTTCGTTGGGATCCATTTTAGTGCGTTGTGTAGGATGCAATTGGTACATAAACTGTATAACCAAATATTCATAAATGATAAATATTTGGTTATTTGCTAAGTACAAGTTGTAAATGAGAGTATTCATGATAAGCTATTGATTAAATACGAGCCAAGCTTACAACATGCATAATAGTATGATATAGGCAGAAGTCAGCAATTTGTGACTTTAAGTTAAAAAAGTTTTCAATGCCATGTGTAATCCAGCGTGGCACAGACACTCTTGTTTGGACACTAATTTGCTTTCCAAACTATATTGGTAATTTTTTTTTAAAGAAAAACGCAATATTATGGAACAAAACTCTTTTAGTTGAGTTTATTTTATTTTATTTTTTTGATTTGATTTGATTTGAATTCATTTTGGAAAGAGCAATTTTTTCAAGGAAGAAAAGGCTATCAAAGGCAAGGGGGACCACGATCAGAAGGGGGGAGGACGGCTGGAGGACGATGAAAAAGGGGAGAGACAATCAGAGAGAAAAGGGAGATCGGAGAAGAAAAAGAAAGAGAAAAGGGGAGGAAAAGGGAAGTTTTTGGGTTCAGGAGAGACTTTGCTGGGATGATCAAAGGCAAGCTGAGGAGAAGAGAGAACTTTCTGAGACCAATCCCAGAAGCAAATTTGAGCAGAAAGAAGGAGACAGACACCACGCGTTCACCAAGAGCCACCAGAATATGAAGATCTTTGTCGAAATTCAAACGGATGTTCAAAGAGATTATTCTGGACGTGAGAAGATACATCATAGATTAGGGAAGAAATCTGCACCAAAAGAAGAATCAGGACATCTATTAAAAAAAAAAGAAAAAAAGGCAAAAAGGAGCACCGGCCATCTTTGACCCTGAACAGTCCAAGGATCTAGTATCTATAGGCCGTCACTTTCATGCAAATGGAAACTCAAAAGCAAGGTAGAAAAGAGACCCCTATGTATGGTTTCTTCCTAGATCTCTTAGATATTTCCTATATTGCTTTGTTTGATTCCCAGCTCTTGCCGATTCTAGATCTTCTTTGGATTTAAGATGTGGAAAGTTTAATGATTGTGTAGATTTACTTGTTATTTCTTTATGTTGTTTGTCCATCATTGCCTTTTTTTTATAATCTCTCTAACATCATTTAAATGTAGTGTGATTAGTATTAATATATGTTGTATTCTGGACTGCCTATTTGCTTGCTTTTCCATTGCCTCTTTATTGGGGAACCACTATGGGCTTTCACCGAACAACCACTCTTGCATAACTCGGTGAAATTGAGTACTATTTGTCGATTTGTCCACCATGCCTTTTTCTTGGTTGTTTGCCCCTATGTCTGATGTTCCAGAACGTGCAAATGTGTTCTGAAATAGATCACCTCTTAGATATATATAATCAGCTGTATGAATATTATTCTTTAATAAAATCTATTATTTAACTGTAAATCTATACTAAGTATGTTATATTCAAATATCCTTTTATATATTATTTATAGATATATGTATCAGTAATTCGGTTAGAAGTGTCTAAATATAATACGTAAATATAATAATGTTCATGATCTAAATGTTGTATATTTATAGATGTAATATGACTGATAGTTATCTTATATAAGATATTAAATTATTTACATATAACTTCTGCAAATCAACATTAAATGGAGACCAGCTTTGAATAATTATTTTATCTTGACACATAAAATAATTAATACCTCATAGTTATTATGAATACTATGCATTGCTTTCCCAATCTCGAGATAATTAATAGGCAACGTACATTTTATTGTTAGTATTTTGATTCATAAAGAGTGAGATCTTTATAAATCAATAATCTCTGTAAGTTAGATAACTGCATTAATTGTATAGTGAATATTAATTATTAACGGAATCCATGTCCTTTTAATTGGATTGATGATACCCCTTTGAGGATACTTATAAGTTTTAATTATGTCAAACCCTACAAGTGGATTTTTAATCCAACATATCAAATAAATTAAGTGGAAGGTCTCAAGGTGATTATCAGATATTGAATAAATAAAACTGTCAGTAATTTAATTTAATCAACGGGTATCTGGAATCTTTACTTGGAGAGATTAATAAGTATTTAATAACAAATGGCTCGAATTATATTTTCGAATAAGTGAGTGAGTGCAATTATGATTCTTTAGTAGAGTGAATTATAATTAATGTAAATAAGTTCATATATTTACATTGGGAGCCCGAAATCTTATTTGTCTTTAGGTCCCTATCGTAGCGTATTTATATGCTATGTTGGGCAACCTCTAAGGGTAGAGAGAGAAAAAATCGTATAAAAGGTATCTCACGTAAGATTCTACATTTCTTTTTTAGCCAGCTTTAGCTAATTGACAAAAAAAATTCTACAACCCAGCTACTGCATTAAAATATACATTTATGGATTAGCACGAATAATTCATTAAATGTGGAGAGCCATTTGAGCTCTCTAAATTCTCTCTCTACCTTTTTTTCTCTCTATCTCTCTCTATATATATGTTTTACTTTTTTTAAATTATTGGAAGTTAGTGAAAATTGGGTGTAAAATAGAGAGTGTGGTTGGAGTAAATTTTAAAAAGTTGCTAGCTAAAATAGTGAATTTAATATTTAAATATATTTTGAGTAGCTAATTTGTTGAGTGTGGTTGGAGATGCTCTAAGTCACTTTCTAAAAACCCCAGGCGTAGTCAAATGAAGTGCGAAGAGGTCACTCCCTCTTCTGGATTATTACGCCCGTTGGGAAATATAGTAGAAAGGCATGGAGGTCGGTAATCTGTGCGAATAATTTTTTTATTGAGGTTAATTCGACAGTCTACAGGAGGTATGGATTAGGCGTATCACCAAGTAGTTTTATTCGGATTATTTTTGTATAATTTATCTGTGGCTATCATTTATGTTAGTGAGGGAATTCAAAACCCCTACAGCTTATGGAATGAGACTTCGAAAATACCCAGAATACCAAGACTATCATTGAAATGGAATGCTATGTCGTGGGGTATCAAGATTCAACTCTTCAAATCCCAATCATAGAAGACATGTACAGCTTACTAGGATTTGCTGGTGAAGATTTCTGTCATATTTAGAAATACTGGATGAATGTTACTATGGGGAAGATTTTTGAGAGGGTTTTTGATGAAACACGGGATCATGACAGCGGTGAGGAAGAGAGTTGAGTGTGTAGCTGTGAAGAACACCGGAGCAAGATGATGGAAGAACTTCTGATCTTGTAGAATTATTCAGCTTGAAGTATTGATTATTGAGGCTGAAAGTTAGGTGTGTGGGTGCAGATTGCAGAAACTTTTAGTGGATGCATGTTCACCTCTTTCAGTGGAGCGCTAGTGGATGAGTACCGGACTGCATTGAATTTTGAAGCTTAGGCATGGATAGCCTTGGCTGCAAAGAGAGTATTGGATACAAATTGCAGATTTTTGGTGGAGGAATGAGCTGAATTTTAAAGAAGATATGAACACAATTCTGGTAGTTACTCAAGCATGGGTCAAATATGGACTAATTAAGTGAAGACTCATGTCTAAATATATATATATATATTAGTCTGCTGTACCTTCATAATAAAAATTCAATTTGGTATTCTGAATATCATAAATATTTTTCCATGCCACTAGCATTCTAGATTTTCAGATAACTTTGGAATGTCCCTTTGATATTTTTTTTCTAGACTGTAGATATATTGTAGTTGAATTTTGATACATAAACTGTTGAAATATATTCTTCGTGGCATGTATGACTTTTTGAATTTACACCTACTGTATGAACTAATTCTGGACAGCTGATACATTCACTGAGTGATAGCTTGTATTGCTGAGGGTTTGACATCACTTTTTATTTTTGTTGTACATTATATACTTCAAGGAATATGCGTGATTTTTTATGCGATTTTAGAAAACTTCTAGCCATTTATAAAAAATCTCTAGACGTGTGCTACTGTTTTCTTATCAGTCCTGAACCATCTTGAATTTTTATAATTTCTATGGCTAATCTTGGGTCCAATAAATTGTTTGCTCACTGCTATGATAAACTAGACATACTGGAGGCACTTCTTGAAAACTTTCGTAGTCAAATTCACACTTTAGGCATTTTATTAAGATTTGTTTTGAGAGAGCTTCTATTCTGATTTTGTGCTGAAAATTCCAACATAGCTTACCTTGATTCTTTTTGTTTATTTTGTCTTAATCTTTGATTTGTTCCTCACTACTAACCTCTTTGTACATTTATTTGTCTTCAACACGATTAGCATGTATATTACATTCGATGATTGATATTTCCTCAAGTTCTCACTATCCCTATTTAAGTTGTACATAGGGCCTTGCACATTAGGAAATGATTATTATATATACTCTCTTCTAACCTTTTCTTTTTTTTAGTCTTATATTTGTGAATGCTTTGTGAAAGCCAAACCCTTACCTAGGTACACCTCTTACTCCTTTTTTTTTTTTTTTTTTTTTTTGTTTTGTTTTTTTTTGATAGCAGGGGGTGTCGAGGCGATTTCACAGCCTTATACGACTAATCCCTCGGGTCTATGTCTGCACTCTTAGCAGTGGACGCCAGGATGAGCCTTGAGGAAATTCTTTGGATGGGTGGTCGGAGACTCCCGACAGGGACTACCTGCTTTTGGAAACGAGACCACGTCCATCATTTGCGCCTTTGGTTCTCTTTACTCCTTTCTATCCTTATAATTTTGTTCAATATGTATATATATTATGTTTGAATTTCTTATCCACTTAATTGATGTCTGACTACTTGAATAAAATAAGATGCATGTTGTAAATTGTATTATTTGACTTAACCTTGAATGCTTTCATTATAGCATTTGAGTCACAGTTTAGGTACGTACACCATCCTTCCTTTATATTGTGATTGCTTGACATGTTCTATACGCGGTTAGAATCAATATCATATCACTGTAATCATTCTTTTGTATCCTAAATTTATCAAGTAATTGTCATAATTCACGCGATAAGCTAATAGAGACCTTTTAGGGCTTAGATGGATGTTATATTTTTAAGGTATTTTTTTAATAGGTAACATGACTTCTAAATTTGAACTTGGTTTTGGTTTTTCATAGATTTATCTTCTTTTTTTTTTAAAAAAAAAGGTCACATTGTGTTTTTTATTCTTATTTTGTTTTTTCTCTTAAAAGATAAACAAGAATAAATCGTTTTCTAAATGGTTTTTTCAAAAACATAAAAACGAATCTTGTCTTTAATTGAAAAGTTATCATAACCAAAATACAGTATCCTCAATGATTATTATATAATGATAAGACAAGACAACCTAATAAGTTTTCCCTTCAACTTTTACTTTTTTTTTCCTTATCTAACTTTTTAGGAAACCGGTAATTCCTTAACATTTTACTTTATTTTTCTTTTATAATATTTTTCATGCCATAAACCAAACATGCCTTAAAATTTTGACTATAATAATATTCTACTTGAGATAACAAGAGTATTATGAAACTATTATTTTAAGGTTACACCATTCTAAATAAACCAATAATTCGAATCAATATGTTATATTATGAAATAAATTAAATTTGAAGTCATTTCACAAAGTACTAAAAAATCTTAGCGCATGCAAAGCATCCTAACTCAGTGAATACTTTTACTCCATGCCGATGGATGAAAATTTTTGTTGGAGAATTCAAAAAATATAATTAGAAAGGATGGGATCATATGAAGCTTTTGTTAGACAATTCAAGAAATATAATTAGACACGGTAGGTATGAAGCATCATATTATAAAAACTCATTAAAAACTTATATCTATAAATACGTAGGTTTCTTAATAACTTTAATATCTATTTTTATCAAATGAGTAATGTGGGTAAAAATTATTTTTTATGAAATGATTAAAAAAAAAGTGCTTTCAATTATGCGGTTTAAAGATTTGACATTTTTATATTAAAGTATACATTATACTATATTATGTTATTTAATTTATATTTTACTAAAAAATATAATAATAAAAAGCTTTTGGAATAGTTCGCTTTGTGCTCACCACGAGGCTATATGCTATTGAGGTATAAGCTTATATACGAATATCAATTTAATGAATTCAAATGGTGCTTCGATATAGGATTCTCCTTTGTCAAAACACCCATGAGCTACAAAAGAAATAAATGCATAGTACTTCACTCAAATGCCTCGATTGAATTTTGGAAGGTTATTTTTTAAATTGTTTTCAATTTTTTTAAAGCATTGTTTTAAAGATAATGGTACAAAACTTTTTTTCTAATAAAATATGATCATGATTTTTTGAAAATTTATTTTTAGCAACTGTTTCTGAATACATTTACAAACATAACATAATATATGATCAAACAGTGTGAAGCCTTCATTCTTGAAAGTATTTGACCATCAGTAAATGACATGCACCCAAGAAAAATTCCTAATGAATTGGATCCATATTAAAATTAAAATATGTGTTGCCCAGTGGTTCCGTACGGAAATGGCAAGAACTGAACCAGGATGAACCATAGTAAATAAGGAAGCCCCATTTTTGCCAATCGGTAAATGGGAAGAACTGGCCTCAACATGAAAATTGGTGTTTCTTTAAAGTGTTTGGAAATTTAATTAATTAATTAATTTCCAGCAACAAGATAAGAGATTTCCTTAAGTTTAAACATTTTTATGCCTTAATGTTCGATGTGGGATTCACCCTTCTAACACACTCAGAAGGGAAGAAAATTCATCTAGTCACTTCGAAAATTCATCTAACACACTCAGAAGGGAATAAATTCATCATGGCACTTCCAACTTTGTTTATGGTTTTATACAATTGTATGCTGATCATTATTTATCCATGTCCGGGAACCATATTAAATTATATCCTCTAGCAGCCAGCTCAACTAGCATCAATACTACTCAAGAATCTGTGATGCCTCAAGGCAGTCTCAGCAGACAAGGAAAAACACTAAATTGCAGTTTTGAAGTCTTGCAATTTTAAAGCAGAATTCTGTTAGTTTTAGTTGTTTGATGATGCGGCGATGTAGCACTATTGATCAACATACCACAGTTGATCAATAATAACAAATCAATCAAGGACAAAAGTAAAGCAAAAACTTTGAATTTTTTGATAAAGTGATAAAAGTCCTAAAATAAACACGTAAACATACATTTATACCTAAAGATAATATGAGTATAATAAGATAATATTCAAAACAATATTAAATAAAATAATAATCCCTAAATACAATAATGAGAAATAGAAAATAATACTAAAAAAAATAAAGAAAATATTTTAAAACAACAAAAATAAGGATTTTACTTGATTTGATCTAACGCTTTGCATCATACACCATCACTTGCGAAGAACTCGTCCTCTAGTTATTTCTCAATATCTAAGACTCATATATGGTCGAACAAGGTAAAATCAGTACCATTGAAGTTCTTTGAAATCCCTATCCAACTTGGTAAGTCAATCATAAGTATTGTTGTTGATCTTGTTAGCAAATTTAATTACGGTCATCTTCGTTGTTGATGCTTGCTATAATCATCCTTGTTGGAAAAATAATATATGTGGGCTCACATATATTATTAAGTGATATTATATAAATTTATCCAAAATAACAATGATCTAATTAATGTTAAATAATGGATTGAAGCATATAATAAAATATGGTATATTATGTGTAGATATCAGATAATAAATTCTTGATTTTATGATGGGCGAAATTGGAATATTGCGATTAGGTTTTTTTTTAAGGTTATGGTCTTCTATATATACATATTATTCTATTTTTTCTAGGCATCCCATCGTTAAAGAGAAACCTGAGAGAAATATGAGATATACATAATATACAGGAAGACTCAGAACCTATAATCTTCAATAACCTATGAATCCAGGTATTTTCATATAGCACATGTGTGTGTGTATATAAATATTGTTCTTCATGATTTCGTTTTTAATCTTATTATTGAATAATTAAGAATATATTTTTGTTTTAAATATATTTCGGAACCTGAATTAAAAAAAAAAAGGTTTGGAATTAAAAAGAACCAAACAAACAAACCATGCCTTGAGTTTCGGTTGAGGGTTCATGGAATATATAAAAAAAATGATTTTTTATTAAATCAAATCACTTTTCTTTTTCAAAAACTACAGATTTCGTTTTGTAGTGATTTGATTTTATTGTGTTAATCTTGAGATGTCGTTTTCATTGTTTTTTATTCTTGTTAAATGATTTTTTTAATAAAAAAAAAGTAGAAATATTTTTCTTCTGTTCAGAATTCAATTTAAACAAAAAAAAATCCTTCAATTTGATCAGATCTATTTTTAATCTGGATACAGGTTTTCGATTTGTTCGGATTGCTTGAAGTTTTTAATTAAATAAAAGGAATTATCCTTTTAGATTCAGTTTCGGTTTGAGATCGAAACTTTAAGTTTTTTATTTTATTTTATTTTTTAAAAATCTATTTCTTTCTGTTTAGATTCAATTTCAGATTGAAATTTGATTTTTTTTTAATTAAAAAACAAATCTACTTTTTGTTAGGATACCGTTTGAGATTCAAGGTTTTGGGTTTTTTGAGATTTTTTTCAATTAAATAATATATATATATATATTCTGTTAAGTGTTATTTAAAAAATAAAAAATAAAAATTCTATATTTGTATTCTGTCACATATTCAAATTCTGTCACATATATATATGTTATAAATATTTTAATGAATGACCATCATTAAAATATAGGGCTCTTTATTCAAGTATCAAAGCAGGATTCTTTGGTGCTCTTGTCTACGAGGATGCGCTACGAATTCCCGTAAGGAACCGATCACAATCAAGATATGTATTTACTTGTGGCGATACTGCTGTCTCTTGGAGATCTGTTAAGCAAACCATGTCGTCTTCGAGCTATTAACATTAGCCCCTCCTAATGTTACTACTATTTCGGAATCTATCCCTCGACCCTAATTGAGAGCTCCGGGATGAAGTACTATTATTCTACCGGTGGCACTATTCTCCGCCTTCAAGATGCCCTTTATTTACCGATAAGCATGATTTACTTGGTTTTAAAGATATCGGTTGAAATGGATCACGTCGAAGCAATGAGCGATGAAACTGCGAATTTCTCCTCGTTATTGCAGCTGAGATGGCCAGAAAAATGTATTACGGAAAAATTATGATCATTAGAATGTGGTTTATATCTCACCACCATTAACACTATTCGATCTTATGCAATTACGAACGAAGTTCGGTAACTCAACCATCGATATACATGGCATGAACGACTTGGTCATCCAGGCCCCTCTATGCTTAGACGTATATTTTGCCAGTCTAATGGTCATTCCTTGACCACTGGTCATATATCGATCCTCGCGATTACAGCGCTCTTGCGCACTCAAAAAGTTTATCACTTTCGACCTTCTTCCCTCAGTCGATTCTAACCTCCTCAATTTCTAGAGCATTATTCAAGGAGACATTTGTGGACCCTCTGAGCCCAACTAGTGGACCCTTTCGGTTACTTCCCATGGTTCTTGTTAATGCATCCACTCGTTGGTCTCATGTTTGCCTTCTTTCTACTAGGAACCTTGTATGCTTTCGTTTACTTGCACAAATTATCAAACTCCAGCGCACATTTTCCTAATGTCTATTAAGACTATCAGTTTGGATATAATCTTTGGTGATTTCTTCTCCTGACTTTTCATGACTATTGCATGTCCTTGGGTATAGAGGTTGATATCACATTTGCTCATGCCCATACCGAGAATGGACTAGCTGAATCTTTCATTAAACATTTTGATAGTTGCTAGACCATTACTCTTAGAGCAGGAGTACCTTTATTTGTAGGGCATGCCCCTTCTTGCATCTTCCAGTAATTTAATTCGTCTCGAATCTATTGGTGATCATGATTTTTCTCCTTTACAAATTGTTTTGGGTCCCGACCAAATATTTCCATTGCGTGTCTTTGGTTGTCGGTTTATGTCCTATTCCTCCAAAACAACGTTATAAAATGGGTCCTCAAAGTAGACTGGGTATTTATGTAGGTTTTCTTTCTGCATAGATTATCCATTACCTTGAACCTCCCTAGCAGGAGTCAGCTTTCTTGCACCGTTTGCGATTATCATTTTGATGAATCTTGTTTTCCCTCCATTAGGGAAGATAAGCCCAGTCCCAATAAATGGCGTGAAATTACTTGGAATACATCATCATTGTTGCATCTTGATCCTCGTACTAAGCATTCCCGAACTAGAAGTTGAATCATTCATTTACGAGGATCTTGGATCGATTACGGATGTTTTCAACGTCGAATAATTAAAGTCCGTATTCAATTTGTTAATGCACCAACACATATTGAGATCCCTATAGGGGATTCGGGAAATGCTATAGCCAGTACATTTAAACCACGTCTAAAATGTGGAAGACAGATCGGATCTAAAAATTCTTTCCTAAGGAAAAGAAAATCTAATAAGTTGCCACTCTGTAAGTACAATTTTGATAAATTGCTCTGAAGAGCCTATTACAATCTGATGTCTGATTGAGCCAAACACATTACAGGGTTAAAGAAACAACTACAAGAGTGGCAATAAGCGACCAATTATCTCATAAATGAAGAGATCTCTATAAATTATATGAATCAAGGAGAAATATGGGACCGTGGAGCATACTCACATCAACAATGCTTTTTCTTTCCAAGTGGCTAAGGACATCATGCAAAATATCGTGATCAGGGAGCCGTAAGCTGGCAAATGAATGTCGAAATCGACTGATTGGAAAAAATGGAAGAAGCGGTCGGGCATAACTTAATTGTTTAGCTAAAGGGAGAATATTTGGACCCGATGGTTCAACGAAAATGTTAAGCTTGTTGGATATAGATGGGTCTTTGTACGAAAAGAAATGAAAATAATGAAATGATGCGATATAAAGCTCGCCTTGTTGCGCAGGTTTTTCCACAGGCCGGTGTATTGACTGAGGAGACATATTCACCGGTAATGGATGCAATCACCTTTAGATATTTAATACATTTAGCAGTTTCAGAAGGACTAGAAATGCATTTGATGGATGTTGTCATAGCATATTTGTATGGATCCATAGATAGTGACATATACATGAAAATCCCCGAAGGATTTACATTGCACAAACAAAATTTTCAAAGCCACGTGGTATGTATTCAATAAAAGTTAACGATCCTTGTATGGACTCAGCAATCTGAATTCGAGATAATCTTTCTGATCGTTTAGTACATACTTATTGAAGAAGGATATGTAAATAGTTCAATCTGCTCATGTGTATTTATCGAAAACATAAGTCGGTTGTGATTATAGCGATATATGTGGATGATTTGAATCTAATAGGGATACTTGAGAGGCTTAGAAACTTCTAATTATTTAAGAAGAATTTGAGATGAAAGATCTAGGTAAGACTAGATATTACCTCGACTGCCAGTCAGTATTTCTCAAATGGAATTTTGTCCATCAATCAACATACATTGAAAAAGTCCTGAAGCGCTTTTACATGGACAAAGCCCATCCCCTTAACTCCCCTATGGTTGTAAGATCCCTTGAAGTGGATAAAGACCCATTTCATCCTAAAGAAGGGAATGAGAAACTCCTTGGTCCAGAAGTACCATACTTAAGTGCAATTGGAACATTAATGTATCTTCTGAGGTGTATAAGGCGAGCCAGAACCTTTACCGGTGAACTTGCTTGCAAGATATAGCTCAACGCACTCTTAGGCATTGGAGCAGTAAAACATTGTTAGAATACCTTGGAGTGGAACAAATATAGGGCTCTTTTATTCCAAAGTACCAAAACCAAAGTTGCCCGGATTTATCTTTGATGTTGGATACCTTTCGGATCCCCATAAGGCTCGATCACAATCAGGATATGTATTTACTTGTGGCGATACTGCTGTCTCTTGGAGATCTGTTAAGGAAACCATGGTGGCAACCTCCTCCGATCATTGAGAGCTATTAGCAATACATGAGGCAAGCAGGGAGTGCATGTGGTTAAGATCCATGATTCAACATATTCGTGACTCTAGTGGTCTTTCTCCTATTTCAAACACGTGACATCATTATATGAAGATAATGCGCTTTTGTGTTACTTTAACTGAAGCGGATACATCGAGAGGCCGAACGAGCATATTTCTCCAAAGTTCTTTCTGCGCGCAGGCTTGAAACAATGGTGAGATTGATATACAATAAATTGGAGTCACAGTGATAATCCTGCTGATTTATTCACTAAGGCATTACCTACTGACAACCTTGAGGTATACGCGAGTGGAATGAGGAGGCTCGAGATCTCAGGTGATTTTAACTCGAGGTGTCAAGCTGGTAGAGCATCCCATGTTTCTTCAAAGAATATATATCAAATAGTTTAAATTAATAAAAGCGAAATACTATTTGAAACATTGAAAGGTTACGTGGAAAAGGAATTACATAAGAAAATAAATAAAACTAATCATAATTGTGCCATCACCAATTAGATGGGAAATATTTCCCGATAGAATCCTCGAAGAATCGAAACATCAAGAGTGGGTCGATCCACTCATCCATCACCATCATCATCAAGGAAATTGACTTCAATATTCTTGCCTTTGTCTTTGATTGAGGCTTGGTAGAGATCAACCAAATGTTTGGCTTGTCCGCATGCTAATTCGGTCGGCGTTAGGCGGATCGAAGGCAGGGTTCGGTGCGAGACCATATCTTGGGACTCTTTACCTTTTTATTTTTATTTTTTTTTTTTTTTTTTTTATGCTTGATTCAAAATGTCATATACCACATACGAGAACTACCACTTGGGGTGGTGTCCATCAAAATCTGGTCACATATCTTTGAGTCTCATTTTCATATACAAGCGTACTTTCCATTTACAAATCGGGCGTGAACCTCTTGTGATGAACCCCTGCTAGTGTCTTTGTATTTGTATCTTGGAAAGCTTTCGGATGTCTTCTCTTGTAACTCTGCAGTTAAAAACCCGTGCTAAGCTTTACGCTTAGTGGAAACATATGTCTTATACGTATACACATTTTAAAGCATAAAACAATAACAGATATCAGAATTTTCAGGCATTCATATAATGAACTTATACAATTACTTATGCTTATACAGACTTATGTTTATTCAGACTTATACTTATAGCATTCTGATCTTATACTTACTCAGATCTTACACTCATGGCAGACTTATTCTTATTCCAATCTCAGTGGGACATATATTGATTCCTTATAAATGATGCGAACTTATACATATACTTAGATGGAGGTACTTATCACGTACTCATACTTATCTATCATATCTTGGTTGAGCTCTATAGGAGTTCTGGAGCTTATCTTATACGAGAGATACTTATACCGTCTTGAGTGCATATTTATCTCGGATCTCCCATAGGAGTTAGTGGCGGAACTTATGCTTATACAGAGGTACCCTTGGAGTCTTCTGGCTTATACTCATACCATAGGGGCTTATACTTATACTACGGAGTTACATTTGTTTGGGGTCCCCGTAGATCCTCTGAGTTGTGCAGACGTCTCTTTGAGTGTGGACATCCTTATACGGAAGTACGTGGGGTACTGCGAGTTTGTCAGTATCCCGAGCTTATACGGAGATGCAGTGGGTACTCTGAGAGATTAATCGGATCTGAAGTACCGTGGGTACTCACGAGTGTCAGTCTGGTAACAAGTAGGTACTACGCCAACTTGTCGGTCTGAAGTACGTAGGTACTACAGAACTTATACTTATTCTTGTATTTCGGATCTTATTCTTGTATTATGGAGCATATACCTGTCTTACGGATCTTATACTTGTATTACGGGACTTATTCTTGTATTTCGGATCTTATACGTGTATTACAGAACATATACTTGTCTTACGGATCTTATACTTGTGTTACAGAACTTATTTTAGGATTTCGGATCTTATACTTGTACTACGGAGCATATCCTTATACTTCGGATCTTATACGGAGCTTATTCTCGTATTTCGGACACGAAATGCACAAGTAAGTACTACGAACATTTTTGCTTGTGCAAAAATGCCACGTGGAGTACGCTACATAACATATTCATTATACGAGGTACCCGTGGGTACCTACAAACTTATGTATTTTCTGAAGCGGGGGAATTGCAGTAGGTACTGTGGACTTATACTTATTTTGCGATCACGAGGTACGGGTGGTACTCTGGAACTTATACTTATTTTCTGGAATGCGAGGTACGTGTGCTTCTGAGGAGACTTATACTTATTTCGCCGTCTGAGTACCAGTGGTACTCTGAGACTTGTCGGATACGAGTACGAGTAGGTACTACGGAATAAATCTGGTACATTCGGATCTTTACTCTTATTCTTTATTCGAGTCTTATCATATAGCTGATTTGACTGCGACCCAATCATAAGAAATGAGTAGGACACAACCGTCTGATGCCGAGTGTCGTAGCATAGCAAGGGAGTACAAAAATGCCCAATCGAAGTCTTGGGAGCACTAATCGGAGTGCAGAGTACTAATCATGTAACACCAGAAATATACCCTAGTCGTTTTTCGAACATATAGGGTATTTGTATTTAATTTGAAGGTTTCATAAGTTAAAATGCAAAAGCAGGAAACAAGGAGACTTGGGAAAGTTACAAAACTTAAGGACAAAATTGTAAATTGTCAAAGAGGACTTAAAGTCATAAATTGACAAGATTTGAGGCCAAAGTATAATATGACATAGAATTGTTTTGCAAATAGAATGAGTTATGGGCTTAAAAAAAGCAAATAAGCAAACTTGACCCAAAAATGGGTTATTTTGGAGGGCCCAGAGCAAGGCCTTAGAAAACATGAGTTTTAAAGACCAAATTGGTCTCAAAGTCAGGGAAGAGCAGGATGGGGAGAAAGAGAAGAAAGGAAGAAGAGGAAGAAGGAGGAGATCCAAAGCTGATTAAGGTATGGAACTTGGATTTTTGGTATGAAAACCAACCTTGATTATGATTTCCATGAGATTTGGCATGTATCTTTGGGTTTGTAGGATGATTATTTTAGCAAACCTAGGGTTTTCTAGGGTTTCATCTTAGCCAAAAAATTGTGGAAAGTAAGGTTGATAAAACCTTAAATTGGCCTAAGATAATCATAGAATCCCTCTCGCTTTTAGGATGGATTCATGGTTGAATAGTATTTGAGTTAGGGTTTAAAATAAACCCTAACTTCAAACATCATGTTTGGTTTGTGTATGGGTTTTAACCCACTGTGCTAAAGTTTTGGAAGAAATCCATGATGGATTTTGATGATATGAAATTGAAAGATGATTTGAGTATAAAAGAGATTCCAAAGTGAAATTGGAATGAATTTGATGTGTGTTTGAAGAGTAGGAGTGATCTATGGATCACAAGTATGGAAAAATGTGAGAAAACACACATTCTGGACATTCCCGAGTGTCTCCTACCAGTAGAACTTGAGTCCTACGGTAGGACTTCGATCTGGTCATTTTGGCGGAGTCACGCCGGTAGAACTTAAAGTCACCGGTAGGGCTCTTTACCTACGATTCCCAGTTTTGACCGATTTTCATGTTTGGCCATAACTTCTCATTTCTTGTCGATTTGAGTGATTCAAGTGGCTCGTAAATAGACTTCAAGTAGAACCAAACTTTAAAGAGAAGAGTATCTCCAATTTCTGATAATATGGTCGAAAAATCCACTCAAGAAAGTGAGAATTTATGTGCAAGCCCATTTCCTGCATCAATTGATCATAGAGAAGTCCGGGTTGTTTCGGACGTAACTTGAGCTTTCCGTGCTCAATTAGGTGATTCAGTTCTGGAATAGAACCCTTAGCACCTTAGATTTAAATAAGTACAGGACCTAGTGTCAAAATATGAGTTAAGACCCCAGAAAATCCAGTAATTCAAACAGTCCAGAGTGTAAAATCTGACTCCGACTAGTTGGCATGAATGCCATAGCTTGGGTTGGAAGATCAATTGGAATGATTCCAATTTCTGAGTAAAGATGATTCATAGAAGAATAAGAAATGAATAAGGTGTGATTACATGCTCATCATACCTTACCAGTATATGGATTCTGATCTGTCGTAGGCATAAAGTGGCTAACAATGTACATTATGAATGGTAAGTTCTTGAACTCATATGGTTGTAAAACTACCTAAGACCGATTATTAAATGACACGACACTCACATCCCGATTAGTACCGGTACTCTGATTGGTAACCGGCACTCTGATTAATGCCGGTACTCACGATTAGTGCTCGGCACTCCCGATTAGTGCCCGGTACTCTGATTGGTGCTTTCCGGCACTCCCGATTAGTGCCGGTCTCTCTGATTAGTCTCTGGCACTCCCGATTGAAATGCCGGTACTCTGATTAGTGCTTTCAGAAGCACTCGATTGAAATGCCGGTACTCACGATTAGTCTTCTGACACTCCTGATACACGATTAGTGCTACGGCACTCTGTTACGACTGATGCTACTGGTATACCAATGCGTGTAGTATCTTGGTACTTATTGTCTTTGTGTCTTACTTAATCAGTATTCTTGGTTTTAGAAGTCAACAGTTATATGATAAGTCTGCATGCTTCATAGTACCTCACGGGTACTCTGTATTTGTATAAGCTCACGTAGTACCTCACAGGTACTCTACGTACATTTGTATAATCTGCGTAGTACCTGGTGCTCTGTGCAGACCAAGGTGCATTGTAGTACCTACGGGTACTCCTGTGTATGTATAAGCTGTGGTACCTACGGGTGCTCCACTAATATGCAATATAAGTGTGTAGTACTACGGGTACTCACGTATTTGTATAAGCTACATAGTACTACGGGTACTCTTGTATCCTATTAAGCTCACATGGTACCTACGGGTACTCCGAATCTCTATATAAATGCCAGTACCTCTGGGTACTCCACGTCTCTGTATAAGTTCACACATGGTACCTAAGGGTACTCTGTATCTGTATAAACTCATGATACTATGGGTACTCCTGTCTCTGAATTAACTCTGTCTTTGAATAAGTTAAATCGATGCAATTGTAGTACCTACGGGTACTCTGCATCTACGTATAAGTCACATCTACGATGCGTTGCATGTAGTACCTATGGGTACTCTGCATGCAATATAAGTCTGTAGTACCTAAGATTGCTCACGAATACGAATAAGTTACGTAGTACCTACGGTACTCTGTATTCCCGATTAAGTTACGTAGTACTGCGGGTACTCTGAATACGAATAAGTTTGTAGTACCTACCCGGTACTCACGTATTGATTAAGTTACGTAGTACCTCACGGGTGACTCTGTATACGAATAAGTTCCGTTTATGAT
The DNA here is from genome assembly GCA_016808115.1 of Tetrastigma voinierianum. Lineage (NCBI taxonomy): Eukaryota > Viridiplantae > Streptophyta > Magnoliopsida > Vitales > Vitaceae > Tetrastigma > Tetrastigma voinierianum. The sequence goes on from JAEQBH010003793.1 coordinate 436,717, forward strand.
TAACTCTGTCTCACGATTAAGTCACGTCTGATAGGATCCGTAGTACTAAGGGTACTCCTGTATCTGAATCAGTCCTGTAGTACCTACGGGTACTCCTGTATCTAATAAGCCTGTCTCCGAATAAGTCCTGTAGTACCTACGGGTACTCCCGAATCTAAATAAGTTCTGTTTTTATCGATACGTCACGTAGTACCCTACGGTACTCACATCGACAAGTCTTGTCTTTGTATAAGTCTGCCTTAGTACCTACGGTGCTCTTGTATCGATAAGTCTGATCACGATAAGTTAGTAATCTTACAAGTCTTTCACGTATCTGAATCCGTCTCATATGAAATGCTGCTCTGGGTACTCTGTATCGATAAGCTTTTCTCTGAATAAGTCTGTGGTACCTATGGGTACTCCGTGCTCTCTGAATAAGTTACGTATGTATCGATGCGTGCATGGTATACTCTGGTGCTCTGCGTTTGATTAAGTTACGTAAAATTATCGATCACGTTACGTAGTACCCTACGGGTACTCCTGTATCTGAATATCTGAATAAGTCCTGTATCTGTATAAGCTCAGTAGTACCTATGAGTACTCCCGTATCCGTAAGATAAGTATAAGTCCAGTGGTACCTACGAGTACCTTCGTATATGAATACGTTACATGAATCACCCCTACGGATTGCTTTCTTTAATACCCAATTAAAATGATACGTAGTACTCTTGGTATACATGTCAATTATAGTATAGAATCAGTAAGACAAATTATAAGTTAGTAAGACCGATTATAAGTTTTGTAGTGCTTACAAATTGCTTGCTCGATGTAAGAATGAGTTACGTAACTCCTACGAGTCAGAATGAATGTAAATTACGTATAGTAGAAGTCTGCGTAAGATAAGTTACATTGCTCACGGAGTCGAATGAAAATAAGTCTGTTAGAAGTATAAGTCACATAAGAAAATAAGCCTTTCTACGTAACTCTACGGGAGTCTGAATAAACATAAGCACAACATGAGCTTAAGTCCTTGTATAAGTTCATCGTATGAGCGCTGTGAAATTTCTGATATACATTATAGTTATACAATTATTATAATTGTGTATGTGCATGTATTTCTGTATAAGAAATGTTTCCCACTAAGCGTAAAGCAGCACGAGGTTTTAATCAGGTGTAGGTCTGAGAAGACATCCCAGCAAACATCGCGCCTAAGCCCAGGCGACACACTTGTAAGGTTCACTACATAATAGGTTCCGCACTCGATTTGTATAAGTAAAAAAGTTCGGTTTTTGTAATTGAAAATGGGACTCAGTTATATGTATGCAGATTTTGATGGACACCACTCGGTAGTAGTTCTTTGATTTGTATATAATATTTGGATTACGTTGTTTTAAGATGTGGGCCCATACCAGGTACGATTCGAGTTTTAAAAAAAAAAAAAAAAAGTCCCGTTTCACGAGTCTCGCGTCCGGAAGCCGGTTCGGATCCATGTCGGGTGCGGCGGGGTTGAAGCGTGTTTCTGATTAATATCGAACATAGGTATAACCTAAGGCTTGTGGGAATATGATACCAACACAAAAGTTGAGAATATCGAGCCTAGGTTTAGGCGTTTCTGGATAAGTCTCAGATTTAGGATGCACCTACATAGTAATGTGTTGGCCTAATGCGGATGTCCTGTCCTGTATATTGACTAGAATGAATCAGTACCAATCCATCTCTGAAGGATTAAGACAGGAGATGTAGTTCTGATGGAGCTTTGATGGCTCAAGTGAGAGTCACGCTCGATACGCCAAAGATATGAAAAAGAAAGGATACGATATAGAGAAATGACACATGCTAGAGTGTAATTTCGAGACGAAATTCTTATAAGGGAGGGTATATGTGAAATATCTGCACTGGTCGTTTTTAGACATATATGGGAGTATTTTGTAAGCCTAATTTGAAGGTTTCATAAGTTAAATGCAAAACCGGGAAACAAGAGACCGGAAAGTTACAAACTTAAGGGCAAAGTATGGAGTGTCCAAGAGGACTTAAAAGTCATAAATTGACAAGATTTGAGGCCAAAGTATAATATGACATAAATTGTTTTGCAAATAGAATGAGTTATGGGCTTAAAAAGCAAATAAGCAAACTTGACCCAAAAATGAGTTTATTTTTGGAGAACACGAACAAGGCCTTAGAAAACATGAGATTTTAAAGACCAAATTGGTCTCAAATTGGGAGAAGAACGGATGGGGAGAAAGAAGGAAGAGAGAAGGAGGAAGGAGGAGATCAAGCTCAGATTAAATTTGGAACTTGGATTTTGGTATGAAAACCAGCCTTAGTTATGATTTCCATGAGATTTGGCACCTGTCTTTTTGGGTTTGTAGGATGATTATTTGCTCAAACCTAGGGTTTTCCTGAGTTATTAGCCCAAAAGTGTGGAAAGTAAGGTTGATAAAGGCAACCAAATTGTACAAGATAATCATAGAATCTCTCACTTTTAGGATGGATTCATGGTTGAATGAGTATTTGAGTTAGGGTTAAAATAAACTAACTAAACATCATGTTTGTAGTTTTGTGTAGGTTTAACCCATATTATAAGGAGTTTGGAAGAAATCCATGATGGATTTTTGAAGAATGATATGAAATTGAAAGATGATTTGAGTATAAAGAGATTCCAAAGTGAAATTGGAATGAATTTGATGTGTGTTTGAAGAGTAGGAGTGATCTATGGATCACAAGTATGGAAAAATGTGAGAAAACACACATTCTGGACATTCCCGAGTGTCTCCTACCGGTAGAACTTGAGTCCTACCGGTAGGACCTTCGATCCACAGTCATTTTGGCCGATCGCAGTGGGCTTGGGTCCTATAAAGTGGAATTGCTACCTCCCAATTCCCCAGTTTTGACCAGTTTTCGTGTTTGGCCACTAACTTCTCATTTCTTATCCGATTTGAGTGATTCAAGTGGCTACGTAAAATAGACTTCAAGTAGGAACCAAACTTTAGAAGGTATCTCCAATTTCTGACTATATGTGGTGTGAAAAAATCCTCAAAAGTGAAATTTATGTGCAGCCCATTTCCTGCATCAGTGATCATAGAAGTCCCGGGTTGTTTCGGACGTAACTTGAGCTCCGATTGCTCCAGTGGGTGATTTCCAGTTGGAATAGAACCCTTGGCACCTTATATTTAAATAAATTGCAAGGACCTAGTGTCTCAAATGCCTGATTAAGACCCCAGAAAAATCAGTAATTCAAACGATTTGAGTGTAAAATCGGAAAACCGACTTCAGTTGGCATGAAAATGCCATAACCTGGTTGGAAGATCAATTGGAATGATTCCAATTTCTGAGTAAAGATGATTCATAGAAGAATAAGAATATATGAATAAAGGTGTGATTAAATGCTCAATCATACCTTACCGGTATATGGATTACGATGCGTAAGCGAGCATCAAAGTGGCTAACAATGCTATTATAAGATAGTAAGTTACTGAACTCATATAATTGTAAAACTACCTAAGACCAATTATTAAATGACACAGCACTCCTGTCCTGATTAGTACTCCGGTACTCCTGATTAGTGCTCGGCACTCGATTGAAACCGCCGGTACTCCTGATTGGTGCTCGGCACTCGGTGTGCCCGGTACTCGGTGGTGCTCGGCACTCTGATTAATCTTCGGTACTCACGATTGTCTTCTGGCGCTCCCGGTGTATCGCGTACTCGATTAGTGCTCGGCCTCGATTAATTGCCGGTACTCACGATTAGTGCTACGGCACTCTGTTACGATTAGTCTTCTGGCACTCTGATACGACTAGTGCTCTACGGTATACATCTTGTGTAGTATCTTCGGGTACTTATTGTCTTTGTGTCTTACTTAATCGTAATGCGGTTTAGGAAGTCAAGCAGTTATATGATAGAATCTACGCCAAAAGCTCTGTAGTACCTACGGGTACTCGTATTTGTATAAGCTGCAGCCAGTACCTCTGGGTCACTCCTGCCATTGTATAATCTCTGTAGTACTCTGGTGCCTCACAGTATGAATAAGATTACGCCAGTACCTACGGTGCTCTGTATATGTATATACGTAGTACCTCACGGGCCTCACAGTATGCCGTATAAGGTGACGTAGTACCTACGGGTACTCTGTATTTGTATAGCTCTATAGTACCTACAGACTCCTGTATCTGATAAGCTCTGTAATACCTACGGGTACTCCGTCTCTACCTCAGAGATACGTAGTACCTCACGGATGCTCTGTCTGTATAAGTTAAATAGTACCCTAAGAATGCTCTTTGTATACAATATGGCTACGTAGTACCTATGGGTACTCTGTCTCCCGATTAACTCTGTCTTTGAATAAGTTAAATGATCGTTACGTAGTACCTACGGCCACTCTGCATCTTATTATAAGTCTTGTCTCGATGCACATTGTAGTACCTAAGGGTACTCTTGCATCTGTATAAGTTCTGTAGTACCTACGGGTACTCACGAATACGAGATAAGTTACGTAGTACCTGGTGCTCACAGTGATAGATTAAGTTCTGTAGTACCTACGGGTACTCCTGAATCTGAATAAGTTTTGTAGTACCTACGGGTACTCCTGTATTCGATTAAGTTCTGTAGTACCTACGGGTACTCCTGTATCTGAATAAGTTCCGTTTATGATTAACTCACATCTACGTTAAGTCCTGATGCGATAAGTTCTAAAGTAGTACCCTAAAGGGTACTCCACACGTATGCGAATCAGTCATAGTACCTACGGGTACTCTGTATCTAATAAGCACGTCTCAGGAATAAGTCTGTGGTACCTACGGTACTCCGAATCTAAATAAAGTTACTGTTTTTTATGCGATACGTCACCTTGGTACCTACGGTACTCACGTATCACGACAAGTCTGTATGCGTATAAGTCTGTAGTACCTACGGGTACTCCTGTATCTGATAAGTCCTGATCTGATAAGTTCCGTAGTACCTAAAGTACTCGTATGCGGTCAGATCTGTAGTACCTACGGGTACTCCTGTATCTGATAAGCTTGTCTCTGAATAAGTCCTGTAGTACCTATGGGTACTCCCGTATCTGAATAAGTTCTGTATGTATCTGATCTGTTCTGTAGTACCTACGGGTACTCCTGCATTTGATTAAGTTCTGTCCGTATCTGATCTGTTCTGTAGTACCTACGGGTACTCCTGTATCTGAATATCTGAATAAGTCCTGTATCTGTATAAGCTCAGTAGTACCTATGAGTACTCCGTATAAAATGAATAGGTATAAGTCCGATGGTACCTACGAGTACGCTTAGCCATTATATGATACGTGCAGCCAGTACCCTCACAGCGGGTACTCTTGTACGATAAAATGATACGTAGTACCTACGGGTATACCGTATCAAATTATAGTATAAAGATCCGTAAAATAGTATAAGTTAAAACCAAGACCGGTATAAAGTTTTGTAGTACTTACAGTACTTAGGTATAAGAATAGGTTACGTAACTCCTAAAGTCGAATGAATGTAAGTACATTATAAGTAGAAGTCACATAAGATAAGTTGCAGCGAACTCCTCACGAGTCGAATGAAAAATAAGTGCCGGTAGAAGTATAAAGTCACATAAGAATAAGCTCGTAACTCTACGGGAGTCGAATAAACATAAGCACAACAATATGAGGCTTAAGTCCTTGTATAAGTTCATGTTATGAGCGCATGAAATTTCGATATACATTATGGTTATACAATTATTATAATTGTGTATGTGCATGTATTTACGTATAAATGTTTCCACGCTAAAGCGTAAAGCAGCACGAGGTTTTAATCGGAGTGTAGGTGCAGAGAAGACATCAGCAAACATCCGCATCTGACTGGTATGTGGCTTGTAAGGTTCGTACCACATGGAGTTCAGCACTACGATTTGTATAAGTAAAAGTTCGGTTTTGTAATTTAAAATGGACTTCCGGTTATATGTGTCTAGATTTTGATGGACACCACTCCGGTGGTAGTTCTTTGATTTGTATATAATATTTGGATTCTGTTTTAAGATGTGGGCCATACCCACAGGTACCAGTTCGGTTTAAAAAAAAAAAAAAAAAAAAAAAGTCCCATTCCTGAGTCTCGCGTCCGGAAGCCGGTTAGTCCCATGTCCGGATGCAGCCGGGGTTCGGGCGTGTTCATCAGTGTAGGAGCACTAATCGGAAATGCCGAAGTCTTAATCGAGGGTCTTAGTAGCCTTGTCGGGATGCAGAGTACTGTCGAAGTGTCGAGCCTTGTCGAAGTGTCGGAGCACTAATCGGAATGCAAGTACTAATTAGAGTGTCGTACCACTAATCGGGGGAATGCAGAAGTACTAATCAAGAATCTGAGTAACCCTTAATCGGGTCTGCGTCATGTCGGGCGATCCGGCATCATTCATTCTTTGGTCTTTGGTAGTCATATGATCATATGTCTTTCAAATTCATATACGTTTCTTAATCACATTAATGATCATGACATAATACCTTTCATATTCATGTTCATGTTCATATTTCGATTCGGTTTCATGTTTCATATCAAATTCATATTTCATGAACATATCTATACATATTGCATTTCCTATATTTTCTAATACGGAATACTTATATGTACTTGTCCTTATCACAGACATATACTTATACAGTGTGATGCCTATGTATTCACACATTATTCATGTATTCTTGTTCCTCTATGAATCAACTTTATTCAGAAATTGGAATCATTCTAATTGAATCTTCCAAACTCAAGTTATGGCATTTTCATGCCAAACTAGTCAATTTACCGATTTTACCCAAGGGACAGTTTGTAATACTCATTTTCCAGTGCCTTGACTCTATATTTGACACTAGTTCTTTATACTCATTTAAAGCTAAGGTGCTAAGGGTTCTCATATTTGGAATCGCGCAGCCAGCTGAATGAAGTCCGGAACAACTTGGACTACTCTGTGTTCAAAAACTAAACCAGAAATTGGCTTGAACATAGCCCTACTTTGAGTGAATTTTTGGTCCACATAGAGTCAGAATTCGAGAGTACCTGTTTCAGGATGTTTGATTCTCCTTGAAGTCTAGTTTAACCAAAAACTTGAATCACTCAAATCGGATAAGAAATGAGAAAGTTATGGCCCGAAATCTGGCTTGCTGAGTCAAAAAGCAGAAAAACGAGCACTACTGTCTTTTGAGTACGGGTTCGATTCTAAGAATTTGTATCCTTTGTTCGCACACAATACCGGTATGGAGTTCTTGATGCCCGGAAATGGTGGAATTCACCATTCTTCATGCACTTTTCTCCCATAATTCTCTTATTCATCATTAACATGGAATCCCTCCAGCAAACTCCCAGCTTTAATTAGCCAAAGAATCAAGGATTCATACCCAGGGATTCTAAACTTTACAAAACCTTGGAATTGTGAAGGATTCCATGTCTAATTATTATCAACTGGGATTTTCCATGAGCTTCCCTTAAATCTAGTGTTAGGATGTATTCCCTAACAAACCACTAAGGGAACGAATTAATATCGAAATAGAACCACTATGATCCATCTCCACGAGTAATTCTTGTACCAAAATCATGCTAGAAGCCATAATTTCCATATAAAAGTCATGTATCCATACTCAAGGTTAGTTTCCATACCTTTTTGATCTCCCTTTCTTCTTCTCTTCTCTTCTTCTTCTCTTCCTCTTCCTCTTCTTCTCTCTTTTTTTTCTTAGCCTTCACCGTTTTTGCCCTCTTTGGAGACCAAATTTGGTCTTAAATCCCACATCTCTCCTTAGGCCATGTTTGGCTCCCAAAAACCCATTTTAGGTTAAGTTTCGTTATTTTCTTTTGAATCACTGAATTCCTCTCTTTTTTGCAAATCAAATTAGGCATATTCTAATTTAGCCCCTAATAGTCTTTTCATCTTATGACTTCTATGCCCATTTTTTGGCAAATTTAATTTATCATAAATCTTGTAAATTTCAGGTCTCTCGTTTCTATGTTTAGCATTTAACTCACGAAACATTCAAATTAGCTCTTCTGAAATCATATTATGTGAGAAAAACTGCTAGGGTATATTTTGGGGTGTTACATGGCCGTAAGACAAGTACGTGACCAATGACCCGAATCATTACCATCTATAGTGGCATATCTTGTTGGTTGGGTGATGCTCTGGCTGAGTGGTTGCTTGTGGATTGGCAACCTTCCTTTGATTAGATTGCCTTTCTTATTTTGAAGGACCGGTGTTATGATGTGGAATTATTACCTGGCCACGCCCTCACGACTACCGTCTCAATAACACACCACAGTGTTGTTTTGTGCACTTATTCCGTGTTGCTACTGGGGATCTAATCATATTAGCAGAGATAACTGAACCCCATAGGACCAGTCAGTGATTTCATTAAAAGCCAATTCTTCTACCATTAGGGGTATCAGTCAGTTCATGTCTTTAACAAACTGCTGCTCTCTATATTCATGCATTTGTGTAGAACTTCACCATTAGTGGAAAATCAAATAAAAGATTTTGAACATATCTCAAATGGTGAGTGTTTCTCTACATAACTAACAAGACCAAATCTTAATAATGAGTGTATTATTGTGATTAATCTCAGAAACGCAATGGCCAAATGTACTCTTGCTTTTCAGAGGAGTCATTGTGTTTCCAGTGGTGTGTAGTCACCTTTTCAAACTCTATGAGAGATAATGATGGAGTCTTCTGTAGTCTTCATTCTTGAGACTTTCATCAAGATGATGGCAAAGGAAAATTAAAGCTTTAGTGCAATCCTGCAGGGATGCACTATTAGTTTCTTTAATGGTTTCTCCCATGTTCGAAGCATCTGAGTGTATTTCAGCGTCTAAAATCCAGGATAAGTAGTTGTTGCCCGAAATATCAAGGGCAACAAATTCTAATTAAAATTTAGACATAAAAAATAGCAGGAACAAAAAAATTAATAAAGGAATTGTAATAAAAATAGTCAAATTTAACAGAAGAAATAAATAAATATAGATTTTTTTTAGGGGATACAAAATAAACAAATACTATTGCCTTGGAATTATAGTTTTGTAAAAATTCTTCAGGAATTCAAAGTATATTACAAAATTTATTTTAAATTATTGCAATAATGAATTCTGCTATAATTCAAAGGGTTAGGCAAAATTCTTATGGAATTATTGCAACGTGATTTCTCAGAGTGAGTGAAGAGTTTTGCAAAATTCATGCGGAATGATGGCAAGTGAGTCTTACGGAATTCAAAGTGTAGGCAGGTTAGCTATAATTGCTGACAATATGGAATTAAGTAGACAGAATTTGGGCAGACACACAGGGTGGAGGCGGTTTGGCAAATAATAAAATGCGCAAATGTCATGCCTGTCAGCCGGAGAATCGTGCTGATAACGTGTTGTAATAGAAATAAAATAAGGAGAAGGAGATGGAGAAGAAAACTTAGGATGATCTCTATTCCACTCTTGATAAGGGCTATTTATAGGCTTATAATAAGAAGGCCAAAGGTTACAATGAGAAAACCAAAGGACCTTTCATAATGATGGTCATTCATTAAAATATTTATAACACTTCCCCTTGAATGACCATTACATCAAAAGAACATGCCTCATTAAAACCTTACTAGGAAAAACCCAGTGGTCGAAACCTGATGAAGGAAAAAATTATAGTACACCTTGGTATTCAAGGCTCCCACGATGTCGTAATATCTCAATTTTGAGATCTTTGAGCCTCCTCATTTTCCAATTCGGCGTAGAAATTTCTTGAAGGTGTGGGTATCTATGAGTAGAATAAATCTGCAGGATTATCACTAGACCTGATTTGTTGTATATCAATCTCACCATTGTTTTGAAGCTCATGCGTATGAAAGAACTTTGGAGAAATATGCTTAGTAAATAATATTGTGCTCCTGCAGCAGTAATATAGAGAGCGTCGGTTTACTAAATATTCTGAATTGATTGCATGTCTCCTTGTGGCTGAAAAGAATAACGAGCTTTTACTTAAAAATCATCAATCTAGATCCTCTACAGTATAAACATTTCTAAAATAAATGCTACTTTTACATCAGCCTTATGAGATAAGGGCACAAAAATGGGTCCCGTATGGGGAAAGGGCGAGGGCGTGGTGAATTTGGTCGGCGTGGCGGTGGTAATAATTCGGACATCGCCAACACCGGTCCGCTTCAAAAATAAGAAAGCCCGATTCTAATCAGGGAGATGCCAAATCACTAGCAACCGCGCCAGGTGTATCGCCAGCGCTAACAAGATAATACACGCTATAGATGTGGCATGGCCGGGTCATTGGTCACGTACGTAAATCTGACCAAACATTTGGTTGATCTCTGCGAAGCCTCGTCGAGCCAAAGGCAAAATATTTAAGTCAATTTCCTTGATGATGATGGTGATGGTGGAGTGGATTTGACCCACTTTGATGTTTCTGATTTCTTTGAGGATCCTACTGGAAATATTTCCCATCTAATTGGTGATGGGCATGTCAATTCTGATTAGTTATTTTCTTATGTAATTCCTTTTCCACACAGAACCTTTCAATGTTTCAGTAGTATTTCGTTTTTATTAATCTCTAAACCTTATTTTTATATATATCTTTGAAGAAACATGGATGCCTCTACCAGCTTGACACCTCGAGTCAAAATCACTGGAGATATTTAATGCAGCGGTGTACTTCCTGACTCATTCTATTCTCCTTGAAAGAAGTATTTTTTCCCGATTAACATTAGCCCGCTTCTAATGTTACTACTATTCGGAATCTGTCGGCCAGGTGAGGACTTGGTGAGCCACTATTATTCTACCAAGTGGCACTATTCTCCACCTTCAAAGATGCCCTTTATTCCACTAATCCAAAACCACAATTTACTTAGTTTTAAAGATATCACATTTGGAATGGATACCATCTAAAAACAATGACGATGAAAATCACCGAATTTCTCCTCATTACTATGACTCATGATGGCAAAAAATGTATTACGGAAGAATTGCGATCATTAGAATGTGGTTTCACCACCATTAACCTTTGTTGAACCTTATGCAATTGGGCAGGGTTCGATAACTAACCAGCATTCGTTCTATGGCATGAGCGACTTGGTGGAATCTTAGCACCTCACATGATTAGGCGTATGCTTCACCGGTCAATGGTCATTCCTTGACCAGGTCATATATCGATCATCGCGATTACAAGCGTCTTGCTTGTACTCAAGGAAAGTTTATCACTTTCGACCTTCTTCCCTCGAGCCGATTATGACACTCCTGATTTCGGCGTATTCAAGGAGACATTTGTGGACCTATCGATCCAACTAGTGGACCCTTTCGTTACTTTATGGTTCTTGTTGATGCATCCACTCGTTGGTCTCATGTTTGCCTTCTTTCTACTAGGAAGCTTGCTTATGCTCGTTTACTTGCACAAATTATCAAACTCCACGCACATTTTCCTGATCATTCTATTAAGACTATCCGTTTGAATAATGCTGTTGAATTTTCTTCTCTGACTTTGCGTATGCATGTCCTTGGGTATAGAGTTCAATATCATGTTGCTCATACCATACCTCGCGGGAATCGGACTAGCGAGATCTTTCATTAAGCATTTGCAATGGATTGCTAGACCATTACTCTTAAGAACCAAAATTACCTTTATTTGCTTGAGGCATGCCTTATTGCATCTTCGGTAATTTATCAGTCTTCGTCTGTTAGTGATCATGATTTTTCTCCTTTACAAATTGTTTCTAGGTCCCCTGACCAAATGTTCCCATTTATGTGTCTTTGGTTGTGTGCGGGTTTATGTCCCTATTCCTCCCGAAAACAACGTTCTAAATGGGTCACTCAACATGGCGGGTATTTATGTAGGTTTTCTTTCTCCATCGATTATCAGTTCTGAGTAGCCTTTAACGAGGAATCTTTTCTTTGCTCGTTTTCTTGTGTCATTTTGATGAATACGTTTCCCTTCATTAGGGGAAGATAAGCCAAATTCTAATAAATGGCGTGAAATTACTTAGAATCTGACATCATTGTTGCATCGATCCTCGTACTAAGCGATCCTGAACTAGAAGTTCAAAGAATCATTCATTTGCAGGATCTTGCAGATAAACTACTAGATGCTTTCACTGATCCGAATAAAGTGCTAAAGTCACATATTCCAGCTGTTAATGCACCAACACATATTGAGATCACTATAGGGGATTCGGTAAATGCTATAGCCAGTACATCTAAACCACGTCTAAAACGTGGAAGACCGATCGGATCTAAATATTCTTTCCCGAGGAAAAAAATCGCTCCAAGATTGCTTACTCGCAGCCAGAGTCTGATTTTGATGAAATTATACGAAGAACCTATTACATCTGATCGGCTCTGTTGGGCCAAACACATTACAAGGGTTAAAGGAGCTTGACTACAGAGTAGCAATAGCGACCAATTATCTCCTATAAATGAAAGAGATCTCTATAAATTAGATGCATCGAGGAGAAATATGGGGCTGAAAGTAGGCATTACTCTTGTCAACAATGCTTTTTCTTTCCAAGTGGCTAAGGGCATCATGCAAAATAACGATGATCAGGAGCCACAAATTGTAATTGAATGTCGAAATCGACATGATTGGGAAAAATGGAAAGAAGTAATTCAGGCAGAACTGAATTGTTTAGCTAAAAGGGAGGTATTTGGACCGATGGTTCCAAACACACGAAAATGTTAAGCACATTGGATATAGATGGGTCTTTGTACAAAAGAAATAAAATAATGAAATGCGTCACGATATAAGCTCGCCTTGTTGCGCGAGGTTTTCCCGCAGACCCGGTATTGACTATGAGGAGACATATTCATCGGTAATGGATGCAATCACCTTTAGATATTTAATACATTTAGCAGTTTCAGAAGGAGTAGAAATGCATTTGATGGATGTTGTCATAGCATATTTGTATGGATCCATAGATAGTGACATATACATGAAAATCCCTGAAGGATTTACATTACCTGAAGCAAAATTTTCAAAACCACGTGGTATGTATTCAATAAAGTTGCAACGATCCTTGTATGGACTCAAACAATGGTCGGGAGGTATTGCTTTCCTGATACGTTTAAGTACATACTTATTGAAAGAAGGATATGTAAATAATTCCATCTGCTCATGTGTATTTATCAAGAAAACATAAGTCAATTTGACAATTATAGTAGTATATGTGGATGATTTGAATCTAATAAGGATGAAGGGCTTAAAGCATAATATGGCCACAAGAAGAATTTGAGATGAAGATCTGGGTAAAGATAGATCTACCTCGACATGTAGATGAAGTATTTCTCAAATGTACATTTTGTTATCAATCAACATCTGCTTGAAAAGTCTGGGGAAAGCGCTTTTACGTAGATAAGCCCATCTCTATAACTCCCACATGGTTGTAAAATCCCATGAAGTGGATAAAGACACATTTCGTCCTAAAGAAGGAATGAGAAACTCCTTGGTCCAAGTACCATACTTAAGTGAAATTGGAGGCGTGTGTATCTTGCAAATTGTATAAGGCCAGACATAACCTTTTCAGTGAACTTGCTTGCAAGATATAGCTCAGCGCCTACTCTTAGGCATTGGAACGGAGTAAAACATTTGTTGAGATACAGCCGTGAACAAGTGATAGCATGGGACTCTTTTATTCCAAAAATTGCAAAACCAAAGTTACTTGGTTATCACCGATGTTGGATACCTTTCGGATCCCCATAAGGCTCGTCCGCAATCGAGGATATGTATTTACTTGTGGCGATCTTTGCTTTGTCTCTTGGAGATGCATTAAGGAAACCATGGTGTGACCTCCTCACGTCATTGAGCTATTGGCAATACATGAGGCAAGCGAGGAGTGCATGTCGTTAAGATCCATGATTGACAACCGTGACTCTAGTAGTCTTTCTCCTATTTCAAACACGGCAACATCATTATATGAAGATAATACACTTTGTATTGCACAACTTCGAGGATACATCAAAAGGAGACCGAACCAAGCATATTTCTCAAAGTTCTTTCTACGCATAGGCTTCAAAACAATGGTGAATTGATATACAACAAATCGAGGTCTAGTGATAATCCTGTGATTTATTCACTAAGGCATTACACTTTCTGACCTTGAAATTTCGTAAATTGGAATGAGGCTCAAAGATCTCCAAATTGAGATATTACGACACCGAAGTCTTGAATACTCGAAAGGTGTCTTGCACTCTTTTTTCCTTCACTAGGTTTTTCCCATTGGGTTTTTCCTAGTAAGGTTTTGCAGGGAAGTTATATATTTCAAAGTACATACTACTCTTTTTCCTTCGCACTGATTTTGTCATTAAGGTTTTACCAATGGGTTTTGTTAAGGCATGTTAACTGATGTTATGATCATTCAAGGGAAGTGTTATAAATATTTTAATGAATGGCTAACTCATTATGAAAAGAGTCGCTTTGGTTTTCTCACTTTGTAATCTTTGGCCTTCTCATTATAAGCATAAATGGGCACTTTATCAAAGTGGAATAAACATCATCTAAGTTTTCTTCTCCATCTCCTTCCTCCTTGTTATTTTCTACTCTGACAATATCCAAAATTTTGGATTAATTTAAGTTGAAAATTCAAACAATTTGGACCTTGAGATATAAATCTTTCGATTTTTTATTTGATTTTTATTTAAATATTTATTGAAGATAAAAGCTGAAAATTAAGGAATAATTAAATTGAGATTTTAGATGTCTAAAATTTTTTAATAAACTTATTGAAACAACACGTCGCAAAGTGGCATCTCTTGCATAGATGGTTTATGAGAAATGTTGGATATTTATATTCATGGGGTATTGTCGACTCAAGGAAGGTTAGTGCTTGGCCAAATCGCATACACACTTGCGATAGTAAATGTGTCACAATTATAATGTTTTCCATGTGAATACTATGTCCATCCAAAGATAAACTTATGATTTGACATGATTTATTGTGAATGTTTGATTGTTGCACGAAGAAACTACTTACAATTTAATATTGAAGTCCAAACACTAAATATTGATGTTGTGCTTGGTATCTTATGATTGGATCTTGATGTTTTGAATTTGTTGCATTATTTATATATACTCTTACAGGCTTTGCTTATTTGTTGAAGCTAATACTTCGGCTACTATAGTATCTACTAATATAAATTTCATTCTCATTCTTAATGGGATCAACTTTAAGGATTAGAAAGAGAACGTTTTAATCATTCTTGATTGCATGGATCAGGTCCTTGCTCTAAGGACTGGTCAACCTCCACCTCTCATTACGGATAGCTCGGCTAAAACTAAAGGAATTTGACATGGGATCGTTCAAATCGCGCAGTCTCATGAGCCTGATATCGAAGAGGATACCCTTTGAGAATTTCTTGATAAAGTGAAAAGCGATTTGTGAAAAGCGATAAAGGGTGAAACAAACACTTTTAGAGAGCTTAGTTTCCGATATCAAGGTCAAGGAAATATAAGGGAGTACATCATACATATGTCTAATATTACTTCAAAACTCAAGACACTAAAGTTGGAGTTATTTGACGATTTACTGATGCAAGAGCTTTTACAACATATATTTGAGAATTCGATCTTAAATATGGAAAAATCACATTCAAGAGCTTAGAGCCTTACCAGAAACACCAAATATGTTTCAAATCAAGTATTTGAGTCTTGTTACTATTTTGATTTGGAGTTGTTTATTTTAAAAAGATTTGTTCTACAAGTCAAAGTAATAGTTGCTTTATTTAATTTAGAAAGTTTTTTTCCTAGTAGGAGTTGCTATTTATTTTTAGAAGTTGCTTTATTTAAATTATAAAGTCTTTATTTTCCAAGTCAAAGTATGAGTTTATTTATTGGATTTAAGTATGAAGCTATATACCTCTAATGCTGTGATGTACGACTAGCAATTAAAGTTTAATAATATTTTCAAATTTCCCTTTTTAATAGTTATCTCTTGTTCTCTTATCTCTTGGGTGGGTCTCTTGAGTGGCGAGTTCGTTACTTTTTATCCCTAGGTGGATTCCTTGGGTGACAAAGTATATATTGTGTTCTCTAATCTCTTAGGTGGATTCTCTTATGTGATGAGTTCGTGACTTCTTAACTCTTTATGGATTCCTTAAGTGGTGAAGTAAGTATCCTCATTCTCTGCTCATCTCATCATTTTATTTTTTAACTTTCCAAATCAATTCTCCAACCCGCGACCCCAAAAACTTTCCAAATGTAGTTCCATACTTCTAAAACCTTTCCATATACTTTGTTTCACCATAGAAACCAGCATCCCTAACCTTAAAGAAACCCCAAAATCGTGCATAGCCCTAGCCTACCTTAGAAAAACTCTAAAGCAGCAGGCAGCTCTAAACAAAAGGGTTATTTGCATCAATCGAACCCGAACCTTTCCAAACCTAAATCCTTCCTTCTAAACCTTTATTCCATCATGTATATAAACCCCCGAATAAATCCCATTACATTTGTACGGACTTGTCATACCTATCAAAGTTCTACTCCATAACCCTAACTTTCCTAAACCCCCTAGATCATCCATCATGGTTCCATCCTTACATCAAAGTGGTATCCGAGCTCATGGTTTGATGGCTGGTCATAATCTAAGAGGCGTTCTTGGTTCTAAATACGAGAGTTATAATCATGGTTCGAGTTGTTAGCAAACTACAAAGCAAAAGCATATTGCTTCTCTTGAGACTCTTGCTTAACATCTACAACAACGTTTGAGGCTTTATGAAGATCATAATTCTGGAGAACGATGGAAGGTATAGGCAGAAGTGAAGATTAAGGAGAAAAATAATAGTTTTTATGAGAAGATACTGCAGCCTAAGTCAACTTCAAGGTTTCTTAGGAGCACAAAGAAAACTAAGATATGTATGCCTGAGACTATGATTATCATGGGAGAGTATGAGTGGCTATTTCTCGAATGATGATTAGTATAAAGGCAGCATGGTAACTATGATGATGGGTTAATATTCAATCCAAAACTTAACATTCTAGAATTTGATGGAAGAATGGATGATAGTGAATTTTTGGATTGGCTTAATATGGTGAAGCATGTCTTTGGGTATTATGACCCCCCTGAGCATAAAAATGAAGAGTTGGTAGCTATCATGATGTGCAAGGAATGTTTCTATTTGGTGGGAAAACTTGAAAAGGTAGCGTGAAAGAGATGGGATAAGGCTGAAGAAATAGCGAAAAGGAAGTCATTTCAGCTAACTATTACCAGACATCTACCTCAAAATTCATAATTTTAAGAAACAAGATTTGAGTGTGGAGGACTATTCGGTTAAGTTTGTAAACTTGATTGTCAAAGGAGACTTGCAAGAAGCTGAGGAAATATGCATAGCCCACTACATTGCCGGTTTGAGATTTGATATTGCTATAGTTATTTTTTTTGCAACCATATCATAGTCTTCAAGATGTGATGAAACTTGCTTTGAAGGTTGGGGCTAAAAAAAAGTATGGAAATTCTACTACAACTAAGAGTATGGTTAATGAAGGGTTTGTTAAGGGTTCTAATTCTTGGAATCCTAGTGGTATTAAAACTACCCCCACTCAAGTAAAGTCAAAAATGTGTTTTAAGTGCCAAGGATTGAGGCATGTTGATTTTGAATGTCCTAACCAAAAAGTGATTTCCCTAATTAAGGAAGATAAAGCCAAGGAAGAAGATGTTGAATAAGTAATCGAATCTAACCATGTCCAAGATGACAAGGAGAAGAATTCACTAGTGTCAAAATCTAAGTTGGATGTTAAAGAAGTAGTTGAATCTAACCATGTCCAAGAAAATGAGGAAAAGGATTCACTACTGTCAAATTATGATTTGGAAATCAAGGATGTTTAAGATGTGATGACTTTGGTTGTTGAAGAAATCGAAAGTGAAAAGGAATTCTCGCAAGAAGTGAAATCGATTCTAGAATTTGTTGATGTTATACCTAAAGTAAAGAAATAAACCATGGTTTGCCACCTATGAGGAATATTCAACATCAAATAGACCTCATACCAGGTTTGATTTTTCCTAATAAGCTAGCCTCTATAAGGAGCCGTAAGGAGCATGAAGAACTTAAAATACAAGTTGATGATTTGCTTGACAAAGGGCTTGTTCAAGAGAATGAAAGTTCTTATGCAGTTCCCACTATGTTGGTGCATGAAAAAGATGGATCTTGGAGAATGTGTTTTGATTGGCAAGCTTTCAAAAACTTTTTGATTCATGAGTAAGTAAGATTCAACATAGGGCAAAGAGCGAAGCAATATGAAAAACAAGCAAATTAAGGTTATCAAAGGCTGGTATTTGATCCAGGAGGATGGATTTGGTTACACGTCATAAAATAGAGGTGTTCCAAGTTGCGCACAAGAATAGATGGTCCTTCCAAGATAATTAAGAATATCGGAAAGAATGCTTACAAGTTGGAATTGCTTGATGATAACAATATCTTGGCTACATTCAATGTCAAGGATTTGAGACCTTATCATGGTGAAGACTTGAGGGAAAGTCTTTTTTCCTAACTATAGGGGATTGATGCAAGAGCTTTTACAACAAACATTAGAAATTCGATCAATGCTTGCAAGGTGGAATTGCTCTATGACTACAAAATCTTGCCTACATTCAATGTCAAGGATTTGAGGCCTTATCATGGTCAAGATTTGAGGGCAAGTCTTTTTTCCCAACTATGGCGGATTGATGCAGGAGTTTCTACAACATACATTGGAAATTCGATCTTAATTATGGAAAATTCAAATTCGAGAGGCTGTGAAACCTTGGAGACACCAAATATGTTTCTAAATCCAAGTATTTAAGTCTTGTTACTATTTTGATTTGGAGTTGTTTTATTTAAAAAAAAATTGTTCTCAAAGTCAAAGTAGTAGTTGCTTTATTTAATTTAAAAAGTTTGTTTTCTTAGTAGGAGTTGCTATTTCTTTTTAGGAATTGCTTTATTTAAATTAGAATGTCTTTGTTTTCCAAGTCAAAGTATGAATTTCTTTATTGGATTTAGAAAGTATGGGGCTATATAGACCCCCCTAATGTAGTCTTTGGACAAGCAATTCAAAGTTTAATAATATTTACAGATTTCTCTTTTTAAGAGTTCTCTCTTGTTTTCTTATCTCTTAGGTGGATTCCTCTGAGTGGCGAGTTCATTACTTCTTATCCCTAGGTGGATTCCTTGAATGGCAAGTATATATCTTATTCTCTAAGCTCTTGGGTGGATACCCTTGAGTGACGAGTTCGTGACTTCTTATCTCTTAGTGAATTCCTTGAGTGGCGAAGTAAGTATTTATCATTTTATAATTTCTACTCATCTCATTATCTTCTTTTTTTAACTTTCCAAATCCAATTCTCTAACTACAATTCAAAACTTTCCAAATCTAGTTCAATACTTCCAAAACCTTTCCATATACTTTGTTTCTGCAAAACCCTAAACCATCATTAATAACACTTAAAAACCCAATTGTGCATAGCCCTAACCTACTTTAGAAAACCAAAAACAACAAAGCGCTCTAAACAAGAGCTATTTGCATCAACAAACCTGAACGCTTTCCAAACCTAAAATCCTTCATTCAAAACCTTTATTCATCATATAAATACAATAAGCCTTATAACCTTTGTATCATACCTATCCCTTACCGTCAAAGTTCTTATAACCTAACACCTAAACCCTAGACCATCCCATCCTTGGTCTTGTCCTTAATATTTACTATTGCATTTAGTTTTAAAAACATTATCAATTCTTACAATCCAGTCAAATTTAAGGTTAGTTGTAACTTTTAAAATGAAATGGACTCACGATGAACTCGTTCGTATTGTGTGCAAAAGGAAGAAGGTTGAAGCAAGAAAAGAGTAGAAAATGTTCCGTTTGTAAGTACTCCCAGGATAAAAATAAGAAGAGGAATGAAGATAAGGAAGTTGCAAGTGGGCCAACTCAAAAGAAACACCATAAAGCACAAGATCAAGGATGTTACTTTTATAAGACTTCTGGACACATGAAGAAGAACTGTACTAAATATCATGCTTGGCATGCAAAGAAAGGTATACTTCTCGCTTTGGTTTGTTCAGAGGTTAATTTAGCTTATGTACCTAGAAATACTTGGTGGATAGATTCTGGTGCTACTACTCACACAAGTGTTTCTATGCAAGGTTGCCTAAACTCTAGAAGGCAGCCAAATAATCTTTGAAAGATTCATCTATGTGAGCAGCTGAAAATCAATGGAAGTTAAGGCTATTGGGCATTTTAGATTGTTATTAAAGATTGAAATTTATTTGGGTTTGAAAGAGACTTTTATTGTACCGTCGTTTAGACGGAATTTAGTTTATATTTCTATTTTGGACAAATCCAGTTATACTTGTTCTTTCGGAAATAGTCAATTTAGTCTTTATTTGAATTCTAATATTGTTAGTACTGGTTCTTTATTAGAATTTGACAATCTTTATTTGCTCGATATAATTGCTTCATATTACGAAACCTTGCATGTGTCTTCACATGGTACAAAAAGAAAATTAACTAATGAGAATTCCACGACTTTATGGCACAAACAATTAGGTCATATATCTAAAAATAGAATTGAGAGGCTTGTGTCTAATGGGATTGTTGATTCCGTTGATCTTACAAACTTCACAATCTGTGTTGAGTGTATTAAGGGAAAGCAAACAAAGAACAAGAGGTTGGGAGCCAATAGAGCTTCAGAAGTCTTAGAATTTATTCATACAAATATTTATCGACCATTCCCTAAGGCCTCTTGGAATGGTCAACAATATTTTATTTCTTTCACAGACGATTATTCTAGATATGAATACCTATACCTCATTAGAGAGAAGTCTCAATCATTAGACATGTTCAAGGCTTTTAAAGCTGAGGTTGAGAATCAACTCAACAATAGAATTTAATTCGCCAGATCTGATCATGGTGGTGAATACTATGGCAGATATGATGGATTTGGTGAACAATGTCCAAGTCCATTTGCTAAATACCTAGAGGAATGCTGACTTGTCCCAATACACTATGCTAGGATCACCTAGCATGAATGGTGTTTCTGAAAGACAAAACATAACTCTTAAGGACATGGTAAGGAGTATGATTAGTTAATCTACTTTGCCCAGAATCTCTGCGAGGAAAGCGTCAAAGACTCTGACTTATATTCATAATAGAGTACCTACTAAAGTGGAAATAAAGACCCCTTATGAGCTTTAGACATTCTGAAAACCTAGTTTAAAGTATTTTCACATTTGGGGATGTTCTATAACACCCCAATTATACACAGTAGTTTATTACATGTTTAAGGTATAATGTAAGTTAAGGTTTGTATTTTTCAGAAATTAAGTGTAAAGTGGGAAAAATGTTAAAATGGTAAAAAGATTATATGTTAAAGTAGAAATATGATAAGTTGATTTTCAAATAGAATAAAGTGGAAGGACTAATAAGTAAAAAGGAGAAATTTAAGCCAAAAATGGGATAAGACCAAACATGGCCTTATAGAAGAAACATTTCCCATTTGGCTTAGAGAGACTTAGGGCTACAATTGTGGAGGAGAACCAAATTGGGGTTTGCTTTTCTCTCCATCTTTTGAGTTCTATTTGATCAAGTAAAGGAAAGGAATTTAAGAAGTGATGAAAAGCAAACTAGTTGAAGTGTTCAAGAATATCAAGGTATGAAACCTATATATATGGAATACTTGCATGAAAATCTCTCATTTGATGTATGGGAACTATCACAAATCCCTCTTTGTCTAAGTTGTGTAGGAAAAATCCTAATAAAAATGTTGTTGGTTGGTATAAGATAAGTTTTGTGGTTTATTTTGAGTTTTGCTTGAGTTGGTTTTGGTTTGGAAGGAAATTTCCTATGAAAATGGCCAAAACTGGCCATTTTTGTTTCTGCTCGACACCCTTCGCCTAGGCGAAGGAGTGCTCGCCTAAGCGAAGGTCGATTCATCTAGGCAAACCCGAGGTCAAGTTTCTGAACTTTTTGATCCGCCTAGGCGTAGTAGTGCTTCGCCTAGGCAAACCTCTCCACCTAGGCGTAGCATTGCTTCGCCTAGGCGTACTTTCAAATCATGTTTTGTTTTCTCTCTGTTGTTAATTCTGGAAACCATCCTTTGAATTAATAAGGATCCTAACAAGTGAATGAAAGGGTTCGTACAAGTATAATAATTATATGAAAAATTGCTATGTACCTCTCGCCTCGATGAACCTGTCGTTGGGCAAACTTTGTTTCTTGCCCTTTATTTGCTAATGTGTTTAAGAACAATATAACAAGCTCAATAATACATATAATTTTTTTCCTTCTTAAGATCGAATAGTGAATGAATAAGGCACTGTTGATTACTTTCACGACACCTCCTGCTAGTGCTACAACGCCACGTGCGTGGATGGCCCGTGCGTGTTCGATCTTCTGACCTTCCTGTAGTCTTTTGCGTGAACCTTACTTACATGGAACGAGCACATCTCTAATCGGTGTTCTGACCTCTGCTAGTGCTCACGACATACATTACATGGGCGGAACACGTATTGTGTAGGCACCTCTCTTGATGTCTGGTACTGAATTTACCTATTGTGTTGTGTCTCTCATTCATTGTTCTGAGTCTTATCTTGAGACAAATCTTCTATGTTGTGTACATTATTAATATGATATATGGAAATAAGTGTATGAACAATGAAGTATAACAAAATAAAAGTAAAGAACTCTGATGTTAAGGCATAACCCAGTTAGCTGCATGTGTGTCACCTGCGGATGCGCCACGTGCGAGATTTATGTTACACTCCTCACGGAATGAAAGGTGAGTATATGAAGCGTGAATATGTATCTTGTAATTGAGGACCCTTTGCTGTGGTCATATATGATATATGTTTTCCGCTCAATCTATAAGTTTAACCACGGTGTTTCATCAGGTGTAGGTAATGAAGAGGACATACGAGGCAGTCGCATTCACCGGGACCGAGCCACGATGATAGGAGTCCACCATATGTAGGTCTTTGACTCTATTTTGTAATGTAAATGTAAAATTTTTTTTAATAGCGGAACTTGTGTAAGTACAAGAAAATGGGACTCATGAATATATGCCTGAGATTTATTTTGACACCACTACGATGGTAGTTTTACAAGTTATATTCGATATATGGTTATGTTCGAAATGAGCCTGAATGTCGGAAAATCAGGTAAAAGGAGTCACGATCCAGTATGGCACCCCACGTCTTACGCCTGGGGGGGATGAATTGATACATGTCGATTGAGGTAAGGCCTTATAGGCCAAACGAAGATAAATTGGACTCTAGAACCACCATTACTACTTTATAAGATACTCTAAAAGGTCTAGGGGTTATAAATTTTATGATCCCATAGTCAAAACTATTTTTAAGACGAGAACTGCAACATTCTTTAAGAATATTGAGTTTAGGGGGAGAAATAAAATTAGAGACATTGTCTTCGAAGATGAGGAATCTCTTTCGACTCCTTCTATTACTCTTGACTATGTGCATGTTCCTATTCTTGTCATTGATCAAGAAACAAATCTGGAACAAGACAATGTTGATTTGATTCCCATACAGAATGAGCAAATCTTTATTCAAAATGAGGATATCGTTCATGAAGAACAAACTCAACAACCTCAAGAACAAATGCCACTAAGGAAATCCACAAGAGAAATGAGAAATGCTATTTCAAATGATTATGTAGTTTTTTTCCAAGAGCATGAGAATGAAATCAATATGATGGAAGATGATCCCATCAACTTCCATCAAGCAATACAAGCTCACGATTCTCGAAGTGGATTGATGCCATGAATGAATCTGAGTCCATGCAGACAATGATGTTTAGGATCTTATGTAAATTACACGAGTGCGAAACCCATTGGTTGCAAATGGATATTTAAAACCAAGAGGGATTCGAAATGTGATGTGGAGAGATATAAGGCACGTCTTGTTGCTAAGGGCTTTACTCAAAAGGAAGGCATTGATTTTAAAGAGACTTTCTCCCCAGTTTCAACGAAAGATTCTTTTAGAACTATAATAGCACTTGTTGCGTATTTTGATCTTGAGTTACATCAGATGGATGTAAAGACATTGTTTCACAATGGCAATATTGACGAAACAATTTATATGGTGCAACTGGAAAACTTTGTGTCTGGAGACCTAAACAAAATGGTTTGCAAACTAAAGAAATTCATCTATAGACTTAAGCAAGCTTCCCATCAATGGTACTACAAATTTCATCAAGTGATAGTCTCATTTGTTTTGAGATAAATATGGTGGATGAATATGTATACCACAAGTTTAGTGAGAGTAAGCACATTTTCTTGGTTTTTTATGTTGATGGCTTACTGCTTGCCACTAATAATATAGGCTTATTGCACGAAACCAAGAGATTTCTATCAAATAATTTTAAGATGGTAGATCTTGGTGACGCCTCTTTTGTATTAGGGATTAAGATACACTGAGATCACTCTCGAGGAATCCTTGGATTATCACAAAAGGGTTATATCGATAAAGTACTTAAAAAGGCATGCAAAGTTGTAAACCAATTGACACCCTTGTCACTATATGAGACAAATTAGTCTTAGTCAATGCCCTAAAGGTGATTTGGAAATTCAAGCAATGAAGCGGACTCCTTATGCTTCAGCTATAGGAAGTCTAATGTATGCTCAAGTTTGTACACGTCTAGATATAACATACATTGTTGGAATTTTGGACAGATATTTAAGCAATCCAAGGATGGATCATTAGAAAGCAGTCAAACGGGTTATGCGATATTTATAGAAAACTAAGGATTACATGCTCACTTATCGAAGATCGAATCAGTTGGAGATCTTACGGTATTCTGATTCCGATTATGCTGGATGTTAAGACAGCCGTAAGATCCACTTGTATATCAATATATTTGGCTAGATGGCTATTTCTTGAAATGCAAAGCATACACTTTAGCCTTCGCTATGAAGCGAGTTTATAGCATGTTTTGAGGCATCTAATCATGGAATATAATTGCGAAATTTTGTCACTAAACTACACATTTTTTGTGGTATTGAAATACCACCAAAGATATATTGGGAAAATAAGTCAGCAGTCTTGTATCCCAATAACAACAGGAGCTCCTGGAAGTCCAAACATATTGACATCAAATTCTTGGTTGTTAAAGAAAGAGTTCAAAGTGGTCAAGTTTTTATTGAGCATATTGGCACAAACTCCATGATTGTGGATCCGCTTACTAAGAGATTTACACTCAAGGTCTTCCATGATCACACTACTCGTATGGGTATCATATTGTTAGACAATATGTCAGTTTAGTGGGAGTTTATGTTTATTGTTGTTTTTGGACACATTATATGCTTATAGACATTTACATGAGTAAGTATTGATTTATTTCACTGACTATAATGTTTGATCTTCTGACGAGAATATGATGAGGACCGATTGGAAATAGGCATATGTAGATTACATTTCATACAATTTTCATGCTACACATTCATACTTGATCTATGTTGTTTAGTTATATTGATATATGTGACCATTAATGAATTTAGTTATGATATAAATGTAACAAAATTGCTTTGATTTTATATTGATATAATTAATGAACAAGGTTATATGGTTATGCTTTTAGTTATGATAGCAAATTTTTGGGACTCATAAGGTTATGTATAAGGTGTAATATATGTGACCCAAGAGGGAGGTTATTGGAAAAATAATATATGTGGGTCCACATATATTATTAAGTGCTATTATATAAATTTACTCAAAATAACAGTGATATAATTAATGTTAAATAATAGGTTGAAGCATATAATAAAGTATGGTATATTATGTATAGATACTAGATAGTAAATTCCTGATTTTATGATGGGCGAAATCGGAATATTACTGGTTAAGTTTTTTAGGGTTATGGTCCTCTATATATACGTATTATTCTGTTCTTTCTAGGCATCCTATCGTCAGAGAGAAACCTGAGAGAAATCTCGGATATACATATTATACAAAAAGATCTAGAACCCACAATCTTCAACAACCTATAGATCCATGTATGTCTTCATATTTACTGTAATATTATTATTTTTAATGTTTTGACATAGATCTTGAGAATATTTTGTTTGTATTAGAAACTTTATAAATATTATTGTTCGTATATAGATGGTTTCGTTTATAATCCAATTATTCAACAATCTCTTGTCTAGAATGTTATCTTCCACCCATCACCCATACGGAATCTGATATGAAGATAGTCATCCCAAATGTCAATCTTATTAAACACAATTGTTTCATTCAATTGACCAAGTATATCATCCAACATTGAAATAAGGAAAATAAATTTAAAAATATATAGAAAATTTATTTATTAAATTTAAATGTTAATTTTTTTTCCCTCCATTTCCTTTACTTTATTTTCTCGGATTAAGAAATATTATTTTCAGAATTCTAAAAAGTTTGTATATTTCGCAATGTAAAGCCCTCAACTATAGAAGAGAGCTCCTGAAAAATACGCGTACGCCACTAATTCACTAAATGTGGAGAGCACACGGTATTAAAAGGCAAAAGAATAATTCGTTCTGTATTCATCACATGGCTGTATGATTCAAGAGATTATGAGAAAGAATATTATATAGTTTGTGGGATTCTCTTTAATAACAAGAGGCAGATGCCAGCACGTTGGGTCTAGATGGCCAATGCCATCCTATGTTTCATTTTTGAGGTCAGCCTTCACTGCACTCTCGTCACTTTATAAGTGTCATGTCACATTCAATTATATCATTGGGATGCTTTTTGTGGTTTCTTTTGGTTCTTGAATATTTGTTAAAAGGGGTTTAAAATCTTAAAACAATATTATAAGATAAAAATATTTTCAGAAATCTATGTGAAGGTAGCATCCATAAATTAATAACTCCTTAAAACCGTGACTGTCGATCAATGGTATCTATCAAATCTCAATTCCTTAGAAAGTATTTCCCAAGCAAATTCCTAATGCAATGGGTCCATTTGAAAAAATGTACGTCACATTATGTGCTTTCTCCGTGACAGAGTTAGGATTTAATTTCTGGAGGATACCATGCTTTAACTTACTAAGGCGATATACCTTAACAAATATGATGATATAACCTAGTAATATAAGATTCTATAATTTCAAATGAGTAAAATTTAGGTTTCGATATCGACTCCACCTACCTAAAAATAGAAAATTTTTGCAAAAAAAAAATTAAGGAGACATGTCCGACTTCAGGCGTTAAGGTAGACTTATATCAAACAATGATAACTACAAGCTGAGTTTATAATATTTTGGTTTAATATGAATATCATATTGTTTTATATCATTTATCACATGTGATCTCATACCCGCATATGGAGAATCGATTAAATCAAACGAAAACTTTCAAATATTCAAATAATAAAGTGATTGAATCAAGGCGTATGAAAGCCTGGCTTTCTTCATAGTATTAAACGAATAAGCATCACCAAAAAACTTCGAATCTAAAATTTGGTTTATTATGAAGATCATGTTTCACATTGCCTAGTGGTTCCATAGGTCAATGGGAAGAACAGTAGTGAAAAGAAGGGTAGAACAACTGGTCTGACATTAACAAGAAAATTTGGTTTATTGCAGAAGAATTAATTTTGCCATTCAAATTGTTCCCTACCTCTATTTTTATGGAAACATGGGCAATGTGCTATAGCTTGTTCCCAATCCCAATGGCAGCTTGTACAAACCTCTCTCTACCAATTATTGATCACATGCTTCATCTTTCTTTCTCTTCAGCATGTGGGTTCACAACTCACACTCAACACCGGTAGGGTCAATGTCCCCCCCATGGGTCTTATAGTTCATATACCCTTCTGATAGGGAACCCTACAACACACCTTTGTTTCAAACTTTATATGACTTTTTGGTGTAGGGCACATGCCCCACATCCCACAAGGATTTAATTGGGGGTACCTATATTAAGAATATGAAGGGGGGTTGAAGGTTTGTGCATTATGTTAAGCCCTCATCTGCCAAAGGAATATAGTCCTAATAGGGCAGGGATAAATGGGCCTCCCTTGTTCCTCATTTTTAGCAGTGTGGTCCTGGAATTGTACAATAAGAACCCTATCATGATTGGATGTGAGCCCAAAGACAGCTGCCATAAGGATATTAATTCCAATAGAGGAGTGGAGCTGCCTCCTCAGTGGCCATTGAGCTACTGCCTTACAACTTATGGTCCTTTTGGCATATCTTCTTTTTGCCTTCTCCTAATTCACCAACGGTGAAATCAATGATTATTGTGATAGTAAATTGTTAGGTATTATTTTTAAGGGCAATTATTGGCTATTGTCTTAGAAGCTAGGGGCTAATTCATAATTGTGTATCAACCCCTGTCTCCTCATATTAATGTTTGAGACAGAACTGCCTGCAGACAAGCCCTTTAAAAAATTGTCATTAAAATATGTATCTTGGGAAAGTGTGTTTCAATATGTTGATTTATAAATAATACCCTTTTATGTTTAAAGTTTTGTTTTTTCTTATAACTAATCACTTTATTTTGATCTAATAAGTAAATTATTCCCAAGGGACTTTATCCTATACCTTTCCTTCTTATGTTTTATTTTATTTTCTTTTTTTTGAGAAATCTTATTTTTTTTAAATATTAAATGTTTTATCACATAAATTAGATATGATTGATAATTTTAAATTTTTAAAAAAATGATATTTATATTATAGTTTATTGATTTAAGAATAATTATAAAAAAGACATGTGAGTTAGATATAATTGACAAGTTTAAAGTTTTTAAAAAATGAAACTTGTGTTACAGTTAATTGATTTTGAGATAATTACAAGGAGCATTTCACATGAGTTAGACACAATTAACAAGTTTAAAGTTTTTAAAAAATGAAATTTGTGTTTCAGTCTATTGATTTCAGAATAATTACAAAAAAGACATAAAAATTACAAATATATATGGTTAAATATGATTTCATTGAAAATAATTATTTTTAGATATAATGATATCTAAGTACTTTCTTAATAAATTATGAATACTACCATAATAAATAGTACCAAGATAATATCTATAATATAACCAGGTAGTACTTAAGTATTATTATTATACTTGAAATACAATTATTTTATATAAAATCATAGTTAAATCATATATTTTATATTCTTTACTTTTTGTAATTATTTCTAAATCAATGAGTTCAAACATAAGTTTCCTTTTAAAAATCAACATCAATAAATTGAGTTTAGGACTGTTTATTATCATAATGCTTAGGAGTGATGACTGGTTAACATAGTACCTAAAACTCAACTGATTGAATTTTTTTTTTTACTCTAATCCTGCTGGTGTTAGGTTTTTGAAAACTTTTCCCAGGGATTTTTGAGATACAAGTGACTCCCAATCATCCCACAAAACAAACATAATGAATTGTTGAACATAATTATTTTGAGGAGCATTATGCCTAAATCTCTTTGTACATATCCAAATTTTGCACAAGGGACCAAAGGAAATTATTACACCTGGATGATGGCCATGATGGTGACCCTGATATTAAAACCCAACCAAAAATAAATAAATAAATGAGAGGTAAGTAGGCAAAAGCATGATTGTGACCATGATAAGGCTGTCTAGGCTTATCCTGTTGCGTTTTGATTGGCTCATAGAAGCGTTTTTGCTTGGTCCAATGTCTTTGCCGTAATCTGTCTTCAAGTTTTTTTTTAGCTTTTTCATAAAAAACACCATCCATTTTCCATCTTTTAAGTGAATTAATTTTATGGTTTTTAATTAATTTTATAAGACAATATCTTAATTAATTTTTTGTTAAATAATTAATATTTTTATAATACTTTTCTACCTTTATTTAAATAATTAGTACTAGTTAAAAAAGAACTAATGACCTTTTAAATAATATGATTTTAATATATATATATATATATATATATATATATATATATATATATATATATATATATATATATATATATATATATATATATCATTAGACCCCACATTATTTTCCCTTATTTCCATCACAAAAACAATTGAAACATACATAAATTAGTATTTCACATTATTTTCCCTTATTTCCATCACAAAAACAATTGAAACATACATAAATTAGTATTTAATAAGGAAAAATATAAGTTTGTTATAAAGTAAAATGTCATAACACTAACTTTACAAGGAAAATGTACCAATTCTATAATGAGTACATTTCTCGTAGGATTTAATTTTTTTTATCCAAAATTTACTTCTTACGTTGTATTGTGATACACAAACTTAAGACATTTCTCATTTATGGATGTTATACTTAATTTATGGATAATGAATAACCTAATACATGTTTATGCCATAAACTTTCATAGTTAAAAAATATAAAAAATATAGTTGATGTTATTTTTTTTTTCTTATTTCTTTCATTAAGACAATGGAAACATTAATATAAATAAGAGTTTTTTTTTAAGAGAGGAAAAATAATAGTTTATTATAATGTACAATGTTATTCCACTAATCATATAAGGAAAATGTATTAATTATATAATAGGTGTATAAGGTTTCATTTCTCATCGGATTTAATTTTTTTTTTATTCGAGATCTTTTTTCTAGGTCATATGCTAATACACCTACCCAAGACGGTCTTTATAAACATTGATTGATGTCATACTTAACTCACACATAATTATGACATCAATTATATTTTCTATAATTTTTAATTGATGAAGTTTATGTCATAAACATATACCATGTTATTCATTACGTGTAAGTTAAGTATGACATCCACTAATGTGTATAAAGTATGTGATAGGTTGCTGTGTTAGAATACAATCTAAGAAAGGTATTTTGAATAAAAAAAATATTCAAACCAAATGAGAAATGTAAGCTTATACACATATTATATAATTAGTACATTTGTCTTGTACAATTAGTATATAATACAGTAAACCATTTTTTTTTACAAAGCCTTATTTTTCCTTATTAAAAACTAATATGTTCATATTTTTAATGTTTTGATGACAAAATTTAAAAAAATATGACGTCAACTATATTTTTTTTGTATTTTTTTAATTGAAAAAGTTTATGATATAAACATGTGCTAAATTATTCATTTTAAGTATTGCATCCACCACCAATTTGAAAATCTACATAATAAAAATGCTTTTATTTTTTAAAATTTTTATTTATTCAATATTTATAATTTTTTTAATCTATTTTTATTTTATGCAATTAATGTATTAAATATAAACATATTCAACAATAGAAATGACACTTAGCAAAACATATAAATGGGGTACTAATATTTTAAATAATAATGATAATATAAAATCTCTTAAATTATATAAAATATTATATTTTGTTACCTATTTATAATATTTATAATGTTCATATTATGATCTCCTTTTTATATTTTTGCACTCAAATTTTTATAAAACTAATTTTTTAAGAAATATATACATAAATTATTATCCACATGGGTTAATATTAAAATATTTATTATTTATAATATTTGTAAAAATGGAGGATGATTTATATGAAAAAAAAAAAACTAAATTGTACTATACAGGAAGATTGGATGGCAATTGGGGGTGAAGGGGTTTG
Source organism: Tetrastigma voinierianum (assembly GCA_016808115.1). Taxonomy (NCBI): domain Eukaryota; kingdom Viridiplantae; phylum Streptophyta; class Magnoliopsida; order Vitales; family Vitaceae; genus Tetrastigma; species Tetrastigma voinierianum. Next base: position 468,180 of record JAEQBH010003793.1, read on the forward strand.
TGAAGAAGTGAAGACATTTTTATCTTATCAAAATATGTCATTGGTTTTATTTTTGATGATTTGATAGACTCTTTATGAAATAGGGGTTTCATCTAAAATCATAATTACCCCTTAAATAAGTGGGTGTAAAGCCTAAAGGTGATGACTTCATTCAATAACATCCTTTATTAAACATATGAGTTGATTGAGATTGAATAATTATGGTTTTGATGCTCTAAAAAGTTTACCAATTCTTGATAATTTATTGCATTTACCAATATATTTGATTAAGCTAGAAAATTGTTACCAAGTTCACAAATAATTACTTTTTAAAAATGTTATTAAAATAATTGAATCACGCCAAGGCATTATATTACACGCCAAAAACAATCATAATATTTAAAAAAAATCTAAAATATATTAAAGAAAAAACACTTTGAATAAATTTATGGTAGGATGATAACGTTGATTTTACCCAAAGAGGGTGTTGTCATGTCTATATGATATAGCCATACAAAAAGAGTGATTATCAAACAACATATATTGCAATTTAATGTCATTTTCATTCAAAGTTGACAACCTATTTCTACTTCTTTGGGTGGTGGATTGCCTTAGTATCACCTCAAATATTGAATTTTTTGTATTTTTTTAAAAAAATCGGTTATATCCAAAATAAATGGAAATTTTCAGTTCGTTGTTCAAACGACCACCATTGAAAAATGCCAAAAATTTTTTAAAGATTTTATTAGTTTTAAATTTAAAAATGATGCTAATTGAAAAAGAAGAAAAAAAAACATTTCATTATGTGGGAAAACATATGAGAATATCTTGGCACGTGTCTAAGCCTCACACGTGTGCCATTCTACCCAAAATGATAATGACATGAAACATTATAGAATGTAAATAGGTGACCAATTCCATGTTAATTTCTTTCGTACCTCATAATTTATGATCTGTAAATAAAATCATTCAACCAATTTAAGATTAAGACTGAATGATTCCAAGCCAACCACGTCCTGACAAAAGTGGAACTTTTGAAGGTCCACTTTCATCTTGTTATGCATCATTTTTAAAATGTAATTACTGACCTATGGTAACAATGTTTTAAAATTTCACCTGAAGTGATCTTTTCGATTTAATTTGAATTTGGTTTGATAATGGTTCGATCAATGATTCAATGATTGAATCGTAAATTACTTATTTTTCTAGTTTAATCATAGGTTCGAATTTGATTTGATCATAAACTACTTATTTTTCTAGTTTAATCACATATTCTATTTTTAAAATATTGATTTTTCACCTATATTCAATAATAATAATAATAATATTTTAAACAACTTATTTTGATTCAGTTTTTTCCACGTCACCAAAAAAAGTGCATGTAATAGACTTCTAATTTAGGAAAATGGCACGAGATGAAATGGGCTTGCCGTGGATCGTGAGACGCCTAGACACAATGAATGTGCCCATTGTGCCTCACAATCATCCATGGCCAGTTCCCAATGGACTAATTCCCACCCTTCCGCTCTCTACCTCTCCCTAATGGTTTAGAAATTTGGTAATCTCATAAATGCAAGTCCGTTTTCGAAGATTGAGTTATAAAATATTTCATATAGTTAATGAATTTCAATAATACTTATTTATCATTTAAGATTAAAATTTTATTTTAAAAAACATAGATTTTAAAAAAAATAAAGTTCATCATTTGAACATGTAAAATTGGCTTTATAATAGACGAGCTTTTATAGATTAAAAAAAAATTAATTGTCAGCAAAAGTTAAAAGTACATCAATAATTTATGTTGAGGGTATTGACTTGGTAATATTTTGTAGGCATATACGTTAATTTGAATTAATACAAGTGGTTAAGACCAATGAAGGCTTACCATGTTAGGTGGACTCCCATTTATAAGTCTATTTTCTACTTTTAAATCTATAACAGCTATGTCAAATAATGCAAATGTGTAGGTATTCACATCTCTGTATCATTAAAACCCATAGAAGTGCCATTTTTAATAATTACATTAATCATGTCTGTAAATTAAATATTATTTAGAATAAGATATATGATCAACATACGTAAACTTGAAAAAAGAAAAAAAAAAAGGAAAAAAATTTATCATATTCAATTTCAAACCAAAGGTAGGGTTTTTCATTATTGCTGAGTTATCAATCAGTTATGCTTTTTTCAGTTTTCTGTGTTTGTAAGCTTTTCTTAAAACTTTTGTGGTCTTATATTTTTTTTATATGCCCACTTTGCCCTTATTAAATATATTTAACTTTCCACCACCAAAATTTTAGCTTTTCCAGGTGAAAATTATAGAGGGAGTCTTTACGGAGGGTGCTAGTCTACCAAAAGTTGCGTTGCACCTTCACTAGTCGACAATCCTGACCATCCATCTGTCAACAACTTCATGGGCCCAGTTGTATGAGTGCGTAAGATGGCAAAAAGCCAGACGTTTTGATCATGATTGTCACATCGATTCTATTGCTGTGTTTCAGAGATATAATTAAAAATACGAGAAAAGGGGAGTCGTTTGACAGAAAAGTACAGAGAGGCAGAGGCTATTCAAGGAAAAAGAATGAGGGCAGTTTTGTCAATATAGAAAAGAATCAGGACAAAACAGGCGTACAAACCGAGACCTTCGCCGAGCTCCAATCTGCTCCACACCATCACCATGCATGTGACCCTTCTGAAACTCTGAAACCCTGAAACCAGAGAGAGAGCCTCTCATCTTTCAGACTTTCTCCAATCTCTCCTTCCTCACTTTCTCCTCTGTAACTTTTAGGGCTCTTTTTTTTTGGGCTTTTTTTTGTAAGGCACTGTAACCTTAATTCATCCCACTGTTGTGGATTAAAGAAGAAGCGAAAACGAAATTCATCAAAAATTTTACGGATATATATATATTTTTTAAGCCGAAAATCGAACTGCCAACAACCCATATTTTCAATCTCTTTTTCTTTGTCCGCACTTCATCTTGAACCAAATAACGAAAGACCCATCTCAACTGATCTTTTGTGGGTGTTGTTGTTTGGGTTTTGGTTTAAATGAGATGGCGGACTTCATCAGACCCTCTAAGAACAGAGGGTTCTATGTGAGGATGAGGTTCTTGCATAATAAGCAGGGGAGGCAGGATAAGAGATTCTGCTTCAGGTACTTCAAATGGGTTATCTGGTTGTCTCTGTCTCTCTATTTCTTCAGCTCTTACCTCATAACCAACCACCCCAGGAAGCTCACCTCTATTCCTCAGGTTGCCGTCTCTAATTCCAAAGCCTCTCGTGCTCTATTTGAAACCCTTAACACCACCGTCCAACACCAACCCAGAGACCACCAAGGTTTGATGATTATATTTAGTTTTTTGTTTTTTTTTCTTTCTGTTTTCGATTATTTTGGGTTACCAATTTGTCTTTTGATGCAGATTTCTTTACGAATTTGAAGGTATATATCTATGATTTGCCGTCAAGATACAACGTTGACTGGTTATCAGAGCTGGATGGCAAACCACCTCTTCGCTTCGGAGGTCGCCTTACACAGGGCTCTGCAGGAGAGCGACGTACGACCTTTGACCCATGGCGTTGATTTCTTCTTCTTCGTCCCCGTCTACGTTTCCTGTAACTTCAGCACTGTAAATGGTTTTCCCTGCCATCGGGCATGCGCGACCCTTTGGCATCCGCGATTCAACATATCTCCACCCAGTTGCCGTTCTGGAATAGGAGTCTCGGCGCTGACCACGTCTTTGTCGCCTCTCACGATTACGGAGCTTGCTTTCACGCCATGGTTTGAACATACAAACCCATTTATCATTTCAAAATATCTGCGTATTTTGGAAATGTTTCTCGTGTTTTTCTAAATTTCTTTTGATTTTTTCTGCAGGAGGATGTAGCCATCGCAGATGGGATACCAGAGTTCTTGAAGAAATCTATCATTCTGCAGACCTTTGGCGTCAAATACCAACACCCGTGTCAAGACGTCGAGAATGTGTTGATACCGCCATACGTCTCGCCGGAGAAAGTACAGTCGACCCTCGATTCAGCTCCAGCGAACGGCCGGCGTGATATTTGGGTGTTCTTCAGAGGCAAAATGGAAGTCCATCCCAAGAACATTAGCGGACAATTTTACAGCAAGTAATATAATCATTACCCCTTAATCAAACTGCTAATCATGTCGCCTAATTACCAATTTACCCCTCTTGTTGATAATTTCAACTTTTTAACTTCTCCTCTTGTCCGCCCTCTCTCTTCCAGGGCTGTGCGAACGGCGATATGGCAAAGGTACAGTGGGAACCGGAAATTTTATCTGAAAAGGCACAGGTTTTCCGGTTACCAGTCAGAAATCGTACGGTCTGTCTTCTGTTTATGCCCACTTGGTTGGGCGCCGTGGAGCCCAAGACTAGTTGAATCGGTGGTTTTGGGGTGCGTGCCGGTCATCGTAGCCGATGGCATCCGGTTGCCCTTCTCCGACGTCATACGGTGGTCGGAAATATCCCTCACGGTGGCTGAAAAGGATGTGGGAAAGTTGGGAATGATTCTTGACGGCGTGGCAGCCACCAATCTATCAACTATTCAAAAGAATTTATGGGACCCAGCGAACAAGCGGGCCCTACTTTTCAACAATCAGGTGCAAGAAGGTGACGCCACGTGGCAGGTTCTTAATGCTCTATCGCAAAAGCTAGAAAGATCACAGAGGCGGTCAAGGCTATCTTCGAACAGGCATTCGACACGTGACGTCTGGTGATTGGAGGATGGAAATGCCAGCTGTAGAACGTCCTTTACACGACGTGGATACGGATGCATGGGATTAGTGGAGGCCAGCTCGACTCTGTTGTACAGAGAAGTTAGATTATATTATAGTGAAGCAGAGGGGAGGGGAGGGGCCCACCGCTGCAGAGAGAGAGAGATATAAGATTGGATTGTGTAAGCATGTGAATTTTTGCTGACATGGCGAACCCTGATTGGAGCTTCTGCACGACACTGAGTTAAATGTTGGAGGAAAAAAAAAAAACAATTTAAGAATAAGATGGGAGGGACCGACGACTCCTAATGTTGAAGGCCAGTAAATAAATAAAATTCCACAAAAAATCAATTTATTTCACATACTATGAAAGTGGATTGAATGCTGTTGGAAATTGGGAAGACACTACTACAAAATGATACCTTAATTTTATAAAGTGATGGACTTTGGGTAGGCTGAGGAGTATGACTAATCTTTGAGGGGCATGCATGATAAATAACTTAAGGTTATCATCGAAGTGTGGACTTTCTATGAATAGTGGGGGGTTAGGCTTTCTAGGTAGTGGATGGTCAATTATTTTATATATTTAAAATAATGAGAATGGGGAAAGGACGAAGGAGAGTTACTTAAAAGAGACCCTCACAGCTGTGTGAGTCTGTGACAAGAAGGGAAAGGGTGGGGGTTGGGTGTCAGATAGAGCTTTAAATAAAAATAAATAAATATGGGACGGTGGTGGTGCTGCTCACTGCTCACTGCTCACTGCTCAGTCACGGATTCGGAATCGAGATGTGCTCAACGACAACTCTCCACGTTGTTTCCCTATTTATATCTTTTATTTTGAATTTTTTGACTGAAAAGGTCTCTGTTCTTCTCTGTCCCATTCTCTCATTTTCTTTTGTAAATTTTTTGGGATGAAACCTCGTTGGCGGTGGGAGTGGAGGGGCTGACAGTGGTGGCAGTGGCAGTGGCAGTGCATCGCCCTTTTTCACGTTCCTTAAGATTGTCAGTTGTGATTTCATGAGCTACAGCTCCATGTCCGGCCCGTCCAACTGTTTGGGCTTCAGTTTGTAGCCCGGTTGACGAGTATAACGGTCTGTGGGCCTGGTCTTCTACTTGGAAGCTACATACTATTTAAATTATGAGTCCGTTTGGATAAAAAAATTTAATACTGTTGTTTTTTTTCAAAAACAAGGATATGATCTTTCTTTCTTTTTTTTTTTAATATGAATAATATAGAAAACACTAAATTCATAAAATAATAAATAAAGTCAAGAGAATTTATCTATGTTTTTGAAAAACTGTTCTTAAAAACAATAACCAAATACGCCCTATATTTCTACTGTCCAACTAATCATCCAGTGAATAATTTAGTTTTGAGTTTCATACACGATTAAATCGTTACGTTGTGAACAAATTATGAATAAAACCAATCATTGCAAGACATGTGGTGTCCTATAAAAGGCCAACTAAGAAATGAATCTCTCAGCTTGTATGGACCATTACGTCAAGTTCCATTATTTAGTTTATATAAATTTAGCTTGTAAGAAAATCAACAACCGACCTTAGCTCAGTTGGTAGAGCGGAGGACTGTAGTATGGGCAGATGATCCTTAGGTCGCTGGTTCGAATCCGGCAGGTCGGAATTTTTTCGCAACCTTCATTTCTTTTATAGGGTTTTGTTAAAGGTTTGTAATGTTATGTATCCCATAAAGTTGATATAAATGGGTATAATCTTTCTTTTAGTTAATTCCACTACCTATACATGGGAGATTTTACTGGATTCTGAGCTACCTTAATATTCATCAAAAATTTATGACCTTGTTTGATGGATAGCTGCCAGGTCAAAATTATGGATTATCTGGATTTAGAGATCACGCTGTATGCGAGATTTGCCACTACACATTTAAACTGTCCCTTAAATAGAGATTATATAAATGAAATATTGTTGTTCAAATCACATTATTGATTTTGATCTTGGTATTCACAATCATAATCCACTAACATTGATCCCTCTCTCATAATATATAGAATTGATTATATTTACTATTAATTACATGTAACTGTTATGACTATACTTAGACAAAACTAAGGTATTATTATATATTTACATAATAATATTACAGAATTAGCAACCTTATATTTTAAAATTTTAAATTACCACTTTTTTTGTAAATAGTGTTTTAATTCTTCAATAATAGTATACTTTATTTCTAATACACTCACCTTATAAATCTAAATTATTAACAAAAAGAAAAAAGAAAAACTCAACAATAAAATGTGTTAATGTCTTTATCAGTCATTTTTTATAATTAAGTAACTATCAGCTAAATAAGTAGCTATTAGCTATGTCACGCCCCGAAACCCACCTAGGCACGATCGCCAATTCACACACCCTCAAGCCTTCAAACAAGGTTTCCAGCGAAACGACACTCTAACCTTTTTGTAACCTGATTTTATTCCAATTACCAAACGTATATCTGCAGGAATGCGCAACCTTCTCAAATTCATAAATTCTCCAAATTCAAAATTACACGCCGATAATAAATATTCAAATCTCTCACTATGACAAGGCATATAAAGCTGCTCGCATTATAACAATATTCAGATCTCCCAAATCTAACTTTTTACTAATATGGGCAAAACTTAATGTTATCATCCGGCGGATTCTTCAGTAATTAACTTTCAAAACCGATATTTCACATAAACATTTAACTTATTAGTTCAACATGATCCAACACAAAGCTTTAATCAAACTTAATGATGACGAATCCCCAACCCAGGCCATCACCTCGCTGAAACCAAAAAACCAAAATATGTCAACGAATGGGAGTGGAGCCTGTGCCTGGCCGTGTTAAATACTAATACATTTCAATACTGACTGTGTTTTCAATCATATAACAAATAGAGATGTTTTTCATCAACTTTTTTGATTCAAAATGTTTTGAACATTAACAAAAATATACTTCAAAAACATTCTCATATCCATTTCAAATCGCTCATATCAAATGTGATCCAAACAATTTCATATCAAATTTCGATTCAAACACTTTCATATCAAATTCAAAATCAATACATTTCAAATATATTTTTCTCCTCGGGTCATCAACATCACCCGCCCACGACGCTGGGATTTTCTTAAATGGGTGGTTGCTACCAAGCAAATCGCTCCTTAAGGTGGATCTAACCAAACACTACCAAGACCTGCAGAATCCCCAAATCCAAACCCCTTATGTCGGGGTTCAAATCACACCATATTCCCACCAAGAAAATGCAAAAGGTCAACTATTATATCCCAAGGCTGACAATGTAATGTCGACTATTATATCCCTTGCTGACAAGGGCCAAATAGCCAACTATTCCCGATGGCCGAACTAACCAGAGTCAATATTTCATTCAAGTTTCAAATTACAAAACATCATATCTCCACATACATATTCTTCGTGAAACAAAACAAATCTCAAAAGTACAATCACACAAAACTACTTTTTTGATCCATGGATAATCAAATAAATAAAAGTAAAACTTTTCATAAACCAAGATTTATATATAATCTTAATTAAAATAATTTTCTTATCCTCAAACGTAAGAAACAAACAATTTTCTTTTTAAAATCTGCATTAATATCCCTTACATCAAACACATATATATAAAAATAATAATTCTTTTCGGTTCGTATTAACCCTTAGCTCAAAGGAGTACTCAAAAGCTTTGAAAGAGCTATCCAAGAATTTATCTCAATGAAATATTCTCCTAAAATAATAAAGCGAAGAGACTATCATCATTACTTATTTATTCTTAAAACTTTCCTAATTTGATATTCTCAACAATTATATTATTTTTGTTCAATTCTCAAAATATATCGGGACAACTATTCAAATGATAACTATTTGAATTAGGTAGTTTTACAAATTTTATAAAACTCATATTCTTTCGATTTTAAGTTTAATAATTTATTTATTTTTATGATCTTATCAAAATATATGTATTTATTTCCTATAATTGCTACCAATATTCTAATCATATTCCTTATCTAATAAAATCTCAATCCTTAATAAAATATTTACTTCACAAAAATACATATATATATATATTTAAATACTTATCAAATACATATATGTGATACAAAATTCAAATTCTTTCAAATTTATCCTATTTGTTTATCATTATTTTCTTTCAACAATTATCCTTAAATATTTTTTCATTCTCATACTCAAAGTAATTTAATATGACACCACCAATCCTTATTTTATTTTATTTCTAAAAAACAAAAGTGTAATCTAAATCTGACTTTTTCAGGGTTGATCTAAACCGAAAAGAAAATTGTAGTGAATCTACATCAAAGAAATCTAGAAAAGTAAATGAGGAAGATCTTACCTAGAGAAATTTGTTCTTCAAAACCTTGCATCCGAAAGTTCGCATCGCCTGGAATTTACCCACAAGAGAAATTCAAAGAAGAATAGAAATGATTTTATTTTTCTTACTCCACTTATACCTGAGGTATCTATTCGAAGTTACCTTTACCCCTCTTTCATTAATTCTTACCTATTATGATTTGTCATTATACCTCTTTTTTACATTAAATTACATCTGATACCACAGATTTGTCATTATACCTCTTCATGTCATTATACCTATTTTATTTCCAATTTATACCTCTTTCATGTCATTAAATTAATTGATAACTATTATGATTTGTCATTATACCTCTTTCATGTCATTATACCTATTTTATTTCCAATTTATACCTTTTTCATGTCATTATTATTTTCCTTAATTTATACATATACAAATTCCTGTCATTATTATTTTCCATAACTTATACAAATTCCTATCATTATTATTTTCCCTAACTTATACCTATACAAATTCCTGGGTGTTACATTCTCCCATTCTTTATAAAAGCTTATCCCCCAACCTTCGAATTTACTTCAGAGCTCCGAAATAAATAATTCGAGAATGTTTTTCTCTATCTCTTTTCAACTCCCAAGTGGCCTCTCTTTGATACCATAAGCACTACTCCATTAGACTTTTACCAACTTGACAACAAAGATGTCGTAGAACCTTATTCATCACATCCACACAATTTGAACTGCAAAATGCACCTCTTCATGTCAATCCTATAACTAAATAAGCGCTTTAACTCCACAACAAGAGTAGAAGCATCGAAACATATTTCGCCACATGGAAACATAAAACACATGAATTTAAGACAGTATGAGGGTGCAAGGCTACTATATGCTACAGACTACTCTTCTGATATTTCAAATATTCACAAATCATGATCAGTTTTCCTTTTCTCAAATGTATTTTCAAATCTCCAAATATCTCAATTCAAACTGACAAGCAACTTGTTGATACAACACAATCACCACAAATTCAAATAATTTCAATATTGCTTGGAATTATCAACATAACACTTGTGTGTACCTTGATTTTCTTCCATATTCTCTTCAATCGGGATTATCCTTTCAATAGTTAATTACACAAGTTCATGTGTTAATTATTGTTATTTTTTTCTCCAATATGATCATAACACATAGGGGATCATAAACTTCTACCATAAACCTTTCTGAAGATATAATCTCATTGCTAGCTTAAAATTATTCTACAAGAAAATTTAACCAAAGGTAATAACTCATTCTGGTTACTTTTCAAGTTTAAAATAATATATCTCAACAAATATTTCCAATTTGCGATTACTTTCCTCAATCAGTCATTAGTTTAAGTATGAAAGCTACTATCAAAACTAACTTAGTACTTCGATTTTTTTTTTTTTTTTTGACGAAGTCAAAATCTAAAAGTAAAATAAGAATTCTTATTACATACTATAGAATCAAATATTTCATACATTATCAAATTTTAATATCGTGGAAGCTAGTCTGATAAAAATTATTAGACTTTATCCATAAACAAATCATCATAATGAAACATTGTCATCAACTAAGGTTCTTGGTAATCCTATCACAAAGTCCATGGTAATAAGTTTTTCACACTCATTTAGAAATATAAAGTAGTTGCAAAGTACTATTATGTCTTTGATGTAAACCCATATACGATCACACTGAACCCAAAGTCACAAATAATGTAATACCTACTCATATCCGACCATCAAAATTTGTCTTAAATATTTAAACTTTGCATCCTTTTTAGGGTAGATCATGTTTAAAGTAATAAACTCTCTCAAAAGTCTCCTTATGTCTCCATTATTTAAGACATTAAGTCTATTCAAATTTCAAGATCTTATTGTCTTATTAAACATAAACAATTGTTCCAAAAGTTCAACTAGTTTCAACACCTATAAGATTCCAATCTCAAACAAATTAGCTTGCACTATAATGCTCAAATAAGAATCCCTAAAATCCAAAGGTATAACACTTGACTTCAAACATCACAAATCATACAATAACTATTTATGATACAACCTTTAAATGATTTCAAGAATCTACTTTTTTCTTATTTAAGGCATAAATCACAAGATTTCATTGTTTTATTAAACAATAATGTCATCATAATCCTTGCAATTGTATCAATATCTTATATTTCTGCTTAAAATCATTTTAAGAAGACAAAGACTGTGAACTGATAAACTATGAGTATATTATAAAACAAAAATGTCTTCTATATCTAAGTAAAATCTATTTACCTAACTTCAAATTATTATTATGTCAAGGTAGTTTTCTATCTTAAAATAAATGTCTATAAGTATATCAATTTTTTCCATGTTGCATAAGAACACAAATATAAAATCCTAATGAAAGATGACTGGCTATGCAAAAACAAATCTTTGTAAACCCAATGAAATAAATCAAAATAAGAGTTGCTACCACTTCTGTTTCCTTCACTCTATGAAGCTATCATCATAGTTATAAGACCAATCAACACTACGCCAAAATATAAGATAATCTTATAGAGACTTTAATAATTTATTTGTAGTACTAATAAACCCAAGAAACTTCAAACTTTAATAATAATAATATAAGATCTTTTAAATTTCAAATTGTTTTCTATCACCATCACATCACTTAAACACTTACAACATTTCTAAGCAAATAACTACTCCTGCAAGATCAGCTTATGCGTGAATAATTTATCCACATGTTTCCCTTCATCTAAACTCAAGATAACTTAAAATATGGAAAGAAAATATTTTCCTGAAACAATCAATAAATAGTATAGTGTTCAATCATCCCCAAATCAAACAAAACCTTAATGTTTAAGGACTATTGTTTAATTCAATATTCTAACCAATCGTCATATAAAATAACTTCAAACCACCATATTGTCCATAATGACATGTTCTATAGAAGTATACCAAATCATAATTTCACTTTGATAAAGTATATTCACTAAACCAACAAACAATACAAAGGAAAAGAGTGTAGTGAACTTTAACTACTTCATCAAGAAATATTTATCTAACATACCTTGTAAAGTGTAATGTTAAGAATACTCAAACGGATATGAACTATATCAACTAATATGTCACTCAAATTATCCCCATAATACAAATCCTTAAAACAAGTCTCGTTAAGATAATAAATCCGCCTCGATTCCACTCGGGAGCCAATTTTTCAGAATTGTCACTCAAAATGAGAACCATCACTCCCATTCCTCTTCCTTTGTCAGTTCTACACCAAGGAAGCTCTTCACATTTTCTCCAATAAGGGCTCATTTCAATTTCCTTTGAATAATCAAACTTCGACTGATATCCCATTCTTCAAATAAGGCTTTAGTCCATCCTAAACTTTAATGCTTCCCTCCTCTCAGAGCAATTAACCCGTGAGGAAACAGATAGTTCTAGAACTTAGCTCACTGGGCCACTCTACAACCTCTTCTGTCTAAACAGATAAATTCCTCCCACCTTTTGTCGTCGAAGGCTATCAAAGAGTACTTTAAAAAACGCCTCCTTAAACTATCTCCAAACAATAGGCCCTTGATCCTTTAAAAGCCTTTTAGTCATGAGCCACTAATGATCCGCCTCTTTGTCTAACATAAATGTTGCATAAGATGCTTTTTTTTTTTTTTTGCTCTCAAAACAATCAATGACAACAAAGAATTTTCTATCATCATAATCCGCTTCCGCCTCATTGACTGAGGTATCTGAAAATAAGTGACCTAACTTCTAAAGTCGTCAGCTGAGCCACTCCCACTAGATGAGGTGATCACTTCAATTACTTCCAGCTCTACCGCCTCTCAACCAATCCAGCCTAAAGTCCCTAAAGCCTTCGTGACTATAAAGCCTCGGAGGAGGTATCATCATTAGCCCGACTATTTTGGAAGATGCAAGTCTCTTAGCGCATGGTGTTCTATAAAGTAAAGGTATAAACTAATTTAGTCATTAAGAAGCTAAGTAAGTAAGTTAGAATTGTAGGGAATTAAAGGAATAAAACTAGATGAAGTTGAAACTTAAGCCAATGCATCACTCATCTATTCCCCAAAGGTAAACGAAGTTCCCATCGAGATCATAACCTATAGCTCGATATCACTGTCACGCCTCGAAACCCACTTTGTGGCATGATCGCCACTCACACACCCCCGCCACCAAGGTTTGAAGTGTGAAACGACACTAGCCTTTTTTGTAACTGGATTTTTGTCCAATTACCAAACGCATATTCAGAGTAAATGTGCAACCTTCTAAATTCATAAATTCTCCAAATTCAAAATTACATGCCGATAATAAATATTCAAATCTCAATTATGCATGTCATATAAAGTTGTTCAGAATATAACAATATCTAGGATCTCCCAAATCTAACTTTGTACTAATATAAAAATGAATGTTATCATCCAAGTGACTTTCTCAATTAACTTTCGTATATTTCATTATAAACATGAACTTATTAGTTCAACATGATCCAAATACAAAGTTCTAATCAAATCCTAATGATGACGATCCCAACCTAGCCATCACTCCTGCTTAAAACTAAAAGATTCGAAAATATGTCAACGGAACGGGAGTGAGCTCAAAGCTCAATAAGAAAATACTAATACATTTTCATGGATCAAAAAGCTTTCAATCATATAACAATGTGAGATGTTTTCATCAAACTTTGATTCAAAAAATAAGTTTGGAACATTAACAAAATATACTTCAAAACATTCTCTATATTCTATTTCAAATCGCTTCATATCAAATGCGCATCCAAACAATTTCATATCAAATTTTTATCTCAAACACTTTCATATCAAATTCAAAATCAAATACATTTCAAAGATATTTTCTCCGTCATCAAATATCAAATGTGGCTTCGCTAGTGGGACTTTCAAATGGGTGGGTTAGCCGCAATTGCTCTTTAAGGTGGACTAATCAAACACTACTTAGTACTAGTGTAACCTTCAACCAAACCCTTAAGGCTTGGGTTCAACCAATTATGATTCTACTAAGAAAATGTAAAATGTCAACTATTATATCCCGTTGATAAGTGCCGAATAGTGTCAATTATTATATCCCACACAAGGCCAAATAGTGTCAACTATTATTCCCGTTGACAGGTCCTAATCCAACAGAGTCAAATATTTCATTCAAAAGTTCAAATTACAAAACATCATAGTTCTCAATATATCTTGTAAACAAACAAATCTCAAAAGTACAATCTCTGCCACAAAACTACTTTTTATCCATGGATAATCAAATAAATAAAAGTAAACTTTTATAAAACCAAGATTATATATAATTCAATTAAAACAATTTTCATCCTTCAAATGAAGTAAAACAAACAATTTTCTTTAAAACAGATTAATATCCTTACACGTACATATATATAAAAATAATTTTTCTAAAGTCGATAGAATCCCTTATTCTGTAAAGGAGTACTCAAAGCTGTTAGCTAATCCCAAGCACTTCATCTCAATGAAATATTTCTCCTAAAATAATAAGGAAGAGACTATCATCATTACTTATTTATTCTTAAAACTTTCCTAATTTGATATTCTTAACAATTATATTATTTTTTGTTCACCTCAAACATATTGACAACTATTCAAATGATAACTATTTGAATTAGGTTTTACAAATTTTATAAAACTCCATATTCCTTTCTGATTTTATTTTAATAATTTATTTATTTTTATGATCTTATCAACATAAGGTATTTATTTCAGTAATTGCTAAATAATTTGGTTTCAATCATATTCCTTATCTAATAAAATCTCAATCCTTAATAAAATATTTATCACAAAATACATATATTTAAATACTTATCAAATACATATATGTATACAAAATTCAAATTCTTTCAAATTTCAGACATCATCCATTCGTTTATCATTATTTTCTTCACCAATATTCTAAATATTTTTTTCATATTCCCTCATACTCAAAGTAATTTAATATGACACCACCAACTCTTATTTTATTTTATTTCAAAAACAAAGTGTAATCTAAATCGACTTTTTCTGTGTGGTTGATCTAAACTAAAGAAAAAATTTAAAGAATCTACATCAAAGAAATCTAGAGTAAAATGGAGTGAAGCATCTACCTAGAGAAATTTGTTCTTCAAACCCTAGATCCGAAGTCGCACGTCCTCTCGAAATTCTGCAATTCATCGAAGAGAAATTCAAAGAGGTTAATGAATGATTTTATTTTCTTACCCAATTTATACCCGAGGCATCTATTACACCCTCATTAATTTTACCGCTATGATTTGTCATTATACCTCTTTCAGGTCATTAAATAATTAGATACCCAGGCTTACTTTGTCATTATACTCTTTCATGTCATTATACCTATTTTATTTCCACTTATACCTCTTCATGTCATTAAATTAATTGGATAACTATTATGATTTGTCATTATAATTCTTTCATGTCATTATACTCCATTTTATTTCAATTTATACCTTTTCATATGTCATTATTATTTCTCCTTAATTATACATATACAAATTCCTCATTATTATTATTTTCCATAACTTATACAAATTCCTATCATTATTATTTTCCCTAACTTATACCTATACAAATTCCTGGGTGTTACAAGCTATCAACTAAATTTTATCAAACATATTTATACAAACAATTGATATAATCAATTACTCGAATAAGCTAATATAGTCAATTATAAACAAACAATTAAATTATCAGCTATCCATTAATTGCCAAAGAGGGCCCGTATACTTTCTCATTAAATGAACATGTTTTTGTAAGGAGACCTTCCATACGTGTGATTGATTGTCTTTATAATAAGAAGAAGGTACTGTGTTTCTTACCTTACATTATAAAATTTAGTGTTTTTGAGAGAGACAATTAATTAAGATTTCACAATGAAATTTTATCTCAATAGAAGGTAACAAGTGAACACTCGAACCCAGTCTCGTTTAGTTAAACCACTTCCCATCTCATCCCGTTTAAAAAAATTAAAGGGGCAAGGCAAATTTGACGATAATGGAAAATTCTCATATTGGTCTCATTTTTATTTTTTATTATGTTGGGTTTATGGACATGGGCTCAGACATGTATTCGACCACCTGCATCTATCGATGCCTCATAAAAGATACTTTTTCTGAGAGGCGTAAACTGCACCTATAAAATAGGGACTAAGGATTAATTTCTCCTGCTTGTTTTTCATAAGAGAATTATAGAAGGGAAATAAATATATGTTCTTTTGTGTAAATCTACTAGAATCATCAAAACAATAACAAATTATTCGCTTAGAAACATTAGAAACAGACTCCATTTGTGATCTAATTCTTGCCTGAAGCATTAAAGGCATCGAGATCTGCACTTCTACAAGAAAGTATGGTTTATTTCCACTGTAAACGAGTGAAATCTTTTATATTATATTAAAACTAATATATATTATAAATAAATATCATATGATATTTTTTTATTAAATAAATTTATATTATTATTATCATATGTTAAAATATAAAATAAAAATGAAATAATATAAAATCTCCAACGTTAGATCTGCCTTCGTGAAATCTAGTTGTTCGCATATACTGCTAAATGGTACGCTTGATTTTCACGATTTTCTGAGCTGAAGCCAGTTCAATTCGTGGACCTAAAATTGATTTTGAGAAAATATTTGTAGTGAAAATAAATTAAGTAAAGTTCATTTAAAATAAATTAAACTTGAACCGGGACGAAATAAATTGTTTCGGGGCAGCAACAGATCCGAACAAGTCACGATCGCAATGTGGGCCAAGCATTTGAACATTAAAATGAGTTAAAAGAAAATGAGAAAAAAGGAGAACATCCATTTTGCTGGCTCGTAGCAGAGATGGAGAGAAAATACAACAAGAAAATCTAAATTTCTTTGACCGTAGTTTTGTCCGCCGAAATTTTGTCTGCCTATAAACCAGTTCATCTACTCAATGAGGCTACGCTAGTACCGAAAACACTTAGATTATTTCTGCCATATGATTCAAGTTGTAGGAGTTCGAAATCAAAGGTTCGAAGCCAAGAAGTGTCTGAGACTTCTTAGAGTTTCTTCTACTCTCAAAGAGGTAGGGATTCTTCCTACTTTGGTTTATGTTCCATTATAGAGGTTGTTTGGTTGAATTTTAATGCCCTAAGGGGTTGTTCGCCGCTACTTCCGCAAGGGACCGTCTCACAAAATAATGGGTTATGAATAGTGTCCGCTTTTGACCCTTTATGATATCCGCTTTTTAGTGGCTGATTTTCGCTAGAAAAAGGAGAATTTGACTAGTACTTTATGGAAATGTAGCTGCATCAGTGAACTTGATGTTAGGGTTTTTAACCATCAAAATTGGATCTCATAACCCAAGTCATGGCCTGCCTAAGATCACACTTCGCTGTTCTATTTTGGCCGAACCTACTATACATATTTTTGGGACCGATTTTCGGTTGGGAAAGTGAGTAATTGGACTAGTATCCTTCAAGGAAATGTAGCTCTATCTAAAGCAGAACTTGATAAGAAGCCTTTAAATTTCCAAATCAGACCTCTATAAATTCAAGTTATGGTCCATTTTCTGGAGATCACTATAGCTTAGACTGCTTAATGGCTCAGGTCCGATTCGGATCGTTAGGGACTCGCTTTTAAACTGAGTTCAAACTATTCTGTGGTCTATTATGGCTTGCTTCGAGGGCCACAAGTATCAGTTTTGGTGTAATACATTTAATTAAGAGTGACATGTTTGGCGTCAATATGTGTTCAAATATGTTGGCATGATGAATCAGGTGGTAAATGGCCACGATATGGCTTTGCTTCAGTGTCATTGATCGATCATAGAATGACAGCGTTGAATGTGAATTGCTGTATATACTTGTATGATGATATTGACATGAATGAAATGATGTATAGAAGTCATATGGTAGATGTGATCGTCGCGACACCAAAGAAGTATGGACTGTGTCGCTCATGTAGCATTCATCATGCATGTGACATGATATAACATGCAATGACATATTGCATTGCATATGCACGGGGACATCGCATGACATGGGTGTGAGTGCATGGTAGAGATCGACATTGTGTTTGATGTTTAATGGTATGTCTATATGGTAGATCATTACTGTGGTTAAAGGTTCAATGGTGAAGTTCTGCCACAATAACGCCTAAAAATGAGTCTCATCTACGCATAAAAGAAAAAAGGAAACGAAAATATGTGTCGGGTATAACAAGTAGGATAGATACCCCATCGTGAAAAACCCTAGATTCTTCAAGTTAGACAAGGGAATCCAAACATGAAAGTTCGCTGCAAAGTGTCAAGGAGTGTGAAGCCCGAGGTAGGACTGAAATTCACCTACAAAAACACACAGACTTGGTAAAAACAAGTGAATATCGAGTTTGTCCAATGGATTTTGACTATAAACAAAAGCTTGCTTTAAAAAGGTCAATATGAAACAGAAGATGTACACTTGGAGACATATGCATGTGAGGAGCCTTGAGACTCTGATATTATGATAGTGGTGAGTCACATTTCATCCATGGCATGTAGACATTTGACTAGAATGTGTATGTTTTTACTTAAATAGAAATGGCATTACATGTGTACTTAGGTGGGCAACCTCAGAGGAATTATTCTCATCGGGCATCGCTTCACCCCGTCAGGAGCCCTTCAGCATGGGAGGTGAGACTGACGCCACCTGAGGCCGCATTTGCATGGGAAGCCAGGATGTGCTTTATTATTTCTTGTAAATTTATATTAGAACAAGCACGTTTGAATATATAAAGATGATAAGAGTGTTGTAATAAATGACTTATGGACTAGTTTGTGATGAGAATTTAGGTCAGATAAGTACGTGATGGATCTCGTGTGTAATCGCATTACTCGTCGAGACTGGATGAGTTATGAAGCATCATATACGTTGTATATCATAAAGCCTTCGAACAAAGGAGACTCCTCGCCCGATTTTTGTGAAAATATGGATCCCTGACAAATGGACATAATAAGGTGGTATCGCTACCCGAATCCACAGAGTCCTGACTGGTCATTTCTAGCAAAGCCGTCAATCCTGACTCCCTGTGTTTTGGGGCATCACAACCCTGTCAGAGAAATTCTGAATCCTTGCTTTGATATGTCTCTCATGTAATACTCCCAAATTGCACTCCTACGTTTCTATAACATGTTTAGTGGTATAATAAAGGGAAGATATTTTTCCTGAATAAAATAAGGTTAAAAGAAAATTTCTAAAACTAAATTTATAATAAAATATAAGGGTAAATTGGTCATTCACTAATTTAGGACCCATGGTCAAGTAATTTAATAAGAATATATGCTAAAGTGAAAATAAGATGTCAAGATCGCAATTATTATTGAACAGAATGATGATAGTTTTAAAGGACTTAAATGAAAAAAATGGGAAAAGAATTAATATAAGGCGCCAAACATGGCCTGCTTTGAATCAAATATTCATTCATCTCTCACTTTGAAAAATGTAGAGAAAAGAAGAGAAGGGGAGAAGAGAAGAAGAAGAAGAAGAGAAGAGAAGAATATGAATGAAGGGATTAAAAGAGTGAGGTATGAATTGTTATGGATTTGGGTATGAAACTAAGATTTTTGTATGGATTGTTATGGGTTGGTGTGAATTTGTGGACTTTTATATGAAATTCCTCATCGAGCTTAGGTTTGAGGCAAAGAGTAACAGACATTTGTTAGGAGGTATGGAATCTTCCCTGAGGACAAATCTAAAGTATGGAAGTATATGGGCTTTGCGGATTAGTTTGATTTTGTGACTTTGTTAGACTTTAGTATGGAACTTACTAAGGTTTGTGTAGAACCTTGCATTTAGAGGTTATGTTTGTGTGTAGAATTGTATGGATTTTGAAATTTGGTTTATTCCTACTTTGGGGTGGATTTTAGATTGATTGTATATGGTTTTATGCCGTGTTTTTGGCATGTTTTGTGTCGTGTTTGTGGCATGTTTTGTGGCATGTTTTGTGGCATGTTTTGTGGCATGTTCAGGCATGTTTTGTACCCAATTGGGAGGATTTCAGGCCGCGACGTGCTAAGGTTCGAGACGGTTTTGGGTCAAAATTGGCAGCAAATCTGAGACAAGGAGCCTGTTGCTTGGAAGCTACGCTATCGTGTTAGCCAAAAACAAGGTTCGAGTACGCAATCACAAGGGGGGTTTCCACGCACTACGAAGAGTCCCGCACATCCCTAAGCCCAACTTCGAGGTCATAACTTTCATCCGAACTCCGTTTGATGTTCTAGACTCTATGAAACTCTCAGCCCAGAATCTATCCATATATAGCCCGATAATATTTAACCCGCAGTTCGGGAATCACGGTAATATATAACGCGGCGCCTTCACAAGGCTTTGCGCCACCTGCTCATAGGAAACTTCCAACTCTGACTACATTATAACTTCTTATCCAACCCTGCGATATTCTTCGACTCTGGCAAAGTTCCTGAAGCTCCAGAACTGTCCATATGTAGCTCTTGATATTGAATGATAGTAATATTTACAAACATACATGGTAACCATAATTATTCATGCATATAATGAAAGAGAAAAACAATATACTAATAAATGAGTGAAAATATCGATGACTATCTGATTTACACTGACCATTTATAGAATATGAGATGGTAATTCCAACACAAATATACACAATTAAGAAGTCCGCTGTAACCCAGAGAGATAGATGGGCATGCTTATTAGTGGAAAACAAGTCTATAGCATACTAATCACTGGCCCTCGTTTTAGCTCATTACAAAGACCTCTGGTCCTTATAGATATCATTGTCTCATAATGATAACAAGGCTTCTGCCCATAGATAGACAATATCTCGCACAATGATAACAACTGCCTGTTTCATGCATCAATCGTTTACATACACAAGATTCGCCCTTATAGTTTTCACTTCTAAGTTAAGGTATACGGTAAACATAAAAACAAATGACAAGTGAGTACGCAAATGAGATGTGGATGATGCCTTTTTCAACCTGAATCTGGTCAGAGCGTGTCAAGGCTGGCCTGCCGACCACGCCATCGGGTTTGGCCCAATGGGCTTGGACGCTGGGACTTTCAAGAAAAATGTTAAAAACAAAAAGGATCTACGCTCGCCTGCCTCTCCATGCCAAGCTTCTGCCTTCCCGACGAGAAAAGATTCATCGCGAGGGCGTAATGTTCTCAGCGCACTTTCGTAAATGAAAACTGGCTAAAGGCCTCGCATTTATAAAGATACGTTTTCCCACCCCATGGCAGAATGACTCTCTCATCGATGTACTCTCGCCTTATCTTCATCGATTAATAAGGATAATTGGGGTGAGCGCCATCGAGAATTATCCTACTCTTCTCGGCTGCAAGATTTATTCTGATTTACGTGATTGCCAGCCATTTAAATTCATCCTACTTTCCTTATCAAGAGATTTGGTTCGATTTACGTGATACCGTTTTGGGTTTTCAAAGTCGTCTGCTATCGGCCCTTGTACTTACCTAACTGGTCTGCAGCTTGGGTTTAAAATGGTGTCCGCGACTTAGTTTACCTTTTTCTCGTTTTCGGGTGAGTGGGCCCCGCGCCTATTTTTTAAACCCTATTATGTTGCCCCACCCGTTATCACGATCATGCAAGGCTGATCGCCAACCCAAAAGGATTTCCATCGTGGCCGCTCAGTGGTCAGGTTTACAGGCTTTTCGGCCAAACCGTCCTATGATACGATGACTTTCACTCGCGTCACTCTGTTCCTCACCTTCCCAGAATTATCCCCTCCACCCAGTTAGTACATCGCCCCTCCGTATTAAAGCTTTTTTACTTTTCTCAGTAAGTTCAGTCATCCACCAAATTTGTCCAAACTTCTTTCGGAGTTTGCGACACCGCCGAGGTAGCCTCTTTTCGCTTTATCCCGGACTGCGCGCCTTTCTTTCCTCTATGTTCCTTCTATACATAAATGGCATGGCTAGATTATTATATTCCTCATTTACCACCGTTACTCCTCACGGGTCCCGGTCGCTCTCTTCCTCGCGCATAGGAGGTGACTCGTTGTATCCGATCGGGTGGACAAGTGTTCCGATCATTTAAACGGTTGCCGAGACGCCTCTGGAACCTCCTCCCCTTGATAAAGCGCGTGTGAATTGACAAGATTAAATACCCCGTGATCTGACCCAGTCAGCCATGCGTATCGCTTCGCCTGTGGGACCGTTAGTCGAGCCTTTATATGAAACTTTCAGGCGTTATAGGCCCCCTTTGTATCTCGTGTCTGGTCCCTACATTTCACCTCCCACGCATCCAAGTGCCCAAGATGGCGTGCTTCTTCGAGGTGGCCTTCATACTGGCCTCCGCTTTCCTACACTTTTTATAAAAAGGGTCTTGCAACATTTCAACGCCTCGGCTCTTTCAACTTTCGCCACCGTGGGTATTCTGATCAGTCATTGTTTTCTTTTAGTGGACAAGGGGTTTGGGTTCCTGCAGATAAAGCTTCCGTTCTCGACTCCTTAGTGTGAAGGAAGTCAGCGAGGGCTTTCTTTTATCTATCTGCTTGCTAGTACTTCATCATCTCAGATTTCCCATCTTTCCCATAAATTTTGGAAAGAGCGCATTTTTCAGCAGGTAATGTAGTCGGGAGTACACTTCTGCAAGGAAGACACATCAAGGGCCCTTACCACAGTAGACCACTCTCGAATCACTTGAGCCATTTTCGTTTAGTTCGGCTCAGCTTTCGCGTTATGGTATCCTTTTTCATCGTCGCGCCATGTATTTCATTCCTGATCTTAGCCCCGAAGATCGAGTCGAAGCCGGAAGTCACGCTGTCTCCGAGCGACAAGCCTGATATTCCCTGACTGCCTGGGAGGTCCTCCCATTCAAACGCACTTTGAGAGGCCTCACCCTCCGTTATGAAGTTCACTCACGATGGGCCTCCCCGTTGTCGCTTCCACTAAGGGAGAGCTTCGCTCGAGTGGAGACACCGTCCCGGGAGGTCTCGGGCGTGAAGCAACCTCACTTTCTTTGAGCGGCCGCTCGCCTAAAAAGTCCCGAGGTCGGGAACGCCTTCTTCACTACCTCACCTTGTTCGAGTGTCAAGTGTCGCGCCTACTGAGGTTCCTGTGCCCTGCGCCCCCACATGTCTCGCCACAAAGGCTAAAGACGGGGAGGGTCGTTAAGCCTGGGTCGGAGGCTGGCGCCCATACCGGGCCGAGTCCGCAGCGCCGAGCCTCCCTTCGAGGGCGAAGAGTCGGGGAGGAAACCCTTCGGTCACTTGAGACGGGATTCCTCTCTCTTACTGCCGTCGCGCTGGCCGCGGCCTAATCCATTCTCAGGATTCATGATCTAAGAGGCTCGTGTCTCTACCTGGCTGGCGGCCTCGCTCGATCCCTCCAAGGGGCTCTCGTGGCTCCCGCGTCTTGGCCGTGGTTCTGATTTGTCTTAGTCAGGTTGATTTTATGTCGTGCCTGCGTGGCTACTTCCAACTCAAGAGTTTCGCAAAAAGTGTCGTGACGAACGAGGGCCACGCCAAAGCCGCTGTAGTCTAGCAAAGCGAGGTGGTCGCTTTTACTTCGAAATAGCCGAACTTTAGGATCGGGATGCAATATGACGGAGGAGTCGTGAAGTTGAGTCTGATCTGAAAGATGTCAATGACTACAGAGCGCTGGGCTATGGTAGGAAGAAAAAGGCCCTAGAGTTTAAGAGTGGCTGGTGGGCGAGCCGGAGGTCGTGACTCCGGGCCGTAGGCTTCCCAGATGACCTCCGCTGGCGGGCCGTGGACGGGCTACAAAGCCGCTGCATCGAGATTCGTGCAGTTAGGATGAGCCGCACCGCCCCGTAATGAGTCACGGCACCAGGTAGCCGGCTGGTGGCGAGACGAAGCCGCGTACAGCAACTTCGCGAGATTGAGCCCGTCATGGCTTCTTTGCGGTCAGAAGCTCTATTGAACACCCGAATGAGGAGTGCCATACCGCGAGGGACTTCGTAGGCAGAAACTCCTCGTTGCTCAAAGGGACGGCCATAGCGAAGCCTGAGGGATGCTGAGGCCCGCACTCAATGGGCTTCCGGATGGCCGGCCTTTAAGAGGAAGGTCACAACGCCTACCCTGGCAGACCTTAACTCTTTGATATCCCTAGTGACGGTGGAGGCTAAGAGTCCTTTTCCGCCGATCGTTTCCTCGGGAGAGCCAAAACACCCCTACGAGGCCCGCTCCCTTCTCGCCGCCTTGCTCCTCTTCGACGCCCGAACTCCTCTCATAGTTGCCGTTTGCTTATTTGTTTTTTGTTTTTTGTTTTTTTTACGTTGGGCTTCGAACCCCGGATATATGTGATGTCGTTCTCAATGAATACCCCATTTTCTATCTCCTCGCTTTTTTTTTTTTACCCTTTCTCGATGTCAGCTTTTTTCCTCTACTGATCGAATCGATGGCTATATGGCCATCATTGAGCAAATAGTTTCTTCTATAAAATAGGTCAGCCGAGGGTCTTCGCGCCAATCCGGCCCGAGCCGACCGCTCCCGAGCCGCTATACTCTTGATCCAGCTCATTCTCGCTTCAGTCAGCTGCGCTTTCTAAACTGAGCGCTTCGCTCTTGAGTACCGAGGCCTTCGAGCTTAAGCTCCGCGAACCGCGTCACGGCACTCTTCGAAATAACTCGCTTCACACAGCCCAATACTGAACAAATAAGCTTAAACTGAGTCGCGAGGCTCCATAAGACCACTGAAGCACGTCTGCGGGCTACATGGCCTTATCTCGAGCAAAATACCGAGCTCTTCAAAACCAACAGCCACCGAGGCTCGTGGGCTATTCTTCCTAAGCTACTGGCTCTACGGCTACATGGCCTTATCTGAGCAATTGAGCTCTTCAAACTGAGCCGTTGGGCTCCTAGCCGAGGCCTCCCGAGTCGCGGCGCTCGTGAAAGCAGCTAGGCTCCGGGCGCCGAGGCCTCTTGAGCCGCGTTCGCAACTTCAACCGAGCCGGGCTGGGCTCCCAGCGCCGCGAGGCCTTCATGAGTCAAGCTCGCAAACCGAGCCGCTTGACTTCGCGCAAGGCCTTTCTCGAGCCGTAAGCTCGGCAACCAGCCATCACTCGAAGCGCCGGCCTTCGACTGGGTTTCAACTTGAGCAAATTGGTTCCTCAAACCGGCTACTAAGGTCGCGGGCTATTCGGCCTGAAGCCTCGGCTTCGCGGCCACGGCGTATTCGAAAAATTGAAAGTTTTTCAAACCGAAAGGCTGGGGCTCTGGTGCCAGGCCTTCGAAGGCCGCAGAGTCAGAATTTGAGCAACTCGGCTCCTCAAAACTGCTTTACCGAGGCCTGCGGACTATTCGCTTACTACGCTCCATGCTACATGGCCTTATCTCAGCGGGCCGAGCTCTTCAAAACAGCCGCTAGGGCTCGGGCGCAGCCTCACACAGCCGTGTCGCAACTTGAGTAGCCGGCCCTCAAAACTAAGCTACCGAGGCCCAGGCGGCTCGCCCGAGACACCGGGCTCGCGACTGGCGACGGCCTTATCCAGCAATGAGCCCCCGGGCGCCGAGGCTTCCAGCTGTTAAGGCGCCGCCACCACCCCGGGAAAGACGCCTTTAATGCTAGTCGGCGGAGAATCGACGCTTATGGAGAATCGAAACGACCGGCGATTCTTCAGCGTCGCCCGGCAATGCAAGCATCCTCTGCAACCTCCCATACTCAACTTCTTCTTCGCCAATTCAATCCGTTATTATCGCCACAGCTCAATGCCTCTGTAACCACCTTGTGGGATCAAGGCGCCTGTCCACACCTCTCAGGAGTGCCAAAGCCCTCCTGGCTCTATGGAGTTATGTTATTCCCTACCGTGTTGTGGAATGCATTCTGAGAGGAAGGCTGTACTTAAAGAAGAACTTTTAGTACCGCTTCTCCATTTTCTCCTCTTCTCTTCTCTTCCTCTTTCTTCTTTCTTCTCCTTTCCTCTCCTTTTCCTCTTCTTTCTTTCCCCCCTCTCGTTTCGCACTTCTCTCTTCCTCTTTCCCCTCTCCCTTCTTTCGAGATTTTTCCCGTAGTCGAGGAACTCAAGCCAGACCATTTATTCCCGAGATATAAGGGATGGCACTGCTGATTGTAATAAATTGTACCTTCATTGGAATAAAGAAAATTTTCTTTTTCTTTTTTTCTTTGAAGCATGAATTTGTGTATTCTGATGTGTGTAACTTTCTCTGCTCTCGATCGAAATGGTCTGCTTTTTCTTTTACCTAGATGCCTGAAGCTTTTTTATTTATGAGACATGCGTAATCAACAAATCACATCGCTATATCCTGAAAAGCTCATGATGGCTTTATTAAAAGATTACAATATGAGGTCTACTCGATAAAATGCTTAAGGTGCTCAAAGGTCAAGAATGAGAACTTTTCCTTCTTCCGCATGGAGTTCGTGACTACCCTGGGCCTCACGACGAGATACGATATATAGGCCTTCCCTGGGCCGCCTATGGCCGATTTTTCCTCGCAGCAGAGCTTTTTATGACCAGCCAGCCAACTCCGGGTTTGACCTGGGTCGCAGCACTCCTGTCGCCTTCCTTTGGTAGTCTTCATGGCCAGACCCGATCACGCTTTTCATCTGGGGGAGGTCCGCAGCTTAAAGTGAGAGCCTCTCTTCGCAGGCAGCTCCACTGCCAATTCGATCTGGGACTTGAACCGATTCGACAGGGCCACCGCTTCGCGTGCCAAAAGCTAGGTTTCTAATGTGTTTCGGGAAGGCAGACGGCGCGTAGTTCTGCTTCACGGGCCTATAACACCTCTGGAGGTATTCTCACCCATTTGCCTTAAGATCTTCTAATTTTGGTCTTCAACGCCGCTGGCGTCTCCTCATGGTAACTTCGCTTGCCCATTAGATTGCGGATGAGCCGGGACGAAAGTAAGAGTTCTTTGATCCCAGTCAAATACAAAAATCCCTAACTTAAGATTATCGAATCAGCTTCCATTGTCCGAACACCCAGAGCTCTCTGGATACCAAAACCCAGGTAACATATGGAACGCCAAAACGAAGTCACAGATCTTCAGCTCGTGATAGTAGCCACGCCCATTTGGAAACAACGACCATATGATAAATTTGCACCGAATCTTGCTCCAATGGGCGTGTGTGAAGAGGTCCCACATGTCCAACCCCACCACAAAAGGGCCGTGGGCTTGTGACTAACGCACGGCTCTGATGGGTGCGATTTCGTGTGCTCTCACAAATTTTGCATTCGACTAGTTCTGGCTGCCTTTGAGCATCAGGCCAAGATATCCCCTTCGTCTTAAGGCTTTTCCCCAACGCCAGCCCGATGATCTCGCATACACCTCTTCATGTACTTCCCTTAGTACGAGTCGGCTTTCCCTACAATGCACTTCGGGAGGGATGGTGTGAAAAACCCGCTCAGAAAGGCTTCCTCGATATCAGCAAGAAACCGGCCGACCGCCCAAGTTTAGGAAGGCTCTCAGGTCATTTGGTATCAATCCTTCTATTAAATAGTCCCAAATAGTCCATCCAGCCTACTTCTGACATGACAGGGAGACTTCCTCGTTATAGAGATCTATAGAGGGCTCTGCCAGGTGCTCGACAGCGCACCGCCGAGATCTTCTGGGAGGTCGTTGTCAGCTTTTGCCAGTGGCATCTGCCTGGGAATTCCTTCGCTTCTCGGGTATGTGTCCGACCTAAACTAGCACGTGAACTTCCTCGTGAATTTCAGAATTTTCGTGCAGGATCATTTTTTTCTGTCTCCTGCCTCGTAGGTGTTCTATTTGGCTTTCCTACCAACCGGAGTCGCGCACACTCAGCCGTCCACTGATTGACACAGGCTGAGTCCAAATGATGATGCTTCTATACTCAAATTTCGGTTGAGGTCGGGAACCCAACCGAGCACATACTCGATATCTATTCCTTCCTGGAGGTCGCACTATTCCAAGATCGCCTCGAGCATCGCTCTACTTCATGGACAAATTAAACGGCGAGGTTAGGTGTCAAGTTGGTATCCTCTAAGCTCTGCCGAGGTGAATTCCATGACGAAATCTACCAAGACTTGCCCTTTATTGCAGTTTTTGGTTTATATCTGATGTCGAACTCGCTCAACTCTATGGGCCACCATCAATCTTCCGAGGTCTCGGGGTTTGTGCAAGACTTGCCATTGGGTATTCTGTTGGGACTTCAATGGTATGAGCTTGAAAGTAAGGGCGGAGCTTTCGGGCCGCGGTTACTAACGCCAGGATTAGTTTCTCCATCCTTGGATACCTCACCTCTGCTCCTCTCAGAGCTCGGCTGCAATAGTAGACCGGATGCTGTACTCGGTCTTTGTCTCTGATAAGGAAGGCGCTGGTCGAGAAATCTGAAACTGCCAGGTACAAAGTAAGGAGTTCTCTTCCTGGGCTTACCGTAACGGGAGGAGTTTCGATAAGTTTTCATCGTTAGAACACTTTCGTAGCAGGTATCCCATTGAAAAGCTTATAGAATCCGGAAGAAGGGCTGACATTTATCGCTAGCCTCGACACAAACTGCCAGCAATACTAAGTATTTTTCTCCGCTAGATTGGACTTCTTTTATATTTGACTAAGTGGCGGTATGTCGAGCACAAACTTTATTTTGTCCGATTTGCCTACACCTCACGCTGACTATAAAACCTAATAATTTTCCGACCGACTCCAAAAGCGACGGCTGGATTTAACTCATGTCAGACTCGATCCGAATGCTTCTGAAGATATGGAGCTTGGCGGAGCTCGACCATGGCTGATTTTACCAACATGTCACTATATATACTCCATGGATGTTCTACGCTTTCCTGAACATCCCCGCTCACCAACCTCCGGCAGGTAGCTCCTCGCGCTTTTGTTCAAAGGGCATTACCGATAGCACAGTCCCTCGCTCTACAAGGACGAACGTAGGTCTTTTCTACCGCCGATCCATGTCGATCTGGTTGTAAATGAGAAAGCGGCATCCTGGCGAAACTGAGGAGTTCATGGTCACGTACCTACTATGAGGTCATCCGTGGCAAAGGAAACCATCTCGGGGCATGCTCCTGCTGACGCCGCGAAGTCACAGCAGAGTCGCCATTTTCCCTCATTCAAATACCGCACGACGTTGGGCCAACCATTCGTGGTACTCCACCTCTCTGACGCTCTCGGCCTCAGGAGGAGCGGTCAATCTCCTCATTGATCGCTTGTCTTCTGGCGAAACTCCTTCGCTTTGACCGGTTTGAAGGATGGGCTAACGCTTATCTCGTATGATTATCATGATCAATCCCTCCCATATCCTCCCTCGATTCCACGCCGTACATCCTTATTTTTCATTTAAAGAAGTGCGCAAGGAGGCTTCGAGGCCTCCGCAGCTCGAGCCAATGTAGGCGCAGGGTGTCAGTAGTCATCGGCCCAATCGCATCGGCCCAGCCTTCCGGTGGCTCCGCCGGGTGTTTACCTTGTCGCTGCGATGCCGCAGCTCGGCCCATCGAGCGTCGTCACCGCTTTTGCTTCACATGCCGAGTAACACCGCCACAGCTGGTCTCCTCGAACCATTCCTACCCACTGCGGGTAGGAAACCTGATCATGGTGTGTTTGAGGATGGCCTTTATGGCGTTGAGAGAGGGTCCGCTCAATAACATACAGCGCATGGGGCATCTACTATGAGAAACTTCACTGTCGTTGTTGCCTGGCACGGTGAGTCTCCCAAAGTGAGCACTATAACCGTATCGGGACCTAAAGGTAGCATTTTCTCTCCGCAGAATCCACTTGTGGTCATACTGACCGGTTCCAAGCCTTCCGATTCATCTCCGCCACAAAGCCGACGCCAAGATGATGTCTACCACTTCCATTGCTGACAAGGACCCTGGATTGTTTTTGTTAGCCACAACTGCTCTTATCACCAAAGGATCGTCGTCAGGGTGTTGGCATCCCTCCAAGTCTTAATCCGAGAATGTTATGGCTGGTGGTTGAGTCGAAAGCAGCTTGGACACAATGCCTTACCCATTACCTCTCCTGCACCCGATACGCAAGTGAGCCTTCCTGCAGCCGACTCCCACCTCCTGCAAATCCCCCTGAGATCACGTGAATTTCCCCCAAGGGTTGTTGCGTTAATAGGTCGCCCGGGGCCGAGGTGGTGGTGGCTGCGCCCCACTCCCACCTATGAGGCTACGGGGCTTACGAGATACTCGCTGCCGGAATCAAATATTCTATTTCCTTCCCGAGTCAGGATGTAACCGTCCGCCGGCGCCCGTGGTCTTGCGGAACTCAATACCTCATGTTATTCCTTTGGTAGGGTATGACCTTCATCCGACGGCCATTCAGAAATCAAGCCTGCTGCACCTTGCGCAAGACTCCGGGAGCATCAAGGCCAGGCTGGGTGGGGTGAACCGCCTGTGTGAATACCTTGTCGCAGCCGAGCCGAGGTGGTCCTAGGCGGCCTCCGACGCTCCCCGTCTCTTCTCGTGGACCGTTTCTCTGTCCCTTTCTTTAGATCTCTCCCGCTTTTTGTCTCTAGGGCTTCTACCCTCTGTTGCTCATTTTCTCACCCTTTCAGGTCAAGAGCTTTCTTCTTGGATGGTGGGCTTTTTCGCCGTTTATGTACTTTTCCGCTTTAGAGAGCACCTCAGCCATGCTTGCTTGTGGATTCTTGGAGATGGAAAACATCAAATCTTTTGACTGCACTCCTAACCCATCGATGAATGTCGATACAATTTCGTCCCAGATATTTACCTTCAAATACTAGGCATTTGAACCTCCGACATAAGATCCCGTGTATTGCCGCGGCTCGCTATATCGCCAGTGATGTCCTGGCTTCACTAGCTCCAATGAAGTGGGAGACGAATGCGATGGAGAGCTCTCTGACTGAAAAGATCGACTACAGTGGGACCCTATTAAACCAAGCCAACGTCGGGCCTTTTAGCGTGATAGCAAGGCTCAGACCGCACTGGTCTCGATATCCATGCATCCATCGGTTCTCAGAGGTATTAAGATGGTCGACAGATCCTTCGCTCCATCGAACGCTCTATTTATGCATCCCGAACTTTTCGAAGGGGGAAATGCAAGACTCAAAATGTGAATGTGGACTCGCCATCACACTGGTGTGTTCGATTTAGTCCAAGCTCTACCTTACGACTTCCTTCATATGGCTGAGCTCCCGTGGATGCCCTGAACCTCCTCGTCCCATGATCGCCCCATTCCTGCCGAGGAGGGCCGATCCACTACTTCGATGTCTCCGAGCACATTGCTTCTCACAGATCCTTTCCTCCTGGGGCCGTGGAGTTCTGTGTCTCCTGCCCGACCGGGATTCTCCTTCCCATTTCGCCTGGGAGTGGCCGAGTATGGTCGCTCTCCTCGAGGGGTGGTGTTATGGCCTCAAACGTCAGACTCCTGCACACCGCTGTGCATCCGCCAGTGATACTCACTTCCCTTATCAAGAGTCAGGTTTGCGAGACTGAGTGCCTCCATCTCGCTAAGTATCGCGGTATAGTTTCCGCAGCACTGCAGAGGCTCACATCCAGTCGCTTGGCTGGGATTTTGCATCCTCGGGATCGCGGGCGCTCCTCGCTTGTATTCCAAGTTGATACATCGCCATCGGCAGGGACGCCTTATTTGTAAAGGAATTGTCGCTCCTACGCATCTGCCGCCAACCGATGATGCCTTTTTCAACCGGAACCCGCTGGCATGCCGGGCGCTGGGCTGGGTCGGACTGGACTCCGCCGCTGGTCGATTTTGATCGGGTCGACATTGACTCTTCTCGCCAGAAAACAAGAAAACAAAAGGATCTAGGCTCGCCCATTGCCGCACCGATGCCTAAGCCACCTCCCTACGAGAGAAAAAGATCAATCGCTGGTAGGCAAATGTTCTGCGCATCTTTCATGATGGTGGCCTAGTATTTATAGCATTACGTTTTTCCCAATCGATGGTGGTAAGGATTCTCCACAAATGGGGATTTTCTCTCGCCTTATCACATCGACATTCAAGGATACTCAGTGAGCAGCTATCAGATCATCATACTTTATTGGTGAGATTTGTTTGATTTACAGGATAAGCAGTTATTGGGAATTATCCTACTTCCCTTATTGGTGAGATTTGGCTCGATTTACAGGATATGGGCTTTTCAGTCGTCCGTAAGACACCATGACTAAATGGGCTCCGCTAGTTTGGCAATAAGGGCCCTAAGCCACCA
This sequence comes from Tetrastigma voinierianum, assembly GCA_016808115.1. Classification (NCBI taxonomy): domain Eukaryota; kingdom Viridiplantae; phylum Streptophyta; class Magnoliopsida; order Vitales; family Vitaceae; genus Tetrastigma; species Tetrastigma voinierianum. The sequence goes on from JAEQBH010003793.1 coordinate 500,365, forward strand.
GCTTACCTTTTTCTTGGGCTTGGTGAGTGCGCCTGCACGCCTATTTTTTTAACCCTATCAAGATGTATATGATATATGACATGATATGAGAAGTATAGCATTGCTATGTGATGATATGTAAACAAAGGATAAAGCACATGTTGACAAGACGAGAAGAAAAGTGTAAAATGATGAAAATGAAAGATGATATGATACAGTATAAGATTGCATAAGATGTGTAAATTATATGTATGAAACATATATAAGTATGTGTATATGACAAGTATGGAATACGGTAAATAAGTATATGATATGTTATATGTATATGTATATGTGTAAAGTGTGATGACTCTTATTAGAGTTCGTCCACGAGTATGATTTCCCACTAAGCTATAAGCTTAGCACGGGTGTTTCATCCGTGTAGGTACAGAAGAGGAAACCAGAGGACATGACAATCCGCATCAATAGTCAAAGGCCACACATCACTAGGTGCCCACTGGAAGACCTTTTGGTTTAATGTATATGTATTTTTGTTTCTTTTGTAAACAATGTAAATATCAGAATGTCACATACTCTTATATTGAGCTTGTATATATATTTTGTAATCCGCTGCTATAGGATATAGTACAAGTTAAATGTTTAACATTATATGATTGAACAAGCTTAAAGTTTATAAATTTATAGTAATCAAAAAATGACACCTCGCTGACGGTGTTTCGCCGAAGTTAAAGGCCACATCCCAAGTCGCCTAAAGAGAAAGAACAAATGTCTAAAGTGCCTTACTTTAGTGCTATCGGAAGTCTGATGTATGTCATGATGTGCACACGTCCAGACATATGCTATGTTGTCAAGGCAAGTCAGATTCAATCTAATCCGGTGTATAAAACATAGGATGGCAAAGAAGAGAATTCCTCAGGTATCTAAAAGGAATAGTAGATTTATGTAAATAATCAAAAATACCCTTATAATTTTTATAATAATTTTATTTATATTCCAAGTATAAATTAAGCCAAACTCGGGTTTTTTCCTCCGAAAACTGATAAATAGTTAAATTGTGAAAAAGTGAATGAATATGTGAGTATAAGATTAAATATTATATGCTAAAATGAGAATTGATCGAACCCTAAATAACCCAAGTGTAAAAAAGGCAAAAATGGAAATTTGTAAAATGAGGACCTAAGGGTCAAGAATAGAATAAGCTTAAATGCTAAAGTGAATTAAATGATAAATGAAAGTGAAATGAAGACCTAAAAGGAGAAAAATGGGAAATGGAATTTGGGTGTAAGCCAAACATGGCCTTGCACTTAAAATAAGGAATAAGACCAAATGTGGTCTTAGTTGAAGCACATTTCAGGCATTTGTGCCAAATAATGCTTGAGAGAGCAAGTGTGGAAGAAAAGCTAGGGTTTTGCAAGAAGAAGTGATTTTGGTGGAAGATCATCCCCATTTCTGGTTTTGGTGGGAGATCATCCCCATTTCTGGTTTCCAAGTGATCAAACATCTTGGGTGAAGAAGATTCAAAGGGATTTAAGGTAATAACCAAACCCTAGAAAGTCAGATGGATACTGGTTAGAAAACCTCAATCCATCTAAGGGTTTTGCCATGGCTGGTTTAGATGATATTAGGATGTTATCAAGGATTCCTATAATGTTTTAAGATTTTGAGGATTTTTGGAGAAAAATTGTAAAACCCCAACCTTATTGAATGTTATAATAGTAGTTTTTAAACTGATTAGAGGTCCAATGATGTGTGAGGGTAGATAGAATTTAGAACGCCTGACGCTATTCGGGCATCATGACATTTTTCTAAAAATTTCACCGAGGCCTCATAAGGAATAGTAATTCTTCTTATTATATCCCGATAGAGGGTTTATGAGGATTTTTAAGAAATTTCGTCTTGCGACTTAACCGATATTTATAAGAGAATGATATTTAAGTGAATAGTGATTTCCTGATCAAATTTGGAGCTGGGATGAAATTTTTCTAAATCGCAGAAATACAAATTGTCCGAATTAATCATAGAGTCTAACGAAATCGAACGGGAGGAAACTGAGTCCGCTTTGATAGTTTCAAAGATCCAACGTAATTCTGACATTAATACGCTTATTGTCCAAATTTCGATTTTAATGATTTTAAATTCGATTTTTGATTTAGAGCCCGAATCCACTGTGAAGGATTTAATTAGAACATTAATGGGCAATTTGAAGTTTAGACGACCAGAATATTTTTGACATTTAAATCGATATAAAAGCAAAGATAATGTGAACCGAGATGTAACCGCTATGTGAAAGATATTTTATGGTGAGAGCCAATCAAAACCTTTTTTAATGGCTAAGTTATGATTAAAATATCATGAGAATGGACCAATGAGATTCATGGGCTCAAATGCAATTTTGGCAAAGTGTAGGTTAAAAAGCTAAATTCAAGGGACTCAAGTGTAAATCACTTTACACCAACCAATGAGCTTCTTTGATTCAAGGGTAATTTTGGAAGTTGTGAGTAAAAAAAAAACCTAAATTCAAGACTAAGTGTGCTCAAAAGAGGAGAGCACGGCTATGAGGGAAAGAAATAAGAAAAGAGAGAAAAGAAAGGAGAGAAAAGAGAAAGAGGAAGAAAACGTGTGGAGACAAGGTGTGGAGCAAGGGTGAGAGGTGAATTTTTCTTCTCCCTTCCAAGCCTTCCAAGAGCTCCAAGTGAATCCGGCGAAGAGAAGCCAGGAAACCCAAGAAACAAGTAAGTTTCACATGGAAAGCTGAGATTTTAAGGTTTCATGCCTTCATGCCTTGATTTTCTTGTACGGATGTTACATTAGTGGTATTTAAGGTCGAATGATGATGCTTCAGATAAATCGAGAAAGAAATAGATTAGGTTAGGTTTTGACAAATCAAGTGAGTATGGTTAGGTTTGATAGCATTTGTATGATAGGTTGAAATTGGTTAGGATTAGTAAATCGAGGTATAAGGCATTAAATGTGAGGATTAGATAATAAAAACGAAGAACAACATGGAATATGGTTTACACTGCAATGAACAGGGTCAAGGGTAGCTTGGTAATTTCCATGTGTTTTAGGGTGAATATTAATTCAGAAATGCATTGGAATTGGTTGAAAGAAAGGATTTGAATCGGTGACATGAAGGTCATTTTGTAAAGTAAAGGGTATTTGGTCATTTCCTTAATTTCGTATTTTTGAAGTATGGTTCAATGGGACAAAGTGAATGTGATGTGGTCAGTGAAAATGAGTGTGTATGGTGATTGAATGGAAGCGGTACACGCGTAGTCTATTTTCAAGTAGCGCGACTACTTGACGGAAACTGAATTACCTGAAGTAAGCGTAGATTGAGCGGTGAACGTGAGTGTAAAAATGATATTTTGACCATCGAAGCTTTAAAAGTGAATGGTTTTAATGTTAAACTGAAAAGTTTAATGGAAATGTTTATATAAATGTTGCATAAGGAAATGTTTTATCTTGCATCAATATATATATATATATATATATATATATATATATATATATATATATATATATATAGTATATATATATATATATATATATATATAAATTATATATGTATGCATGTGTTAAGACGTATGGAAGTTTAAAAATGTGTAAGAAGATATAAATGTATAAATAATAAAAAGTAAAGTGTTTAAATGGATTTAGAAATGTAATATTTTGAAAGAAAGATTTTCTTGATAAGTTACCACAACCTTATATGGTGATATCTCAATAGAAGATTACTTTAAAAAAGTATGGATTTAGAGGGTGAAGTTAGGATTGAGAGGGAAATAGTTGTTTAGAGTAATATTCTACACGTGATAAGGTGCTATGACCGAAACCCTAAGCAAAGCGTGAAAGCCTCGCCGTAAGTGGTTATGATCAAATGAGATCTGTCCTCACCGTCGCATCTGAACCGTTCGATGTGTTTATCCCCTAGGTTCCATCGTAAAGAAAGAAATAAATAAAGAAAGAAAGCTTAAGGCATAAATTGATTTTAATTGTATAAGTATTTATTACTATATACCGAAAAATGTTATCTAAATAAAAAAATGTACACTCACCGAGCCCTTTAGTCTATTCTTTCCGTATGTTTCAAAAACATTTTCGTGACCCGAGACAAAAAGGCCAGAGAGCATCCTCTGCCAAGTAAAGGAGTCGAGCCATCGAGGAGACGACGCATAATCGCATTGTAAATATTTTGCATATTGTATATGTGAATATTTTGTCATGTATATATGTATATGTATATATTTTGAAAATGAACTACGGGCTTTGATCCTCAAAGTGACGAGGTGTGTACGTAGGCGATCGACCTTAAGTCCGGCTCAAGCCCAATCTTTTGATAAAATGTATGGAATAGAAGAAGGTTTGAATGTTTTGATGATTTAAAGTAACAAATGTATATGTATGTCTATCATGTTTGATCGGGTCAGTGGACGAGGAGTCCTAATATGGAAATTGGAAAATTTGAAGTTTAGGAAGTGTTTTTAAATGCTTTACTGGGTTTTGAAAATTTGGGAAAGTTCGAAAAACAGAGGAAACTCTGGTCGATTTTTCTGTAAATTCTATGTGTTGGGAAAAAAAAAAAAAAAAATTTAGCACTTCGCTTCCGCCTTATTTTCTAAAGATATTTTAAGGATCAGAAAGGGGTTCACTCTAATTGATTTTAAATTGATGGTTTTAAGGAAAAAGTTTTTATATCCGTTTGGAGTACACGTGAGGTCCCCTGAGTTCATGAGGTTAATCCGGATCGGGATCTTTCAAAAATCGCAAAAGATCAAAAACTGGAAATCTAGGCACTTCGGGCTCCTACGCCGTAGCGTAGGGAACCCACGCCACAAATAGCACCTACGCCAGCAGCATGGATGCCTCGGGCAGGCCAAGTGCCAAAATGGCACCCCTCGGGTACGCCACGACGAAGGCCTATGCCACGGCGTAGCTACTGTTCACAGAGGGCAAAATTTTAGATTTTTGTTCCGAAAGTCTAGTTGTTGTACGCCGATTGTTTAAGAACCCTAATAAATGACTAATGAGGGTTCAAAGAAAAATGAAACTAAGTGAAAAACGCATCGTACCTCGCCGCCGAGGCAATGCGACGTTAAGTGTGAGTAGTGCTAGTTTACTAAATGTGATGTGATTTGGTTAAATACTGAGGGATCACCTAACCTAGGACTGAGATTGAAGGCAAGGCAAAAAGAAAGAGATAGATTGGTTTATTCTATCTTCTCATATTCTCGTTTCAAGATTTGAAATGTTTGTTCTAAATGTATAAGAAAAGCACATTGATTTGTTTTAATTGATTTGAGAAATGATTGATTGTGAAATGTTTGTATATAGAAAATTGCATGAGTATTGAAAATGAAGCTTATTTATCTGAAATGTACACTTGTACTATATTTTGCTATAAAGGATTTGAGCATTATAATAGAATGGTAACCGTTTATTTCGCATTAGAATAGGTGATATACCAATAAGGGTCAAATTCGCGTCTTTGTGAAACAAGCGTATTGATGTGTCGACTACAATCCAACCGACCAATGGGACAGTATCGGTAGTGTTCACGAATTGATTTTAATAACCCGGTCAACTGACCTAGTTGGGTAGAGACTATGTTATAAAACAAATGTTTTACTCTAGGTCTTCCAACCGATGGGGCCAGGTGCCTGGTGATTTCGATATCACATCTAGCATGGGTCTAAATTTGTTAATGGCGAGAACTAGATTAGCTTTGAGATTATTGCATATTAGGTGAAAGCATGATTGCAAATTGAAATGAAAAGACATTGTAGAAATGCATGATTTGGTTATAAACGATTTGTGCATATGAAAGTGTATATTTGGAATGATCAATGAACCATAAATGATTGTATATGAAATAAGTATATGTAATGTATTGACATTGATCATTCGAAAAGATTTGAAAGTTTTGTTTAGTAAAATTACATGATTTGACTTAAAGTGAAACAGCATAATGGAATTGTATAGAACCACTAAGCATGAAAATGCTTAGGCGTGTAGTATTATCTATGTGCATGTACAGTTGAGCGAGGAGCGAGAGCGAGATCGAGGAAGCGTCAGTCACATGAGAGAAAAGAATTCACCGAGAGTAATGCTCAGGTCATATGCATTCACTCCATTTTTTTTACCTTGATATTTTGTAAAAACAATTTGAACTCTAAACATATGATTTGTAAAACATTTTGAAAAGGCTTGATATGTCTTTGTGCTTGTACTTTTGTATAAATGCTAATGTGTGGTACTACTCAGCTTTGTAACCATATATTTGAGAAGGGCTTTTATGCTGTTGAAATGTAAACGACTCCGTATTTTGATAAATCAGTTTTGATAAAGTGATATAGTAGGATCGAGCATCCGGATCGGTCGGACGAATCAATCGAGTCGGATTTGAAAAAGGGTGCTACTAAGTGGTAGCATCAGGCATCCGGACCGGTTCGGACCGTGTCCAGATTGAGGCCGAGAAGAAAAGGGATGCTACACTAAGTAGTATCAAGCATCCGAGGTCGGTTTTAGACACTTGTCCAATTGGCTTAGAAGAAGAGTCTTACAGTATGTGTTGTGCTACCAAGGGAGAGATTTGTGATTGATTTGTTATACGGATGTTGATTAGGGAGGCAATCCTGATTAACAAGGATCTCAACGTCTGGATATGCGTTCTTGCTTAATGATTGTGCAATTGAATGATTGTGCAATATCATGGGGTAGCAAGAAATGATCTTTATGTAGCCTTATCAAAGATGAGAGGAAGTGAGAATTTGTATCTTGCTCCTCGGCGATACAGGAAGCAGTTTGGATGAGAAGATTTTTACAAGATAAGGGTTGTTATAACAACTTTTGAGCCCGTGACTAGTTATTGTGACAACATGGCTGCATTGACTTATGCTAAGGATCCGAAATATCATGGGATGACCAAACATATCCAGATTAAATATCATTTCGTCAAAGATATGATCACGCAAAATGAAGTGGTTCTAAAACACATTCCTACCAATGAGATGGTAGCAGACCCATTTACTAAACTAATAGCCAAGGATGCATTTGTGAGGCATGTGAGGATCCTAGGCTTATGTAGGATGTGATTGAATGGAACAAAACACTTGTGATCTTTTACAATAAGATATAAAGACATTTCACATGATTAAACTTGATGTTTTTTTTTTTTTTTTTTTTGTGAATATGTTTAAAATGCCACTTAACACAATTCAAATAATGTATGTAGATAGACTTGATTGACTCCCTTACATGAGTAATCGCCTCTAGCGTTGTGGGAGTGAATAGAGATAAGACCTTAATTTAGATGACTGAGGCGTAGTGGGAGTAACTTTGGTCATATTATCACTTACTAGGTCACCTTGATGAGAATCAAGATGAGATTCTTTGTTTGAATCGACATGAATGCCACCCACCATTCATGTGTCTATTATTAGAGAGGAAAGTACATGTATGGAACTTGCATTGTCCTAACATCGTGGAATGTAAAGGCAAAAGTTTCGAGTTTGGCCTTTTAGACAATAAAGTAAGATTTGTTTACAATTTAGAGCAAGACATACACTCATTCGATTTTTACACGAAAAAATATGCTCCACCATAACATGCATTTCATAGCTGCGTGTCGCTGAACAACAAGCGGGAAGCGAAGATGAATCCACACTTCTTTATGTGACTCCTAGAAATCCTATATATGGATTTCATCTTACCTTACCCTTTGTGGTTTTTGATTATATCGTGATGTGATGAGTTGATGTTGGTTATCTTAAGATGTATCCCATAGTCATGGAATGATTCGGCTAAACGGAGCATTTCTAGAAAAGCGAGTTAACTCCGTCAGTTGGTATGAGGGAAAATAAAAGTATTTTTGCACATGCACTCGTTACTTATATTCATGATGGAGTTATTTCGCGATAAAACTTGGAAATAACTTAAAGTATTGAGTAATTGTAAGAGATCAGAGTGGATTCTTGAGGATTGAATCATACTTGATCATGTGATATGAAGATACTTGGGGTAAATGGTGTCACGTCCAGTCCACCGTCCAGGCCAGATAAGATCGAGCCGTCGGCCTTGAGACTATATCTTGAGACTCATTGACACATTCTTTCTCGGAAATTTAAACTTGTACTGTGGTTACTCTGAGCAATTTACGCCAATAACAAAAGTCCATTTTCATATATAAAGAGCTACAGCGGAGTGGTGTCCTCTAACATCTATATACATATACTACTTTCATGGTTATATACTATATACCATTACGTATGCTCATACACTGTATCTTGTTTTCACATCTTGTTATCACATTATCTGATTTAACAATTCAAAACCTTGAGAATCATTATGGATGATCGATATAAATACGATACATATACTTGTTTATATCTGATTAGTCATGGTTCGTGATGATCATCCAAAATACACTTTCATTTTCATAATCAATATTTGATCTGAAATCAATTAAATTAATGCTCACAAATTCGATTCGAGTTCTGCAATTAATTTGGTGTGCAAATCAATTGAGTTATGTAAATCAATTCAGTTATGCAAATCCAATTCGATTATGCCCATATGAATTTATATGTTCATCTCGATATATAGATATCTGAGAGTCTTAGGCACGGTCCCTGAATTTGCTTGATAGGTATCAAAATGGATTTTATAACACGATCTGCGGTCCCTACACAGGCTGCGGCGATTATAAACAATCCAAATAGTGAGCAATGCGGAATGTGGTCATGATGGCATTCGGAGTAATAGCGTCAAATAGTTCGCGATGCTATTGTTGACCTATTGGTATACCAATCTATCCTTAATACGAAATAAAATATTAACATTCTATTAAGAGCGTTGAATCCTTTATAGCGAAATATAAGTACAATATGTACGCTTACATGCAAAAGCAGTTTATTTTTAATAATCATGCAATTTTATATCTGAAACATTTATGTCGAAACTTACCGAAATCAATTAAATCAATTCAATATGCTTTTAGAACAAACATGCAAAAACTTGAAGCGAGGAATATGAGTAAGTAGAACCGACCCATTCCTTAGTTTGGTTTTAAATCACATTATACAATTTATGCCATCATTTTCTTTAAATCTATTTTTCGTTCTCATATACGTAGCTTCATATTATGGCTATCATATTTCTACATAATACATATATTCCTATAGTTTATCATGCGTCGTTTACTCGTTCTTATATTCATATGCTTATCATTAAGTATGCAGTTGCCCATTCAGGTTAACATCTTAGCTATCTTATTAACTTATATCTTCATGTACTTTATTATCTTATCATATCTTATGCCATATACCTATATATTTCTATACTTATCGTTTTTACTTGTGTTTTATCAAACTGTTCTATCTCCCATAGGAGTGCAGAACCTAGACTTCTTCTTAAATACCCTCAGGTACCCTTCATGTCCAAACTATTACCTTTTTATCCTTTCTTATTCAGATACACAGGTATAAATGTTAAACTGCTTGGAATGGGAGATAAAGGAATGAAGGCAGACTGATGCAATATATCTCTTATACCGAGAAGGTACGATCTGATCTGGAGGCAGACGTGCACGCACGTAACAGAAGTGTAATAGAAACACTAGCGAGGAGTGCGAAGCAACGATCATATATCTTGTCATTCAATATCCGGTCTTAGCGGTCTTTATATTATCGTTTTCTGCGAACTTATCATTTTTATTCTTTCTTTATATTCCTTTACATATCAAATCTACTTATGTTATTAGTTCTTGTTCATATCACACTTCTTTGTTTTCCTTATTTCTGGACCTAATATGAGTTCCACTTTATATATTATGTATATGGCTGTATTCTTGACTCAATGGGCTTTCCATGAGTGCAAACGAATCGGAGTTCGGACGAGGGGATATGACCTTAGAAGTTGGAGGTCATGCATGATTCAGCTGAACAAACTGTGGCTGAGGCCGACAGCAGGCTGGAGCTGACCTCGGTACTTGGTCTATGTCCTCGGTCAAACATCTTCTATATACTCCTCAGGCATATCAATGTATTCTTAGGCTCGATGGGCTTTCCATGGAGGTCAAGAACACCAAATGGGTTCCAGCAGAAGAGGAATGTGATAGCAAGTTGGAGGTCATGCGCATTCGGTCTTGACAGGCGGCTGAATTGACAAGAGCTGCAACGAAGTGACGAGGCTCAGTCTAACACCTCAGTCCTGACATCTAATAATCTCCTCAGGCATATGGATGGATTCCTTTTACTCAATGGGCTTTCCATAGAGTCCAGGGAACACCCAAATTGGAGGTTCAAGCGAAGGAGATATGAACTTAGAAGTTGGAGGTCATGCGTAGTCGATCCTTGTGAGCTGACTGAGAGCAGCGAAGCTGCACTGAAGTGGTGAACCAATCTAACAGGTCTGACATCTAGCCAATCTCCTCAGGCATATGGATGGATTCTTAACAATGGGCTTCCATGGTCCAGGCCTGTCGGAGTTCAAGCGAAGGAGATTATGATTAAAGTTGGAGGGATCATCGTGGTCAGTCTTGACGGCGACTGGGACTAACGAGTACACCTTGAAGTGACAGGCTCTGATCAACACCTCGGTCTGACATCTAATAATCTCCTGCAAGGCATATGGATGGATTCTTGACTCAATAGACTTTTCATAGAGTCAAGAACACCCAAGCCGGAGTTCAAGCGAAGAAGATATGACCTTAGAAGTTGGGGTCATGCGCGGTCGATCATGACAGCACAGATACGACGGTACTGAAGTGAAGCGAGCTCAATCAACACCTCAGTCCCAGCTATCTAATAATCTCCCTCAGGCATATGGATCGTTCTGACTCAATGGGCTCCATGGAGTCGAGAACACAGCCACGAGTTCAGCGAAGGAATATGGTCTTAAGTTGGAGGTCATACGTAGTGTACGACGGTTGAGCTGTCGAGGACTGGCGACCCCTCACAGGGATCGGCGACCCTCTAGGGACTGGCGGCCTCTGGGACCCGGCAGGCCTCTATAGGACTGGCTTGGCCTACAGTCTGCAGCTTGGCCTCCTACGGGACGAGCCTATGGTTGACTCGCACCCATTTAGTGACCGATTAAAAAAGACCATAGCAGTCTCTAGGAGGGTCAGTGCAGAAATTAGCCTAACAACAAGTTCAGTGATGTGGCTACAATTTATCAGAAGGACTTACTTCCAGATTCCTTTACTTCTGACCTAAAAACTCGTTCTAAGGTCCGGCTACTGCATATGTGATCAAAAATAGAGGGGGATTTTCTTGAGACCAGCCTGCAAGCTAGACCCTTCTAAAACACATATCTAGGATCCTTAGAGCTCTTCTCAACTTAATCCTAACAAGAAATGAGATTGGGAGTTTCCAAACCCAAGACATGTATCCATATTCAAATTTAGTAGTTCCATACACTGCCCAAGAGACATGTGTATTAAATACAATCTTAGCGATTTAAATACACTTGTGATCTTATAACTTATTTTTCCTTCTTTCTTCTTTCTTTTCTCTTCTTAGCCTTCTTGGTTTTTTGCTCTCTCCTCTCTGCAAGACCAAATGAGATATTTAACCCACGTTTGATGCTTACCTGTGTGATCTTATCCCTTTTATTTCGCTCGAGGGAGGAAACTTATCTCTTTCATGAAACCACTTGTATCCCAATTTTCTTCCTTATTTTTATTCTAATATTTTTTTTTATTACTCTTTGGTCCTCCTTTCCAGTTTTATTCTCTATTCAATTTATCAAATCCTACTTTGACATATGAACTTATTATATTATACCCCTTGGGTCACTTAGATTGGTAATTTAGTAATTTACATAATTGTTGTATTAATTCCATGTTGTGCCCATTTACTCCGGATAAATCGACTCTTATTATCACTGCTTGTGTCAGAAGCGATAGGGTATATTTGAGTGTTACATAGCCTTTGTCTTACCCTTATGAGGTTGATGTCTCCTATATGGCATAGGAATAGGTTTGTATTGGAGATCCCACCAAAGATGTGCTTCAGGTTGCACGACCCGTTCACTTGTATTAATAATATTCTTTGCTTGAGTTCTTGGGATGATATGTGAAATAAAACAAGTCCATCTTGGGCAAGTGAGAGATGTTGGGTTATGGGCATAGGTTGCCCATGTGGAGCATTGACCAAGAGACCCATTGGATGCTTCCGACGCAAGACATATAACCACGAAGAGGCGTGAATCGGAAACCTAAGAATAAGACTCTGATCCATTTCTCTTGTTCGTTTTTTTCATGAGAGAACTACAGAAGGGGAAAAATAACATATGTTTTCTGAGTAAAATCTTCAACATTTGATAATATTGAAGCTTAATCCACGGAGCGAGTGTTTGTCTTGTGGAACATTAGAAACAAACTCCAGTTGTGATTTGATTCTCGCCTAAAGCATTGAAGTCATCAAGATACACTTTTATAAGTAAGTACTGATTTATTTCCCTCTAGGAGCCAGTGAAATCTTTCATATTATATTAAAACTAATGTATATTATAAATAAATATCATATGATATTTTTTTATCAAATAAATTTATATTATTATTATCATATGTTAAAATATAAAATAAAAATGAAATAATATAAAATAAATTTTAAAATCATTTTTTATATAATCAGGGTGGGGTGAGTCTAAACAATACTCGAGCTTGTCATGTCCTACCATAAGTTCAATAACATTAATCTCAAACTTGTTAAAAATATGATAATACTAATCCCATACCAATCCCATTATGAAGCGAGGTAACTAAAACCTCCGCATTTGTCATCCCACTAATCATCATGTCTATTTCATTTAATTTATTTTAATTTTCAATTCCTTATTTTTAGCTTTTAAATCAATTATAGTCTTAAAATCTATTTTATTGAAGACAAAACTTATCCTTTTGATCCCTAGTAAAGCAGTGGTACATAGTTTTTCAAAGGGATCGGTTTCGGGTGGGGCTCACCATCTCAATCTCATTCCATTTATTTAAATCGTTTTGCAAATGCATGCCGTTTAAAAATAAATAAAAAGATGCTGAGAAATTTTCATATCGATCCCATTGAAAAAATTAAAGTGGATATGAAAATTTTTCTTCCTCCCTTGTTTACCTTTTATTATTATTTATTTATAAAAACATTTTAATTTTATAGTAAAATTAATCATAAAATAAAATATTATATTTATTCATACTTATTTTATTTAAAAATAAAATAAAGAATTATAAAATGACTTTGTATAACTAGTCGAGACATAATTAAAATTTTTAATAATAATAATTATTATTATTATATTTATTCATAATTATAAAGTCATTTTAAAAATAATAATCTTTTATTAATTTCAATGCGCCCCCTATGTATGGTCCATACATAGATTGACATCTATACTAAAACCCACATACATGATATATAATTCAACATATCATAAATTATGTTTTTGATGATGCTTTTTCAAGCACGGGCCCCGGGATTTGGGCGTGTGGGGGTGTTGTTGGACCGGGTTGTTTGTGGCTGGGATGCGAGGCATGGATCATGGATTGGCGGGATCGCGGGCTGCTGATCTCCTGAGCCTTGATTATGGCACTCCTGTAGCGAGAATAAAGGGGTCGGCGAGGTTGTGCCGTGGCCCACTTCAGATGGTCCTCTGAGGGCTGTCACGTCGTCGGACTGGGAGTAAACTTCTTCTTGTCTCAGCGGAGCTACGGATGTGGCACTCTCCTGAAGACACAGCGGAGGAAGGAAAAGGGCGGCGAGGGCTTGCAGTGGCAGCTAGTGCTAAGTCCCGATTCTTTACGAGGAAAGAATGCTTAGATTGCTTAGTATTGGGCGTGCAGTAGGCGTCCCTTTCCTTGCATTTGGGGTGGTAGCAGCTATTTATGGTGTATGTTATTTTGAATTTGAGGGTAAGTAAAGGATTCTTTTCCATTGGATGAGATATTTATTGCCTTTATCGGATTTTAGAAAGAGATATTGAAGGAATAGTTTATTGAGAATCATCCTCCTTCCTTTTTAGTGAGATTTGATTGGATTTGTAGGATAATATATTATTGAGAATTATGTTGTTTCCCTTATTGGTGAGATTTAGTCTGATTTGCAGGATGTGAGGCACTTCGATTATCAGGTATCATCGGCCTTTGGTGGAGTGAATTTGGGCTTTTCGTTTTGGGGTGGCCATTTAGGGGCTTGGGTGTTTTATAGGGCTTACTCCTTTTGGGCTAGTGGTAGGCTGCATGGCGCTATTTTCAGCCATCATCGAGTTGCCCCACCATTGTGCCTGGTCATGCGTGGGCAAATTCTGCCTCTATTCTTGTATCGGGTCACGATTTCACGATGTCATTTCGAATTTGGATTAGTTAGGGCTTTGTTGTCGTCTTATGTGGGTGATAATGATGACCTTCGGTTCTCGCTCATTTCTTGTCAAATATCCTCATTGGATTAGGTCTTGCGTTCCCTTAGGCAAGATAGCCCCTAGAATTGACGTCGGGTTGAAGTCGCTCGTCAGGCCCGAGTCGCTGGGAGCTTCGTGGAGCTAGCTTGTTGGTGAATGGAGTTCACAGAGGCTGTCGACTTTTAATTTGAGTCGTCGGTCACGAGGTTGCTAATCTCCGTCGGTGACTTGTATGGTAGAATTGATTCTATGAGGTACATAGTAACACCTTTTGGAATTTGAGGTCGTCAATGCAAGCTGTTGTTCTCCATCGGTTGAGTCGCCTGGGTTGAATTGATTCCTTAGGCTGCATGGCCTGTGTTGAGTAGATGAACTCGTCGAGTTATCACATTTGGGCTCAGGTCGTCAGACTTGCTTTGGTCAGTCTGATTTTTTGGCTACATGGCCAGTATAGAATGGTAGAGCTCGTCAATGTGAATGGTTGGCAGGAGCTCGTCCATGTGGACTGAGGGGAAGAGCTCGTCAGAGTGAACGGTTGAGTAGAGCTCATCCGGTGGCCCGATGGGAAGAGGTCGTCGGGTGGTAACGAGTTGAGTAGAGCTCGTTGATGAGCGTGGGAAGGGATCGGTCATAGTGAACAATTGAGTAGAGCTCGTTCATGAGGAATAAGAGCTCGCCGGTATTTGAGTGATAGGAAGGACTCGTATGAATGAATAATTGGCGGAGGGCTGATCCATGTTGAGTGATGGGAAGGCTGTCGGGAATGGAATGGTGAGTGGAGGCTCGTCCACTGTTGTGACGAGAGTGGCGGTGTAGCCAGTGGCGATTGAGTCGAGTGGCGATGTAGTGAGTGGCGGTGAGGCGAGTGGCGGTGGGCCAGAGTGGCGGAATGGCCAGAGTGGCCGAGTTGGCCGGTGGCGATGGCCAGTGGCGATTGGTAGTGGCGTTGTAGTAGAGTGGCGACTTCGGTTAATAGCCGTGTGATTGAAGCGAGTGGCGGTGGGCAGTGGCGATGTGGCCGAGTGTGTGGATGGCGAGTGGCGATTGATGAGTGGCGATTGAGCAGGGTGGCGTTATGGCGGGCAGCGACTTCGGCGTTGGCTAGCCGTGCAGATTGGCCAGAGTGGCGATGTAGTGGGCCAGCGATTGGCCAGAATGGCGATGTAGTGAATTTGTTTGATTAGTAGGAAATGGCGATGTAGCAGTGGCGATTGAGCTGAGTGGCGATTGGCCGTGGCGATTGGCCAAGTGGCGATTGGCCGAGTGGCGATTGGCCGAGTGGGGATCGACTGGCGATTGGCGAAGCGGCGGTATGGCCCGAGGCGGGGTGGCCGGTGGCGGTTGAGCCAGAGTGGGCGTTGTTGTGGCCGGTGGCGGATTGGGCCCGAGTGGCGGTGAGTCGGAGTGGCGGAGTGTAGCCAAGTGGCGATTGAGGCCAGAGTGGCGATGTAGCGAGTGGCGATTGGCCCAGTGGCGATTAATGAGTGGCGATTGGTAGTGGCGATGGCCGGTGGCGGTGGCCGATGGCGATTAATGCAGTGGCGTTAATGGCCGTGGCGATTGGCGTGTGGCGGTGGTAAGTGGCGATGTGGCCGTTGGCGGTGGCCGTGGCGGTTGGCCCGAGTGGCGGTGGCCAGTGGAAGATTGGCCAGTGGCGTTATGCGATGCGACTTCGGCGTGTAGCGAGATGGCGATTGGCCGAGTGGCGGTGGCCCAGGGTAGCGTGTAGCGAAGTGGCGATTGGCGGTGCGATTGAGGCAGTGGCGATGTAACCCAGTGACGGGTGGCCTGGTGGCGGTGTAGCGGAGTGGCGATTGGTAGAATTTGGCGGGTGGTAGGAGTGGGGATTCGATGAGTGGCGATTGGCCCGGCGACAATGTGGCGGGGCGATTGGTCAGTGGCGGGGTGGCGAAGTGGCGGTGTGGTAGAGTGGCGATTGGCGAGTGAGCGGGCCAGCAGTGGCGATTGAGTCAGGTAAGCGTTAGCCATGCAGCGATTAGCCGGCGATTGGCCGGCGGCGGTGGCCAGCAGCGATGGCCAGTGGCGGTGGCCGGCGGCGATGTAGAGCAATTGAGCAAGTGGTGACTGTAGCGAGGCGGTGGCCGTGGCGGTGTATTTGAGTGGCGGTGGCGAATAGCGATATAGCAGAGTGATTGGCCAGTGGCGTTGTGCCCTAGTGGCGATTAGCCCAGGAAGTGGCGTTGCCCAAGTGGCGATTGGCGAGTGGCGATTGGCCGAGGTGTGGTGTAAGCCGCAGTGGCGGTGGGCGAGTGGCGATAATATTCGATGATGGCGATTGGCCGGCGGCGATGTAGCTAAAAATAGCGATTGGCCGGCGATATGGCGCCGAGAAGTGGCCAGTGGCGATTGAGCGAAATGGCGTTATGGCATGCAGTGGCGGTGGCGTGTGAAATATGGCCGTGGCGATTGGCCGTGGCGATATGGCGGTATGGCGGTCGCCGTGCTTGATGGCCGGCGGCGATGTAGCGAAAGAAGCGGTGGCCGTGGCGGTGGCGAAATGGCGTTAATAGCGTGGCGATTGGCCGTGGCGTTATACTTGGCGATGGCGGTGGCCGTGGCGGTGGCCGGCGGCGATGCTCTTGGCGAGAACCGTGGCCGTGGCGGTGGCAAGTGGCGTTATGGCAAGTGGCGGTGGCGAGTATAGCGTTATGGCGAAATGGCGATTGGCCGGCGATGGCCGGCGGCGATATCGCGAGCGATTGAGCCGAGTGGCGATTGAGCCCAGTGGCGTTGTAGCCAAGTGGCGATTGGTAGTGGCGATTGGTAGAAGTGGCATTGGCGGTGGCGATGGCCAGGAGTGGCGATGTAGGCCAGTGGCGATTGGCCGGCGATGTGGCCGGGAACAGTGGTAGAGTGTCGATTGAGGCCGAGGTGGCGTTGAGCAGTGGCGATTGGCCAGAAGTGGCGTTAATAATGGGAGTGGCGATTGGCGAGTGGCGTTGTGGCCCAGAGTGGCGATTAGTAATGGCGATATGGCCGAGTGGCGGTGGCCGTGGCGATTGGCCAGTGGCGTTATGGCAAGTGGCCGGTGGGCCAGAAGCGGTCTGGCCGTGGCGATTGGCCCAGGAAGGCGGTGGAGAATGTGTAGAGTGGCCGGTGGTAGAGTGGCGTTGTAGCGGGTGGCGATTGAAGCGAGTGGCGATTGGCGGGTGTGGCGGTGGCCGTGGCGATATGGCCAAGTGGCGATTGGCCGAGTGGCGTTATAGCCAAGTGGCGATTGGCCAGTGGCGATTAATAGCCAGTGGCGGTGAAAGCGCAGTGGCGGTGGCCGGAAGGTGGCGATTATAGCCGTGGCGGTGGCCAAGTGGCGATTGGCCAGTGGCGATGGCCGAGTGGCGGTGTAGCCCGAGTTGCGATTGGCCAGTGGCGTTGTAGCCGGCGATTGGCCAGTGGCGATTGGCCGTGGCGGTGGCCCAGTGGCGTCTGTGAAGTGGCGGTGGCCGTGATGGTCAGCGCGAATATCGGCCGTGGCGGTGGTGTTGGCGATGTGAGTGGAAATGGCCAGGCGATGTAACTCCGATGGCGATTGATCGGCGGATTTGCGGCGGGAACGAGTGTGCGGCGGCGATGTAGCCGAGGGCAGGTGGCGAGTGGCGGTGAGCCCTAGTAGGCGTTGGCGGTGGCGATGGCCAAGTGGTGATTGGCCGTGGCGATTGGCCAAAGTGGCGTTATGGCGTGGCGATTGGCCGGCGATGTAGCTAAGTGGCGGTGGCCGGCGGCGTGTAGAGGCGGTGAAGGCCAGAGGCTGGGCGGCGTTGGAGCGAAGTGGTTGTGGCCAGTGGCGATTGGTAGGAGTGCGATGTGGCCAGTGGCGATTGAGGCGGTGGGCGGTTTTCTTGGGGTGGCGATGGGCCAGTGGGCGTTTGGCCCAGGGTGGGCGGAGTTGGGCGGGCGGCGATGTGGCCAGGGACAATTGGTAGAGTGCGATTGAGGCTGGGAGTGGGCGGATTGAGGCCAGGAATGGCGTTGTAGCCGAAGGATTGAGCTAGAGTGGCCGGTGGTAAAGTGGGAGTGGGCCATTAAGCGAAGTAGCGTATGGCGGTAGGCGATGGCGGTGGCCCGGCGGCGATGGCCGAACAGTGGCCGGCGCCGATTGGCCGATGGCGTTGGCAATGGCGATTGGCCGGTGGCGTTATGGCCGATGGCGATTGGCGAGAGTGGCGATGTAGCGAGTAAGCGATTGGCCAAGTGGCGA
Source organism: Tetrastigma voinierianum (assembly GCA_016808115.1). Lineage (NCBI taxonomy): Eukaryota > Viridiplantae > Streptophyta > Magnoliopsida > Vitales > Vitaceae > Tetrastigma > Tetrastigma voinierianum. Next base: position 518,951 of record JAEQBH010003793.1, read on the forward strand.
TTGGCCGAGTAAGCGGTGCGGCCGTGGCGTTATAACCGTGGCGGTGGCGGCGGCGATGTAGCCGAGTGGCGGTGGCCAAGTGACAAATATCGCGTGCGGCGTTGTAGTAGCGGTGGCCAGTAGCGATGGCCGTGTAGCGATGAGCCTAGTAAGCGGTGGCCGTGCGATACCAGCGGAAGTAGCGAATTGGCCAAAGTAAGCGTTCTCTTAAGTGCGCGGTGTAGCCGTGATGGCGTTATGGCAAAGTGGCGGTGGCCAAGTGGCGGTGGCGAGTAGCGATGAAACGATGGCGTGTAGCGAGTAGCGATGGCGAGTGATGTAGCCGTGCGATGGCGAAGTAAGCGTCGTAATGCGGTGGCCGGCGGTGAATAGTGGCGATGGCCGAGATTCTGATTAGTGAAGCGGCGTGGCCGGCGGCGGTGGGTCAGCGGCGGTGGCCGGCGGTCGGCCCGAGTGGAAGTGGCGAGGCGATGCTTCGGTGGCGATTGGCCAGAAGTGGCGATATTGGCCGAGCGGTGTGGCGATGTAGCGGGGCAGTCAGCCTGAATGGCGATTGAGCCTAGTGGCGTTAGCCGTGGCGATATGGCCGTGGTGATTGGCCAGTGGCGATTGGCCAAGGTAAGCGTTGTGCGATGCGATTGAGGCCGTGGCGATGTAGCTAAGTGGCGGTGGCGGCCGAGTATCAGGCTGAGAGCCCGATTGGCGAGTGGCGATTGAGCCAAAGTGCGTTGGCTAGCCCAGTGGCGGTGGCCAGAGTGGCGGTGGTAGGGTGGGCGTGTGGCCCAGGAGTGGCGATTGAGGCGGGTGGCGGTCCCTGCTTGGGCGGGAGTGGCGTGTGAGCAGGTAGCGGACCCCCAAGCCCAGGGTGGCGGTGTGGCCGACGGCGATGGCCAGGGGGCAGGTGGTGGGGTGGTGGTAGGGCGTCTGAGTGGCGATTGGCCGTGGCGGTGGTAAGTGGCCGTATAATGGGAGTGCGACGTTGGCGGCGATGTGGCCCGGTGGCGGTCGGCCCAGAGTGGCGATATGGCCGTGGCGGGTGTGATGGGCGTTGTAGCGAATTGTGATTGAGCCGGCTGGCGATTGGTAGAGTGGTGGACCAGCCAGTGGCGATGTAGTAAGTGGTGATTAATGAGTGGTGTAGCCCGATGTGATTGTGGGTGTTGTGGCCAGTGTGGAGTGGCAGAGTGGCGTGTAGCCAGAGTGGCGATTGGCCAGAGTGCGATTGAGCGAGTGGGCGTTAGTAGCCGTGTGATTGAGCGAGTGGCGTTGTAGCCAGTGCGATTGGTAGGGCGATCGGCCAAGTAGCGGTCGTGAAGTGGCGGTGGGCGAGTGGCGATTGGCCGACGGCGTCTTGGCTGCGACGATGTAGCGGCGGCCGATAGGCCGGCGGCGATAAATGAGTGGCAATTAGGCCGAATAGGCGTTGTAGCCAAAGTGGCGTTTATTGGCGAGTGTGATGTGGCCCAGAAGTGGCGATTGGCCAGAGTGGCGATTGTAGCCGTGGCGTTGTAGTGGCGATTGGTAAGTGGCGTTGGTAGGCAGCGATTGGCCGGTGGCGGGATGTGGCTAAGTGGCGATTGGGCCGGCGGCGATGGCGGGGCGGTGGCGGCGGCGATGTGGCCAGGGCGGTGGCCAGAGTGGCGATTGAGCGGTGGCGTTGTGGCCCAGAAGTGGCGATGTGGCCAGAGTGGCGGTGGCGAGTGGCGGGCCTTGGGGAGTGGCGTTTGGCCAGGCGGTGGCCGAGCCAGTGAGTAGAGTGGCGATTGGTAGTGGGTTGTGGCTAGAATGGCAGTTGATGGTGGGCGTTGTGGGTGAGGTGGCAGTGGTAGGGCGATGTAGCCAGTGGCGATTGGCCAAGTGGTTGATGGGAGTGGCGGTGTGTGAGTGGTGAAGCAGACGATGTAGTGAGGGTGGCGGGTGGCGAGTTGAGCCAAGTAGGCGTTGGCAAGTGGCAGTGTGTGGGAGTGGCGATGTGGCCAGAATTGCTGTGAATTGTGGGAGATGTGAGATTTCTTGGGAGTATGTGATGTAAGCCCAGAGTGGCGTTGCGCCGGAAGTGGCGATTGTGAGAGCGGCGATGTGGCCAGGGCGAGGTGGTAGAGTGGCGGTCGGCGGCGTTGCCGGCCGTGGCGGTGGCGTGGCGATTGGCGGAGTGGCGTTATAGGCAGTGGCGATTGGCCGGGCGGCGATGTGGCAGAGTGGCGGTGGCCAGGGTGGCGATGGCCAGAAGTGGCGATTGGCCCAGAGTGGGCGTTGTAGCGGGTGGCCGGGTGGCAGAGTGACCGATTAGTAGAGTGGTGATATCTTAGAAGTGGCGATGTGGCCCAGAGTGGCGATTGGCCAAGTGGCGTTGTGGCGATGGCGATTGGTAGGAATTAGTATTTGTGTGGAAATTGGCGGTGGTAGAGTGGCGGAATTGGTAAAGTGGCGTTCTAATGGGTGGCGGTGGTAGAATGGCGTTAATAGCCAGAGTGGCGATTGGCCAGGGCGATCTGACCAAGTAGCGATTAAGTAGAGTGGCGATTGGCCAGAGTAGGGATTGAGCGGGCGGGTTTAGCGTGACGTGTAGACGGCGATAAAGCAAGTGGCAATTAGTGAATAGGCGTTGTGTAGTGGCGTTATAGCGTCGCGATAGCCGTGGCGATTGGCCGATGGCGTTAAATAGCCGTATCGATGGCCGAAGTAGCGTCTGTGAAGCCGCGATTGGCCGAAATGCGATAACCTTCGTCGCGATGGCCGGCGCGGCGATGCAAAGCGATGGCCGGCGGCGATGTAGCGAAAGCGGTGGCCGATGCGATGTGATGCGCGTTGCCGGCGGTAGCGATAACGATGCGTTGGCGATGGCGTTAACTGCATGATGGCGATTTGGCCGGCGGCCCCGTTGCGCGAGAGCGGCGGGCGCAGTGGCGATTGGCCCAGGAAGTGGCGTTAGCCTAGTGGCGATTGGCCGGCGGTGGTAGAGTGGCGATTGCGAAGCGATCGACACCTCCTGGGTAGCTTGACTGCTGGTGACCAGCTGACCAGTGAGCAGGTTGAGTAGAGCTGATCCTGTGTGTGTTCCGGGAAGAGCTCGTCGGTTCGAGACAGGAAGAGCTCGTTATTGGGGCCAGGTGAGCTCATCGAATGCGTGGCGGGAGCTGCCGCCCGTGTTGGCCCGATGGGAAGAGTTCGTCGATAGATGCGAGACGGATCCATTTGAAAGAGGCGAAATTGAAAGACTCAGTGGGAAATTTGAAGCGATGGGAACTTCGTCCATATCGAGAAAGAGCTTCGTCGATAGAATTTGTAGGAGGAAGCGTCAGCCAGATGTACGGTGAAGGGCTCGTCGATAGGAAGTTGTTTGGAGGAGGGCTGCGTCGGGTAGAAGAGGCCATTGGGAAGAACTCGTCAATTGGAAGCATTGCGAGCTTCGTCGGCTATAGCAATAATAGGGCTCGTCGAGGTGGCCGTTTTGGGAAGGGAACTCGTCGAGGTCCAAGCTGTATTAACAAGGAAAATTTCAGCCGAAAATGTAAATAATAGGAGCTGAAATAGGATAAAGGCTGTTGGGAGGAGCTCGTCAGTGAAGCTGTTGTAGAGCTCGCTATGTAAATAATAGGAGCTCATTCAGATAGAGTGTTGCGGAGGGAGCTCGTCAGGTGGAAGTATTGTAGAGCTCGCCCGTATAAATAATAGGAGGCTCGTCTGAGTAGTCTTTGTTTGGAGGAGGCTCGTCGGGTGACTGTTGTAGGCTGAAGTGCTCTATAAATAATGGGAGCTCGTCGGATAAGAGGCTGTTGGGAGGAGCTCATCGGAGTGGTACGTTGTAGAGCTCGTCCCATGTAAATAATAGAATTTCGTCAAGATGAATTTGTTTGGAGGAGCTCGTCGAGGTGTAGACTATTAGTAGGCTAGATCCATATCCATAAATGTGGGACTCGTCAGGAGAATTTGGGAGGAGCTCGGTCGGGTTATCTTGTTTGTAGGAGCTGAATCAGTGCCACATATGGGAGCTCGTCGGTCTAATTTGGGAGGAGCTCGTCAGTTGAAGTATTGTAGGCTGCCAGTGTAAATAATAGGGCTTGTCAAGTAGAATTTGTTTGGAGGAGCTGTGGGTGAAATTGTTAACAGAGGCTCGTCGAGTATCTCTTATCTTTCGTCGGATCTGAGAGCTTTGATTGGGAGGAACTCGTCGGTGGAAATTGTTGTAAGAGCTAAGCCCAAACATAAATCATAAGACCTTTCGTCAGTAGTGTTTGGAGGGCTCGTCCCGGTGAAACTGTTGTAGAGCTCGTCCATGTAAATAATAGAGACTCGTCCAGTAGAAGTTGTTGGGAAGAGGCTACGTCGGGTGGAAATTTGTTGGCAGGGCTGATCCATGTACCTCTTAGGAGCTCGTCGGACTCATTTGGTCGGGAGGCTGAGTGCGGAATTATCTTGTTGTAGAGCTAGATCCATGTCACGCGGCGAGATTTCGTCGGATAGAATTTGTTGGGAGGGCTCGTCGGGTGAGCTACATTATAGAGCTCGCCCATGTAAATATGCGAACTCCGTCAGTCATTTGTTTGGGAGAGCTCAGTCTGCTGGTGGCTGCGTTGCCAGAGCCTCAGTCCAGTGTAAATGAATGGGGCTGCGATCAGTGGAAACTGTTGGGAGAAAGCTGCATTGATTCAAGTACAGTGTAGAGCTGATCAGTGTAATAGATAATAGGAGCTTTGTCGAAGAATTTGTTGGGAAGAAAGCTTCGTCCCGATGTAAATGGTAGGGAAGGGCCGTCTGTTGGAGTCAAGTGAAGGGCTTGTCAAATGTAAATGTGAAGTGGGGCTCAAAGTCCGTGCAGAGTTGAGGGACGAGGCCTGCTGATATGAATTATGTCTGATGGGCCGGAGTGTGCGGGTCACGTAGGGGCTCTCGTCATTTGTATTAATCAGTGAGGCTCGTCCATCAGGTTGAGGATGGGCCTCGTGAAATGTAGTGTATGAAGAGCAGATACATCTGGAGCCTTGTGTGAGAAGGGCCTAAATCCTGCGTGAATAGTAGGGGCTCGTCATTACGGTTGAGGAATGACCTCGTCGTCTGACATGAAGGAGCCCGTCTGTGGAGTCGTGAAGGGCGTGTCATTGTGAATAGTAGGGGCTCGTCCATCCCGAGTTGAGGAGGGCCTTGTCGGTATGAATTAGTAAGAAGGGCAGTGCGATGCAAGCGGCGAAGGGAACAGATCACGTAAATAGTAGGGGCTCGTCTGTTCCGAGTTCAGGGACGAGCCTCGTTGAATGGTAAGAAAGAGCCGAATGCGTAAAGTCGCGATGAAGATATCGGCTGACGAATAGTAGGGGGCTGCAGTCATTCCCGAGTTGAGGGACCAGGCCACCTCGTCCCGATCTGAATGGTAGGAAAGGGCCGTCGTAAGGTACGTGAGGGCTTAGATAAACTCGTGAATGATATGGAAACGTCATTACGAGTTGAGGACGGCGCAAATCAATGAATGGTAGAAGGGCAGATGCATGCGGAGTCAGCCGAAAGACTCCGATCACTGCAGCTGAATAGTAGGGGCTCGTCGAAAATCCGGAGTGGGGAAGACCTTGTTGATCATGAATTGTAAGAAGGGCCGGAGTAAATGCGGGTAGCGACGAAGAACATCGCTGCGAATAAGTATGGGCTCGTCATTACGAGTTGAGGGCAAGGCCTAAAGTCGATATATGAATGACGAAGGAGCGATCGTGCGGAGTCAGGCGGGGCTAAGTCTTGTGAATGAGCAAGGGGCTGGAGTCAGTGCGAGATTGAGGGAGGGCACGCCCATCAGTGGTGTGAGAGGGCTGGAGTGCATGCGGATCCTTGGCGGGCTTAGATCCTTGTGTGGCTGTGGGCTCCAGTCATTACAGGTTGGGGATGAGGCCTGCGTGTGGTGGTAAGAAGAAGCCGGGTCACATGCAGGTGCGGGCGAAGGCTCGTCACTGTCAATAGTAAGGGCTCGTCCATCTGAGTTGAGGGAGGAGCCTCGTGATATAATTACAGCTCTGGCGTTGTGGCCTTGGTGGCGTTCCATTTGAGTGGCGTGTAACTTTGGTAGGTGACTCTGACGTGGCACAGTGTCGATGGGTGAAGGCTCGTCGAAGTAGGCGTGGCTCAGGCGAGAAGCAGAGTAAGCGATCACCTTCATTGGTCAAACTCTGCGTCTTTGTGCGGTGAGCTTCGTCGAAGTGACAGCTGGGCTCCACAGCGCTAGGGCACTGGCGGCGTTGTAGAATGGCGATGGCGCAGGCTACGATCGACTCTTGAGCGTAAACATGCGAGTAGAGGGAACTCGTCGAAGTGAGCAGCTGGGCTCAGCGGCCCAGGGCCTTAGCGGCGTTGGCCGGTAGCGATGTATCACGGGCTAGTGCGACTCTTGAGCGTGGCACATCGCAGTGAGAGGCTCGTCAGTGGCTTGGCCCGGGCTCCTGGCGTTTGGGGCATGGCGGCATTCAAGGCGAGATAGCGTGTAACTGAGATGGTCGACTTTGAGGCGGCATGGCTGTGCGAGTGAGCGGGCTCGTCGAATTGACGGCGTGGCTCCGAGGCGGCCTGGTAGATCTTAGCTGAGCGGATCCTGCTTCACTGGCGTGTTCAGTTGATCTGTCGATGACGAAATCGATTATGTTTATGGAGGAAGCTGTCGTTCCACGGTGTGGCGCGGCCCAGTGATGCTTTCAGCCGGGCTGGGAATTTGGAGCGGTGTGGGGGTCATTGTTTGGACCGGAGTTGTTTGTGGGCTGGGATGCATGCATCTGGATCATCTGGATTGAGGCAGGATCGCGGCCTTTGTGGTCTGAGCCTTGATTATGGCACTCCTCTTGCAAAAGCGAGGAATAAGGGGTCGCGAGGGCTGTGCAGATGGCGCTCAGATCAGTCTGAGCTTTGTGCGTCGTCGAACTGGGGTAAGAACTAGCCTTATCGGCGAATTTCCTGAGATGTCTTTCACCCTTGAAGAACGAGGAAGGAAAAGGGCGGCGAGGGGCTTCGCGGAGTGGCGCTCCAGATACCCTAAGTCGGATTAACTACGAGAGAAAAGAATGGGTGCTTAGTATTGGCGCGTCGAAATGGCGCCACTTTAAGCATTTAGGGTGGCCTTGTGTTATAGTGTATATTATTCGATTTGAGGGTAGTGGGATTAACTTTTCGTTGGATGGGATATTTATTACGCTTTATCGGATTTTAGAAGAGATATTGAAGGAATAGTTTATTGAGAATTATCACTCACTTCCCTTTTTAGTGATGAGGAACTGATTGGATTTGCGGGGATAATATATTATTAAATTATCTTGTTTCCACTTATTGGTGAGATTTAGTCGATTTGCGGGATGTGGGCTTCCCAATTATCATTATCTGTCGGCCTTTGGGGTGAGTGGTGGGCTTTCGTTTTGGGGTGTATTTAGGGGCATGGGTGTTTATGGGGGGAACTGCACTCTCGCAGGCACAGTGAGGTGGGCGCAACATTTTGGCTTGCCATGTCGTGTTTAATTGTATGAAATCTAAGTATGATTACGAAAAAGATGTGTAATATATAAAGACAAAATTTTACAAAAATAAGCAGATTGATATGAAGTTAGTGATTTACTTTTATATATTTTCTCAATTTTTATTTTATTTAACTCTTCTTTTACATTCATTCACTTTGTTATATTATAATATATATTTTTATAAATTTTGTCCTCATTGGGCCTAGAACTTTAGACCCCTCCCCTTGAGTTCATACCCACTTAAGCTATGTTTTATTGGTTATTTAACTCCTTTTATATAGAAAGTAAATAATTTTAATTTTCTTCGATTTTTTTTCATATTTTATATAATAAAATTAAACATGAGAAAATTATTTATCTTTACATTCTTTTCTTTCACTGATATTTTATAGAAACCAAACATAATTTAACAACAAACAAAAAGTTTTCTTATTCTTAAGAGTAAACAACTTTTTTCTTTTTTTGAAAATATATTTAATTTAATTTCAATTATTTTTAAAAAATTTAAGTTTTTAAATAAACTTTTTGATCTAGAAAACATCAAAAGATTTCGAAAATCATTTTTTTACTGTGCATTTAATTACAATGTAATAAACTATTTCTGCATGATGGACATAATTTAGCATAATTCAAAAAATCATTCTTAAATTGATTTTACAATTTTAACATAATTTTACAAATGGACTGGGCCTTTGCTCAGAGGCCCTGAGCCCATTTAGCTGAGCTGTAAAATATGTATGAAAAGGCTAATAATGATGAGGTGTTCGAACTTGAAAAGGTGTTTGGCAATTTAACAATCCAGAGCAAGAAAAATTGTAACCTTTACGCGTGTTTGGATATCTTTTGGAAAAACGGTAGATCAAAGGAGATCATGATACATTTATGATTTAACTATATTTTATAAGAAATTATGAAAATTTTAGTCCCTCATGAAGTGACATCGATGCCATTATTCAGTTCACCAGCCAAATGTCCTCATCGCAAGTTCCAAATTCCAAACTCTTAAGAACCAGCCAAACACATAACTAACACACAAATTAAACGTTTAATCACAAAATCAAATAAAGATTCCGATACAGAAAGAAGAAGAAGAAGAGAGAATGAGAGATGGGATGTTAGATGCTTAGATTGCTTTAATCAAATTCATTTCTTTTGGCCTTATCCTGACTCACGCAGATTGCATTATTGTTTGCCCAGCATCCTATGCCCATTTTAATTCCACGATTTTGGTCCCCCTGAGTTTCTTTTGTCATGTGACTTTGAAATATTTGGAGTGTTCTGGGTATGTTTTAAAAATAGGATCGGATCATATTAGTTTGGTCAATGATTTTTTCAATTCAGTTTCAATTTGATACAAATCAGAGAATTGTTTTATGGGTTAAACAAGAAAACCTGCAACAAGAGAATCAGGAATGATCAAGGAAAAAGAATTGGAACTAATGAAGAACACATTGAAATTAAGAAGGTGGAGTCTTTGTGGTCGCGATTTTCTTTGCGAAGCATCGTCGTCTTTACTGTCTTTGGGATTATGGATCGGTGTGTCAAATCTCGAGGATAAAATGGTATAAACGATCTGTAATATCTTGTCTGGCTTGATATTTGAGGCGTGTTTGAGACTTATCGCGTGACCCATTTCAAACCTGAACTTGCTTTTAAGCCAGACATTGACACACGAAGACTGAAAAATTCTATTTAAACAGAAGCGATCTCTCTCATAATATGAAAAACCAAAGATTCTTAGCCTTCAATAATTAGGAGCCTCTCAAAATTTTAAGACAACCGTTAACACCTTTCAGATTTCCACCGTAATGAATATCATTCATTACTTGTAATAAATTTCAAACGGATATTCCAACAGATCGGCCCTGATATCTTTTTTGATTTGATCATTAGTCATCTATCTAATTCTTAAAACATTTTAACTATAAAAGGAAGAATACTTAATGAAGTAACCGTGTTATGTCATATCGTATGGAAAGCCTCTTCTTTTTCCATTGGGCGAAGGGAAAAGGAGGAATGCGACAAAATTGACAATGGACCTGTCTTTCAGAGGTAGCCATCGAATTCCTTTCCATTCAAAAAGAAAAAAGTGTAAAAAAAGGAGGGGAAAAGTTAATTCCATGAGGACGTTCACATGCATGTATGACCATTTTTTTTTTTTTTTTGGAAAAATATGACCATTTTACTTTACACGGAATATACCATGTGCAACGTTCATTTACTTACACGGAAAGTGGTGCAGCTTTTGTCTTTAATTCATCGCTTAACGGATAGGTATAAAATCAATTAATCAGCCTTTTGGACGGAATTTGATGGATAATTAGATAACGGATAGATAAATGATGAGCTGACATACTTATCGGTTTTTGTAAATGTTAGGGAGCAAAGTCTACTTGTTTTTGTTTTTGTTTTTGAAAACTATTATTTTAGGAGAAAAGCAGAAAAAGCAAATTTGTTCTTTATGGTTTTTTTAAAAAATTAAACACAAACCATAAAACAAAAACTAAATTTAAATAATAAAAATATTTTTTAAAAGAAGAACCAAATTGCCTCCAAAGGGTTTAAGATTTGATTAGGTTTTTTCAAATCCATCTAAATTTGGATTGGGTTCAAGTCGCAAATCAAATAACACTTGCTTTTTCAACTCATTTCAATCTTTTTATAATATTTATGATGTATATAGTCTTTTATAATTGCATTCACTTTTATATTCTTTTTCATTTTTTAGAAAAATATGTAAATTTATTTATTTATTTATTATTATTATATTAAAATTCTGTTTTGTTTGCCACTTAACTTTTCAATTAAATATATAATTTTTTTTAAATATCACAAATGAATTTTGAATTATTCAACTCCACTAATCTAAGTCTGACTTGAATAGTTGGATGCAATCCAATTTTTGAACTTCACGATGTCGAAATATAAATATAAATATATATATATACCTATATATATATATATATATATATATATATATATATATATATATATATAACAAGAAATGAGATTGACTTAATATGATACTAATCATTGATCCTATTACTTCATAGAGTACAATACAATAAGGCCAGTATAAAATGGGTCGTCAAGATTTTCTGATCAATAAAAATTTGAACAAGTTCTTTTAAGATTTATTTGAAATTTTAAAATTAATATTTCGGTGACGTCTAAAATTAAATATCACCAAATACATTTGATTTTACCTTTTCTGTAACTTTAATAATTACATCGTATGTATTGTTCATTTATATCGCTTATCTGTATAAAATTGATTTAAAAAGATAAATAAATATTTAATTAAAATTTAAAATAAATATAAAGATTCAATTAAAAATAAAAATAATATAATATTTAATTAATTCAATAAAAATAAATATAAATATTTTGAATTTAATTAATTCATTAGGCGTATGCTGTCAACGTCGGGGTTTTAAAAAAGTGAAGAAGTTGAATTGCTTATAAAAGGCCCTACGTCGGGTTAGATGATTTGACAATTTTATTTTAAATAATTAGAATTGAAATTCACATCCAATTTTATTTATGGTTTAGAATTGAAAATAATTAGAAGTTAATGAAAAATATTTGTAGGCTAATAAAATAAATTAATTCCATATCAACTAAAACATTTTATTTTAAATTATTCACAAAAATATGATTTATGGTTTTTTCATTTACATTAATAATATTTTATTTATAATATTATTTTTGAAAATAATAAAGTTAATTAAAATATTTGTAGGCTAATAAAATAAAATAATTTATATCAAGTAAAACATTTTATTTTAAATTATATTTAAATTATTATAAAAAATATGATTTATGGTTTTCATTTATTAATAATATTTTATTTATAATAATATTTTTAAATAATAATTAAGTTAATACAAAAAATTTTGTAGGCTAATAAAATAAATTAAAAAGTAAAATGTTTTTTTTAATTAAGTATTTTTAATGTATTTACAAAAATATGATTTAAAGTTTTGTTTTTTGTCATTTAATCACAGCAGTTTTTCGATACGTAAAATGAGTGTTGGGTGGGAGGGGAGGAGGGGCTTCCGGTAGCGGGGGAGAACTGGGTTTCGTGTGGGGGTTGGAGATCGCCTTAGGCCGGGGGAGATCGGCCGGGAGGGAGGTCGGCGGCGGCGACGGCGCGAGGGGAGATCGGCGACCGGCGACGAGGGGAGGTTTGGTCGGGAGTGTTTTACGCTTGAATATCTGTTTTGGGAGATTTTTTACGCTTGCAGTTCGGGTTTTAGGTCAATTTACGTATTCGATTTTCTTGGCCAGTTTCTGATGTCTGAGGGTATCAATGGGTTTTCCACACATTTGGTGATACTTGGTGATGATGTATTAGTGATTTTGGTGTCGGCTGTATATCGCCAGGGTTGAACAGGAACTTTGGTGCATTCTTTGGAGATTTGGTTTTTTTTTGTCAGCAGTAGAAATGGGCACAATTCACCATTTTAATTCCCATTCTTGTGGATGCTCTAAGTTATTCATTTAAAGATACGTGTAAGTATGAAAGTTCCCTGTTCTATACCTTGGGGAGGAGAGGGAAAGGGAAAAGGAAAGGAAACTCTTATTAATTTATATATATGAATTAGAATTGTGGATAGTTTAGTTAGCCAAAAAAAGTATTGGTATAATGTATTTAAGAATTTGACAGTTAAATTTTTACAAAGATGTTATAAATATTAATTTTAAAAATTATTGTGAATCTCTATTTAATTGCTTTTGTAATATTATAGTTTTATAGTTTCCTTTCATAAAAGAAATTGTTTATATATGAACCCATTTGTTAATTTTAAACTTGTGGAGATCGAGTGGATACCCACAACACATGTCAAATTTATTGGTCTCTATTTGCATCATCTTATTTTTGGAGGTAAAAAAATATTCATTTGATAACTATGCCAAATAAAAAAAAAACTCTAAAAACCTCTACAAATCTTATTCCCAGATGTTTTCTTAGTTGAACTTAATCAAGAGTTATATAGTTATTGACTATCGAAAGTTGGAGCTAGATCGTTTGTTTCTTGTTACATTGAGACAGGATCACAAAAATTTCAAAAGAAAGACAAAGTGAATCTACTTTAAAAACAATATTTCATACACTTCAAAATTTAATTATTCTGCATAAATCAATAATACTTTCCGTCTACCATGTTAATTTAATCAATCTTTATAATATAATAATATTGCAACTAATTGGTACACAATCACAATTCTTTCTCTGCTTTATTAATAGCAAAGTGTATACATCAATACCCAAATACCTCTTTGATTTTCGGCACACACTCACAAACATTTGACATTTCCCTTAACCAAAATAGCAAGCAAATAATATATTTTATTCCCACAACGAAAGCGATTCAAATCTTGGAGGCTTGGACGCTGGCTCAACTACTCTTGCACCCATTCTAGGCAAGCTGGACCCATCACAATTCCCTCCAAAAATAACTGTTTTTATAACTGAAGTAACAACTTATAACTGTGTATAACTAACCAACCAACCCCACTTTTTAACTTCTTTTTTATCAACATCCACCTAACACTCTGGAATCTGAGAGTGGTCTCTCTTGGAGTCATGGCAGTAGTCATAAACCACTGAATTCTTCTGCACCCACTCCATTGCCGATCGCTGCTGCTGGCTCAGGCCTCCGGCGGGGCTCGGGGAGACGGACGGCGGCCGGCACGAGGAGGCCGAGTCGGTGTTGCAACCGACTAGCCTGAAATTTTTGTACCTACCTATGAATGGTTGGTAACGGTAATCTGCTTTGTATTTTCCATCCTCCGTGGCCCATGATGACGCATCCCATATTGAACCGTAGACCCACATTGGCCTTGCCGGAAATGTAGCGTCATTCTTTCTTGGATACCTTCTTATGGGGACATCGTCCACTAGGAATCTGACCAATATTTATAGTACAAGTAAACAAATAGTAAGATGAAATTGAGAGTAAAATATAAAGAACATGATATTTGTATTAAAATAAAATCCTATAAATTTGAGTTTTTAAGAGAGTTGACATTAGGTTCGAAGCCTCTCTGAATAATATGAATCCTCATTTATTAATTTCATGAAGAATTCTATTTAATTTATTTGATTATACACATACAAGGTATTGAGCTTTTAGGAGATACGGTGATCTAACAAAAAACAATCGAACTTTTTCCCATGTTGTTTCTAGTATGATCATTTTCAGCATTATACTTACATGATCTCATCTGGGGTCCATAGGATAGCATAGTTATGGAAGTCTTTGGTTGGGTCGAACCAGAGATGAACCCTCACTTCCCTCCCTATAAGTCTTCCATCTCCACTTCCCTTCATGTACACGTTAGTCTGCAGGGTGTAAGGCTTATCCAGTGTGGTTCCGAGGAATTCGATATCGATTTCGTCGTGGTAACCGGGATAGTCTTCCTGGTTCGAAAGCTGTCATTGCCCACAAAATGAATTAGAATATCAATCCTTAATTTTGAGTTACACAACCCACAATTACAGAATTCTCATTCTTACATAGAAAGATGTAATGACTCCTGCAGTATAGCCCGGTTGGAGCTTCATGGCAGCACTAAAGTACCCCGAACGATACGGCTTAAGTGACTTAAACCCACTTCCTGTTTTCAGAAACAGAGTAAGTAGCAACATTTACAAACAAAAATGATCAAAATTTTCAATATTATGAAAAAAAAATAAAGAGGAGTTGCAATACCAGAGTTACTGTCAAGCCAAATTGTAAGTGCACCCTGATCTAAACTTTGATGTTGAGGACCCCAGAGATTTCTAAGACCTTGATTAAAGCTAACAGGGCTGAATTTAGAGCTGGGGGAGTAACCAGGGGAAGGTGGACCTTGAGCATTGCTCCAAGTAGTGAGCATGAGAATGAGGAGACAGAGAAGGGGAGCCATAGAAAATTACGAAGGAATAAGAGAAAGCTGAGAAATGACAAGGTAGGAAAGGAGGTTGGGAGAAGGTGAGAGAGTATGTCTGGGAAGAGAAGTGCAGCAATGGCATGGTATAAATAAGGGGAACTGGGAGTACCCCACCAAACTAGTGATGGTGAGGTACTACAAGGGAAGTTGATGAGGAGTTACACAAGAAGACAGAATTCACACACACATAGTGGTGATAGATAACTGATAAGCATAGGAGAGAAATAAAATTATCACAATTGTGGTATTTCCCCCTTTCACCTTCTCTTCCCCCTTTTGGGATTAAGCTTGTGACTTTTTGGGGTTGAACAATAGCAAAAGCAAAGATGAAGATGATGAGAAGGGGGAAAGAGAGGTGGTGGGGGTTGAGCATGAGCATGCTCCTTTCCTCACATGTGAGTCTTGGGTTCATGGCATGTGATGAGGTCTAGTGACCTACTTTTTTTTCCGTTCTTGTACTTCTCTCATTGGACAGTTTATTGGAATAACACACAGTGATGGGGCATTGTGAATCCAAAATTTACTGATCTCTCCACATGTGCTCATAATGATGCATGATCCTATAACAGACAGACTTGGTATGGAGGAGGGGAACATGAGAATTTGGCTTTCTCCATGCTCATAGAGCTCAGTACCTTGTTAGAAAATTTAGAGGGTATTCCATGTTATTGTGTTCTCTACGGCAAATAGTATCGAAGAATTGGGGAAAACAAAGAAGAATGCACACGCAGATTATATATACTACGGTACAATGCCTACGTTCATCGGACAGTGGCAAATCCATAAAATAAGCTGAGGGCATAGTTGGTAGGGTCATCCATAATGATAATTAGAGTTTGTCTTCCAATGAAAAGGCAAGAGTTCCAAAAATACCTCCAATCAGCTTACTAGAGTTCGCTATCCATGGGAATAAGGATTAAAATCTTTCCATTATATCAAATTAGAGAGTTCTACTATATTCATTTTTACTTGATACACGCTACTCCACTTCGATAATATTTGCTCCTTTCTCTCTAGATATATGGTTCTCTCATCGCATATTACAATACATCTCTAGATTCATGTACTAATTATCTCCTTAAAGAATCTTTCAAGAATACTAAAATGAAAGTGTAAAGAAATAAGTCCAACCATATTGTTAAAAAATATTTTCTCAAAAATCAAACTAAATTAACTATTGGGATGAAGCAATTTCAATCCAATTCGATTAAAAACAAAAGTAGATTCTGATAAATCTCTAAAATAAACCAACCCAAACCAACCCTTAAGATTTTTACAAACTTTAATTAATATTTTTATTCCTACCTCAAATATTTTAACAAAAAAACATAAATAAAGTAGTTAAATATTGTTAGGTTTTTTTCTATGAATGCATTTTCAATTTGACTTGAGGAGATGGGGGGTACGGCAATACGGGACCCACCCACTGGCTTCCGGCCCATTTTCCAACTATAAGCTTTGAAACTTTTGCCCATTTGGAATATTGACTTCCATCAGTCTATGTTGCTCATTCTCATCCTTATACAATCTGCTACCACTTGATTACCATCCAAATGTAACAAATATATATATATATATATATATATATATATATATATAAAGTCAGTTAAGGGTGTCAGATCAAGGCGATATCGGCAGAGCAGTGATCGATGAATTGTGTGTGGGTCAGACTCCCAATGGCCTAGCTATATCATCACCTATCTTAAATCGAGTGAGCAGCGATAACATTCTGTGATCATACAGTACAGAGCTTGTGACCTACAATAAATGGGTGGACCCAACAGCACCTTATGGCACCCATGTTTGGTTATGCAGGTGTGCGTAAATTCTAACTAAATACTGTCGACTCGACGGGCATGTATTTTCTTGGCGGTAGCAGTCACATATATATAGATGGTAGATACTATGAATCCTTGTCACATTCAGGTCTTGGCCGGTGATTGTACTGAAAAAATATGGGAGGGGAACAGGGCACATCATACTGAGTATTTGTCCTGCTTGGTAGCTTTCCTTCGAGGAATTTAAGCACTGTTTTTATGATTGAAAATTGATGGGTTTATTATCGTGAGTCAATGACATGCAAAGTGATGATGAATTGCGTAAATTCAGGGGGCAAGACATGACGGCACCGAACTTATATATGAATTCAAAGGACAAAAACATGGAGCCACAAAATTAGGGATGTGGGCGTGCCATGAGAATCCCACTTGGCTATGTGTTTCGACTTGGATTTAACACTTCATACAATCCTAATTCGGGATTCTAACACTAACAACTACTCTTTTGAGGGAAATATGAAATCTAATAAATTAATTTATTAAGCAGATGTTTCGGTAACCAACTCTGTCGGTGTAGGGCTTAGGGTTTTACGTTTAGGGGTTCTCACAATTTTAGATCATATCTATTGTGTTAGGAAGGAGAAGCTCTCAAAATTTTGGAACACATGTCTCAGGTTAAGAGGAGCCTTGCCTATACGAATGTAAGGTCAAAAACTTTCCCCTTATTTAATATGAAATATGATAGGTATAGATATAAAATCCAAATCTTTTAGGTATCCTTGGAACTTGGAAAAATTAGGAAAGAAAAAACATAAAAACTAAATCTTTGCATTTGAAATTTGAAAGATTATTCTGAAAGGAAAAAAAATCTTAAGAAAAATTATTACTGCTTATCTTTGATTTAAAGCATATAATCTAAATAAATGTGTTGAGTAAACGTATAAAATTAATTTGTGTCTGACATATTTTTATCTTCCTACAGTTTCTTTTATACTTTTTAACATAGTACTTTTAGATTCCAAGGCGAAGACCATAAGTACCGTTTGGAAAGCGGAAATTACGAATGAAAAGAAAATATAAAGGAAAAGTTGAAGGAGATAAAATTTGAAGGAAAAGAAAAAATAAGTGTAAACTTAATAAATTGATTATATATGTTTGTTCAAACTCCTTTTATTTGTTTATCTCTATTATATAAGGATTAAAATATTTAAAAATATGTAACATTTTAAAAAAATTTGATTATATTTGATTTTTTTTTATATTTTTCACATGAAATCAAAATATGATAAAATTATTTTCTTTATCATTTCTTTTCTTTTCCAACTACTTTCTAGATTCAAAATGAAGTCTAAAAAAAATAATTTCCTCATATTTTATTTCATCCTAAAAAATATAAAAGAATATAAAATATAATCAAAATTCTTCCAAATTTTATATATTTATAAATTTCATAATCCTTATATAATAAAGATAAAAGAAACAAATAAAATAAAATTGAATAAATGAATAGAATTAAGTTATTAAGTTTATTTTATTTTTTTTATATTTTCTTTTCTTAATACTTTTCATGATTCAAAAAAACAAACATTAATATTAAGAAAATTAGCGGTTTAACATAATATCAAAAGTAGTTTGGGGGGAGATCTCGGGTTGATTTGGTGGGAGGTCTCTCATCTTCATTTTGTCTTTCCACGTGCTGAATTTAGTTGTGTTGTTCTCTAGAAGTATAGAGTAAAATTCGAAGCGACAAGAATTTGTTCAGACTCAATATTTGAATGCTCCCCGACCCCGAACGCCAAATATTGCGGTAAGATGAGCATAGAATATGGTATGAAAAGGGGCTCTGAAATTAAAATCATATCAAATATTTGAATTTGGCTGACTACAAATTTTCAAAGCCGTAACGCTTGATGTTTTGAAGAATGCAAGATAATAAGCCACATTTATAGACCGGACTGAAGGCGCATAGACAAATCAAACTGTTGGTTCACCCATGCCCTACGCCCATTTAATGCATGGGCCCTCTTTGCCGACACGTTACGTACCATACACAGTTTTTAGACTAATCACCCCCAAATTTTATTTATATATTTAATTAATAATTGATTTATTTTTAATTAAAATTTTAAATAGAAGCATCTATTAAAGCACAAAATTGGTATTTTTTTTGTTTATAAATAATATAATAATGACCGATATAAAACTATATGCCGAGGCTTCATTTAAGCCTTGCTTGGATGTATGTATCTTTTTAAACTTTAAATATTTTATCAAGTGAGTTAAGCATATAAACTCCACGAAATGAGTATTTAAAGTTGCGATATTAAGGTGTTTTTTAAAAATATCAATGACTGTTTAAATTATAAGGAAATTTGTGTTTTCTCTCTGTTGATTTGAATAATTATGGATAATATAAATAATGTAAAATACATGATTTAATATGTTAGGAAAAATAATTATATTTCGGACCTGATAATATTTAAATATTAACTTAATAAGAGTGAAATTAACACTTGTATTGTATTAGTACTTATGACTATCAAGATAGTACTTACATAATTTATTAAAATAATATATAAATACTCTTATATTTGAAACATGTTTATTTTTTATAAAACTATATTGAAATATGTATTTTGCGTTTTCTTATGTCATATTCCCAATTCTCCTCAAATTAATAATGGGAAACACAAGTTTTCCTGAATTATTTGTTGTCATCTTTATATTTATATTCATGGGTAATTATATTATAATCCCATCTTGACTTTAAATTATAAAAATATAATACCTCATCTGTCACGCTTTATTAAATATCGCATTCATTTTTTGAATAAAATATTGCGTCAATATGTTTGAAACTTTGAATAATATGTAATCTTGTTGCATTATTTTCCTGAATTTCGCTACCTTTTATCATACTTAGGGAAGTCTGTTAGACAATGAAAAGATTTGGACAAGACCAATTAATATCGTCTCAACATTTTGATGCATTTGTAGAAAGAGTGTCAGAATAAGAGAGTGATCATCCAGAAAAGACATAATTTGGTAATAAAATACTTATTAAAGTTGATAGATTAATATTTGATTAAGATATCTTCAAATTTTACTTCATGTTGAAGTTGAAACTGAACCACGTTTATAAAGAGTAAGGCGCATGTATGCATTACTATATATAATTTTATCTTAAGATAACAGAATCTTATAGAAAAAGTTATTATACCATAAATAATCGATTAGGCAGTTGGAAATACCCGATAAAGAGTCATTAATGTTAATAGGTTAATATGGATGATTTGATTTATTAGAATTTTAAATTCAGTGATTAACATTGGCCTTGAAAGTCATAAGAGTAGACCTCGTTCGTACAAATTACACACAGTAATGTACCTTTCGTACTTAATACACAGTAATACGAGTTTGGGGGTCAAAATGGAGTTTTGGGTTCAAAATGACCCTTTTATAAAAACAAAAATTCATTTAATGCAATTTTTAAAGACTTTTGTTTAAAATGGTTCCTTCTCCACATAGAAGAGAAGCTTTTTCTTTTTTTGTTAAATTTAATTTAGAAGCTATAGTTTCTACTTGTGACTTTAATTTAAAAATTAAACAGTAATTTCTAACTATAACTTTAGTTAAAAAATGAAGTCCTAATTTTTAATCGTTGCTTCTAACTTCTATTAACAAATTTTTTTAAAATTTGAACATCTTTTGTACATGGCATAAGATAGCTATATTGAATAATAGTTTTAAAAATAGTCTAAAATTAATATTTTGTAAAGTTAAAAGGTTATTTTGGTCCCGAATCTGGTCAAAATATAAGATAAAACAAATTCCTCTTTCCACGTATTAGGAAAAGGTTACTTGATTCAAATACTTATGGATCTTGTTTTTAAAAATTGTTATTAGAAAATAAACTCACCCAAACATACACAATATTGATTTTTATAGTATTTTCATTATTTTTCAAAACAAATATCAGCTTTCAAAAACCGTAAATAATCATACCCTTATTTTATATTCTATCTTATAAGAGCTGTGCATGATAATACTTTTTTTTTAATGAAAGTGTTCTTTTCTAAACCATTTAAAAAAAATCTTGTGTAAGTGTTTTTGTAATAAACACTATAAATGATTTTTCAACATTGTAAATGATTTTTCAACATTATAAATGATTTTTTTTAAAGTATGTTTTCTAGACTTTGTCTAACACTTTTTTAAATATGTTTTAGGTTATTAATGCTTATTGAAATAATCATCAAATAGACTATAAGTAATTTCAATATAATAATAAATAATAAATAAAATATTTTTTTTCTTATTTTCGCCAATTACCATAGGGTTTTAAACATAACCTAAGTCTATAAATAATAAATGTTTTTTCATTTAAATAATCGCTTCCACCTTGTATCAAATTCTTTGTCAAATAAGGGAGAAAATTTTTAACATTTAGTCTAACCTCCTTGCTAAATTTTGTAAATATGTTTTAAAATTGTAAACATCCCTTTTAACCCAAACATAAACCTAATGTGGCGTTTATCTATTTGATTATGAATTTTATGTCAATTATGTTTACATGAAAAAGAGGGTGGTTGTTTGGTCCCGAATAAAACAAGAGTATGTTGTATTTACACGGAGGGAAGGGTGAGATGTCACATTGCTGGTATATTTAATTATGATTGATTTAATTAAAAGACCTTTAAAATTGAAATTTGAAAATCTAATTTTAAAACAAGTTTTGATATTATTTTGATAAAAGTGTCGTTATTTCCTTATAAAAATAACTTGTGAATACGAAAAATAACAAATGATATTTTTGTTCAAAATAAGTTATTTTTAAAAATTAAAACATGAGGGTATTAGATTTACAAATTTTAGGTTATTTGACTAAATGTTTCTTTAATTATCAACTTAGCTTCATTTTGCCACCAATCTTGTGAAATATAAGAACATTATGTCTCCATAAAAAGGAGGATAGGATGTCACATCCTATACATGTTTTAAAACGGTTTCCAAAGGGTGTAGATAGCTTTATACATAAACTTTAATAAGTAGATACTAATTTATTACATTTCTTCATTGGGTTTGCATTAAAGGATGCTATTAAAGACTTTTCAAAATCCCCTTACAAATATATATCAAAGGTGCTATTAAGGATTTCCCAAAATTCCCTTTCTTACAAATAAAGAGCTTACCTCTATCTATTATTTTCCACTTTGTAAAAGTGGAAAATATGAGGTATAGATCAATCCATCTCATCGGAAATATAAAAAGAATCTGAAGCATTTCATAGCATTGTCAAAGGCCCAAGGAACTTACCTAAAAGAAAGAAAAAATTCATCATCCATTTAAAGTCAATCGATGCACATGACTGAGTTGTCCTTTCAATTTGAGGCTAGTACTACCTTTGAAGTTTTAAGCAATTCTCATTGGAGAACACTATTCGTACGTGTTAGATAACCTTAAGTGTACACGAGTCAACATCTAAAATTTTCAAGAAATGAATAATGAGGATTAGTTGATAGGATAAGGTTTTGGAAATTAGTTGGTTGTATTTAGATTCCTAACTCTTACGTTCCACATTGGATGATCGAAGCATTGGGTCATCCCTCATGGCCTAACTTCCAAATTAACAAAAAAAATACACAAGTGGGTTGGGCATGGACAATGAGTTTGTTTTTAAAAATGGGAAAAAGGAAAAAGCACAAGGGGTTGTCATTGTTATGATCGAAGAGATCAATATGAAGAGAAATTGTTCTAATTTGTAGTGTTTGGAAATAGGAACCAATCCTTCTTAAATGAATAATTGTTATAATTGGGAGATGTTACAAATTTTAAGGAATTACCAAAATCAAACTTTCTCTACAATATGTGTATATTGAAGAAGAAGCTACCAATATGCAAAAGTAATTAGTTTCTAAAACATTTTTGTACAAAGTTTTCTTTAAAGCATTTCGAACCTCTTTTAATATTGATTTGGTATTTCTCAAACACTCTATCTTAAGAATTGTTGTTGAATTGAGATAGAAATGAATTAAAGTAAGACTTGGGTATATGATCATAATATTCGAAAATGCATACCTAATATCATTCAATTATCACGAAGCAGTTGATTATTTTTTTGTTCTAGTACCACGATTTAATATAAGGAAAAATCCTGTGATCGAGATGTATATAGGTGCTAACATGGCATTATATTTTATAAGAAATCGGGATTATTATTATATGGTCTTCATTCCGCCTCCAATGCTACAATAATACATCAACTACAATTATATTAAAAGAAGGAAAAAAAAAACAACTATGGTCATGAAATTTCGTACCTTGTAAGATTAGAATGGTCGAGATAAGGAAACTATCCCCATAATTTAGTATGATTTTTTTGTCATAGTACCACGATTTAATATAAGGAAAGATCCACAATGGTCGAGATAATGAGTGTTATCGGCATTATATTTCATAAGAAATCGGGATTATTATTATATGGTGTTTCATTTCCTTATCTCCAATGCTATAATAATACATCAACTACAATTATATTAAAAAAAAACAACTATGGTCATGACTACACAATCCCTCGAATAATTGGTTCTTGCCCTCTTAACTCTAATACCAAATTTTAGGGAAGCAAAGAAAAGAGCGATGTTAAAAGTTAAAAGTTAAAAGTAAAAAAACAAAATTGCAAATCTGAACAAAAGCGAGCCCTTTGAGAACTATCCGCAATAATTAGGCGCATCGAGAATTGACAAGCACGATTAGCAAACCGATTAGCAGTTGATTAAACGGAGTTTAAGGTGAGAGACTAAACGGGTTCGGGTGATAAACGGGTCAACCCGTTTAACACGTTTAATAGCGAATTCGTGTTCGGGTGAGGCAATCTTATTGGATTTATATAATCCTGGATTTACAGTTTAAATAAAATTAATAAATTAATATTTTTTTTAAAAAAATTAATCATTTTAAATAAACAAGTAAATGGTTAAGCGAATTTGGTTTTACCGTGATAAATGGGTCAAGCGGGTGGTAACGGGTAAATGGGTCGAATGAGTGGTTTATTGTGTTAAGCTTTCATTGGCCCTGTATAATAGTTTAAAATTAGGCGTCATTAAGCGAATTAGTGTTCATTACCGTTTATTAAGCGGTTCGATGTTAGATGTTTCGATTTTTACCCATTTATTAAACGTGTAGGTAATGGGGTTTACGTGATTTCAGCGTCGTTTAGCCGTAGTTAACGGCCACGTAGTTTGTGGCCACCTGTGTCGTGAAAAGGCCCAGCGCATCAGCAGCCCAAATACAAGCCTTACCACTTAGGCCCAAATCCTTTTTTTTAAATTTCCCTTTCGGCTTTTATATAGAATATATTGATTCTAAGCTAAGATGGAAATACCAGATGTTTCTATATCATAGAATTTATTATTTTAAATTACTTATTTATAAAATATAATTTATATAAATATTTATATAGTGCATAACATAAATGTAAACATTTTTTATTGATAAAATCTAAATATTTTTATTATGAATATTGTTGACAGTAAAAAAAATAAAATCAAAAGTCATATTATTTTTTGAAAATAAAATACTGGAACATAATTGTTTCAAAAAAAAAAAAAACTGGAACATACATAATGCAATCTTTATTTTAAATAATGAAAAATAATATATATATATATATATATATATATATATATATATATATATATATATATATATATATATATATGCTATACACATATATATATTCTGCAGCTTTTATCATCTTAGGTTATCATATCTTTTTTTTTTTTTTCTGTTTTGACAACTAAGCACTATGGCCCAGAATGCGGGATCCTTCACTCCAGGATGTCTTTTAAATTTTGACGTTATTATTGGGTTAGGCAATGCGGACTAATTCGTATCTTGTTAAGAATATATTTTAGATGTGAATACAAAAAATATTATTCTAAGTCTTCATAATCAAGGCACTTTTTTTTTAAACTTTGAATTAAAGTCTCTTTATTTAGATTTATTTATTTTTATTTTAGGGAACGTTCCAGTTTATCTCATGCATACTCTTAGATTTATGCAAATAGAATTTACAACTAACATGAGATTGTCCATGAGCTGTGATTCAAATGGTAATAGGAATGCAAAGTCTCATGCTCGAGTCCCTATAAGAAAAAAAAACTATAATATTATAATATAAAATAAATAGATGTTAAAATAAAATAGCATGAGATTTAATGGTATATAATATGGAATGCACAAAATATATTTATATCATGAAATTCATGTGACATGTTTTTATATGGTATTGGGATTGTATTTATAATTTATTATATCTTGTAAAAATTTATCACATAATATTCCACAATTTAATTACAATAAAAAATCAACAATTATTCAAAAAAAAATCTTTAAACATTCATAACAAAAATAATAATAATTTAATAACAAATTTTATATTAGAAGATTAACTAATCTAAGTGGAAAATATTTTTATGGTAATAGTGGTGATATATGATGTCTAATACATGGTAGGGGACTTCTTAATGATTTAGTAGCATATTCAAAATTGAATAAATGAATAGAAAGGTTCAACTCAAGAAAGAAGTAATAACAACTTTTGAGCCCTTTAAATAAAGATTATTATAATTAATGATAGAAGTGGTTTAACTAATCCTGAAAGAAGACGAGTGAAACTAGTAGTAAAAGAAAGTGATTATTTTTTAAAAGAAAGTAGATAAGAGCACATGGTGAGGTGATAGTTCCTTCTAACCTTCTTATATAGAGGGTAAAATGTAAGATAGGAACATAGCTCTAATGCAAGAGAATGAGCTAACATAATTAAATCTCTACACGATCCTATCAAACTATAAATCAATAAAAAATTTGTGTGCCTGCTGCAAAGCACCAAGAAACTGGTAGAAATCATTAGAGTGGGGTTTGTTTTTTCTTATCTTGAATAATTTTTTTAATTTAATATTGAATAGTCTTGTAAGCATTAAGTATTAAGTTATTTATTTTTTAACATTCCTGGTGGTAGTGGAATGTGTCAGGCCGGATTATTTAGGGTTAAATGCCGCGCTCTTAATGGGACCGGTTTAGTTTAACTATAATCGGATTTTTAACGGGTTTGAGTTTATTTTCTCAAATCTAAGACGAGTTCGGGGCGAGTTCAAGTATTATTACTCCCACCCTGCCTCGATTATATTTTCAAAATATTTTATTATTATTTTATTTTATACTTTAATATAAATAATAATATATAATATATCGATATTTTAATAAATAATTTATAAAAAAATCGCAATATTTTTTTATTTTTATGAAATATATTAATTTTAACATATAATAAAAATAAAAAGACAAATATAAAAAAAATTAAACGTAAACTAGGGTGGATTGCAATTTTTCTATCTACCCGGTCTCGTTTAATTTTTTTAAATAAGGCAGTTTTTTATAATTGAAAAAAAATAAACAAGATGGGTGGGACAAGTTTGAAGTCTTGTTGTAAATGCTACAGTAGTGAAGAGTGTTGTTAACTCTTAGCATTGAAGCGATGATAGAGTTTTTAACTTTATTTTTGTGAAAATGACTTTTTAAATAGAAAAAACAAAATATTTTAACTTTTTTGTCTAGCTTTTTAAAAAATTGTGTGATAAATCGTAAAATTTTTAAAAGCAAACGAACATCTTTGAAAAATTTATTTGAAACTCAACATTAAGTCAAACAAGCAACCAGCAAACTATGTCCCAAGAAAAAATAATAATCTTCCATGTAACCAATAATAGGCCTTACTAAAAGTAAATATATGATATCATGGTTGAAGCAACTATAAATATGAGAGAGTTCTAATGGGATACCAAATTGGAAATGTATATCTTGAAGAGGAGGTATATATATATATATATATATATATATATATATATATATATATATATATGATCATCAGTGTTAGGTAGAGAGTTGTAAGGTGAGAGAAGAAAGTTTAACATTAATTTCATGATTTCTTGTGACAAAAACATGAGATATTATTCTCCAAGTTGGTACTACTCATACGCAAGACAGTAGGCTACTCTTTCTCCTTATGAATAAAGTTGTAGGAAAATGTTGTATAAGTGGTCACTAAGAATGGAACAACTTTTGAAAGTGACAAAAAAATAAAAATGAAACAACTTTTAAAGCAATTGATATGTTGTGATTGTTTTCGTTTCTTCGTGTAATTTACTATATTGATTTATTGCTTGATGTTGGGTTATCCCACATCGGTTGTGGAAGGGGTTGGTGATGAGTTTATAAATATGAGGGAAAATCTCATCTAATGAGTTAGCTTTTGAGATTAAGAAGGACCAAGATCACCTAACATTGGTATCAGGGTTATCAACAAGTCTAGGCCTATTGGAAAAAACTGGGTTATCGTTCTTCCGACCTAAGGCCTGATGTGTGAGGAGGGGATTGTTGGGTTATCTATGCATCGGTTCAATGGAAAGGGTTGGTGATGAGTTTTCAAGGTAGCTGAGAAAAACCTCTCATCTCCTTGAAATTTAGCTTTTTAAAGATTGAGAAGGCGCAAGATCGCTTTATGGCAGAAGGCAATCAAACTCATAAAATAGCATTTATGAGGCTTAGATCAACCAAAAATGATAACAAGATTTATTAATAATAGGCAAATTTGATGAAGCTGATCTAAATTAGGATAGAGATCTATTAGGCTAGAATAACTTGATTTGCCATTGAATTCATTTAACTTGAGAGACTTATATGTTGTAGACTAACTGAGAGAATGTGTATAAAAAATGGAAAATGAAGAAATTTAATAATTATATAAGTAAGAAAGTCACAAGAGATAATATATCAACTTTATCTCAGTAATCCATTTCCTTTGTATAAGGCAAGTGAAAAAAGTTCAAACCATCATGATTTATCTCATTGAAGTACTGAAATTAGTTGATTAAAGATAAAAAAGCTCATTGTACATCATCTATATAAAGCAATAGGTGACTTGAAAATGAATATAAAGCATTAGTACAGTATTAGAAAATTATTGGAAAGTTAGTGATAAAAGATGAAGGTCAATTGCATATGTATTTGCATGTTGAATGCTAAAAAATCTTTATATTTTATTATTTTTTTAATCAATTATAAAATATTATAAATTAAAATAATTCTTGACAAGGTACTTTTTTAATATCAAACATTTTACTATTCCAAACTAATTTCCAACCATCTAAAAAATTAAAACTGGATTAAAGAAGGCTATTAAAGTCTGGAATCATGATTTATGGATAAACATGCTAAAGCTACTAACAAGACGCCATAACTTGTGATAACATTGATATAATGTATTTGCATATAGAAATAATACATTAAGAGAAAAAAAATTATGATGTAGGTGAAAATATTTACCCAAAGGAAATGAAGAATTTGGGTACTAACTAAAAATAATAAATCAATCTATTTTAGATAATATTAAATTAGATTTTATTATAAATAATAATTATCATTATTTTTTATTAAATACACAGTGTTGATTAATATGTATGCACATTTTTATTATAATTGAATGATGGAACAACTTCGGTGATGAAGACCACATCTATAAAAAATTTCTATTAAATTTGAAGCCAAAAATGTATTTTATCCTGTTGTGAAAAAAAAGTTAAGACTACATGATCGTTCATTAATTTTAGACGGAATTAAGAGTGATTGTCATTCAAAAGTTGTGTAAAGTTAGTTTGTCATTATGAATCAAAAGAAACCAAGAATTTGTCAAACCATGAGGTAATTTCAACATATCCGAACATATATCAAACTTACTTTTAAGTATCACAGGTAATCCAAGTGTATCTATCTGGTAGAGATATCATTAAGAGCAGATAAAAGCTACATCGTAGAATCTGAGGTCTAAACTGAGGACTATTAATTAAGGTAGGGAGAAGCTATATAATCTCACTATACATATGTTCCAATGATATAAATTCAATTGATTTGAATCGTATTATTAATAATGATAATATATTAGATGAATCGATATAAGAAAAGAAAAGGAACAAATTTTATTATTGATAAATTACATTGGTTGGATAAAGATACCCCGTCTAGTAAAAAGCGTAAAGAAACTAATTACAAAGATACAATAAGAATTAGTGAGACACGAGTTATACCACAGAAGAAAGAGATATCGGGTTTTGTTGTAAAGATAAAGCTTCAAGAAAAGTTTTTTCGAATTCTAATTGTGATAATGAGAATGAAAGTAGTAGATGTAGCATATGTGAGGATGGTAAATGACAATTGGATGCTATATAATTATTTAAATAATATTAAATATGAAACAATTTTGTTTTATTATTTCTTAAAGTTTACTTAAAAATTTAAATCATCGGTTCTTGCCCCATGGCTCGAGGACTAAGCACGTGAACGAAGCCTATAGTTAATTGGGCTAACACTGGGAAAAAATTTATTCAATTCTCCAAAGTACTATTTGATTGAAAACAAATTCTACAATTCTCCAAAGGGAATCGTTAAAGCTCTCATCCGTACTCGGAAGAAGATGAAGATCTTCTCCAACGCAGCAACAACAGGATAAGAGAGAAGGTAGAACCTAGAACCGACACAGATGGAGGAAGGCTTGGGAAGAAAGGAACATACTTCACTACTAAAAATCACCGAATTACCGACCAATTTTTTGGTGTTAAAGCAATCAGCCCTTTGTCGGTAAACCCATTACCGACCATTTATCGACCAAATTATTTAATTCATGATTTTTAAATCAGTGGTATTTCACGAAACGAAAAATCAATTGAGTCGAGTAACTACAGAATATTCTGGAATCATTTGCGTGAGCCATTTTGGAGCTATTTTGAGCCATTTACCGACCGAAAGAATTTGGTCGGTAAATGGTCTCCAAATGGTCGGTAATTACCGACCAAATTGCGACCAAAAACCGACCAAAATTTTTTTAATATCATTGGTCGGTAAATGGTCTCAAATGGTCGGTAATTATCGACAAATTGCGATCAAACCAACCCAAAATTTTTAATATCATTGGTGTTAAGGTAAATGGTCTCCAAATGGTCGGTAGTACGGAAACCATTTGGAACCATTACCGAGTAATGATAAAAGTGGTCAGAACTATTATAGAACTGGTCGGTAAGTAATTTTAAATATTTTTTTGCCATTTTGAGTTTGATATCTTGTTTTAAATATATATATATATATATATATATATATACTCTCATAATATATATATATATATATATATATATATATATATATATATATATATATATATATATATATATATTAAGATTAAACTCAAAAGAAAAGAGTACAATGGTGCATGCATATTATATAAAAGTAAAGAAATGTTTACTAAAACAAACTGAAACTAATATATATCTTTGCATATATATAGTAAATGAAATTAGAAGAATAAAGCAGATTCCTAAATCCCAGTATAAGACGTAAAAAAAAAAAAGATATTAATCTGAGCAAATCATCAGACCTGAACTGTCATCGTCGTGATCTTTTGAGATATCTGAACCAGGTATGGTGAGGATGTCGGTGCTGGGGGTAGGTATCTGCTTAATTTGCTAATCGATACGGTTACTTTCTGAGTCTTCTTTGTAGGTCTTTGGAGTAGATCTTATTTGGAGCATTACAGTAGAACAATCACGAGGTAGATCATCGGGGTTGAGGCTAACGGTACACCTTCGACACTTCTTTGTAAGCCCGGTCAAACGCGGGGCCTTAACTCATCCACTATCATCCTCATAGTCGATCATGTCATTTCGGTATCAAACCAGCGATGCGTATCGAATTCGCATCGGCGTCACGAAAGTCCTCCGTAAAATTCGAGCAGGTGAAAGAGGCGGTCCTAAAGATGGGAAACTTCATAATCACGGTGGGTCTATCTGGTGGGAAGGAGTGATGTCGACGAGCGAGATGCATGAGCGAGACATCTTCTCTTCTATAATGTGACCTCCTTATGATCGGTTCGATGTCGGCCAAGTTGGGATGGATGGGAACTACTGTTGCACCGTCCACATGAACTGAGTGGCGGGAATACGCTTGAGTCGCACGGTAACATTTCCTCATATGTCTCGCCTAATAAACATGTAAAATAAATTGTTTAATTTATCTTCAAAAAAAATAAAGAGAAGTATAAACGAATCTTTGGATTATATTTTTATATGTTTCAGGGGTTCGTTGACAACGGAGTCAACTCATTAGAATATTCATGGATGTCGGGTAACGAGCACGCTAAATTAGTCCCTTTCTCAAGAGACTCGAGTTTATGAATGGATGATTAAACATGGGGGCTGCAGCATCTGGCAATGTCCCACATGATAACCTTGGCAGCGCAGTCACGACATTTTCACACCAACCACAGGGTCCACATACGGATAAAAATGAGTAAAAATAGCCACTTGAGCCTTGTCACTACTCACAAGAAATATATCCAATCAACTATATATATATTACATAGTTCAGTGTTAATAAATCGGTAATAATTCAAACATATATTATTTGTGATACGACAAAGCTTGGGAATACGCTTGAGTGTGTGCGGCTAATATTTCCTATTATCTTGTCTAATAAACATGTAAAATAAGTATTTTGAAGTGATCTTCAAAAATAAAGAGAAGTATAAACCAAATCTTTGATTATATTTTTTACATATGCTGTTGGGATCTAAATATGGTTTTCTTAGTAGATCTTTCTAGAAATATCTTTTATTATATTTCTTATATGGTTTATATTTCTTTTTGTTTTTCTTCAATTCCATATGTTTTTTGTGGTGTAAATATATTTTACAAAATCTAATATTGACTCTTCTTAATGGGTTTGTCTTGTATGATTCCCATAATGCCCTTGTACTTTCTCACTAAAAAAGGTTTCTAAATATTTATTTTATAGTTTTGAGTGCATTTTTGTGGGGTATTTTTTCCGGGGCGATATCACCCCAGTATTGGATATTTCCTTGTCTATTACAACTATTGTAGTGTGGATCGTGAGGATGTTATATTTAGTATTTGGCCTAAGAGCACGACCTTGGAACTTATAGGGTTTTTCTATTGGGTAGGGTCTTCCTTTAGGTTTGTCCCATAGATTCGTCATATGATTGGTTTAGCTGGGTCTATTTCATAATGTGCTTATTAGTACAGGTAATTTTCCTCTATTGTGTCTTACTTATAGGTTGGCTTCTAGCAAATGTTATGGAGAGGTTCTTGTGACACAAGTTTCGAGGGTCGTTGACAACCGAATCAACTAAAATATTCGTGGATGTCGGGTAACCCAACATCACTTCATTGATTCCCTTTCTCGGTAGGGATTTGGCAATCGGAGCGAGTATATTTGTCTCGGGGAGCTCTGCAATACAACATGTCGATAACATGGCCTTTGTCCCGACATTTCCTGCAGGCCACCTTTTAGGGTCCACATACGGATAAAATGAGTAAAAATAAATTATTTTAATTTATCTTCAAAAAAAAAAAAAAGAAGTAATTTTATTTTAATGGAAACTTACATTTCTTTTACGAGATCTCTAATCAACAAAAGTCGATCATGCTTTATTGTTGTGCGTGTATCAGACATGAGGGAGCATTGGGCTTCTTACCACTCCTTCGCGTGTGCTTTAGTACAAACAATACATCACGTTAATTCCAATTGAAAAAAATCCGCCGAGAAATGAAAAATAGACATAATTGAACACAATTCTAAAGTAATAAACATAAAGTATAAATTTAAGAAATATCTCTAATGTCTCAGTTCTAGTGCTCTGCATAGAAGCGAGATGAAACAATGTGTGGAGCAATGCCCCGCTACCTCTCTCCCGGCCTCATTTCAGGCGACGATTACGCTCTGTTTCTCACACCTCTTCCTATAATCGGGATCTTCCCATCTTCTCAACCCTCCACAGAAAACATGATCGGGGGCAACAAAATCTTATGCTCTTCTTCAACCATTTATCTTTTGACCTCGTACGGTGTCTTTATCTGGAGTTAGCGACATGTTGTAGAACACCCTTTTGGCTAGCCTCATGATTTGTGTCCACACCTATAAAACTTTGCAATTATAATTTAAAAATATTTCATCGATGAACAAAAGAATAAATAAAAGATGTAAAAATGTTAAGTAATGTCACCATACTTAAATTCTCTCTAAATCATCAAGCTGATTATTTGTCATTGACTTCGATTATGTCCATGAGGTTTAAGGACTTCACGAAAATTGTCTCGGAACCCTAGAAATTGAACCAGACGGCTCCTAACTTAGATCACGCATGGCAAAATTTCATAGCAAGTAAGAAATAAATTAAGAAATGGATAAATCATTAGTTAGTTTGATATCTTACGGATTATCAGAGCCTTCGGATCCAAAGCGGCGATAGGAGGTCTCGTCTGTAGGGTGCTCTGAGAAGACTCTCAACATCTCCATCCCTCTCCCTCATATCCCTCCCCGCCTCATGATCCATTTCATTCACAATCTCGGGACCATGATGTGGATCGGTCTGAAATCTTCTTCTTTGCGGTACATTCCACCGAGCCTCCTGCATGCAACTGTGGGGTCTCATCCCTTTGACCTACACCCGGGGATCGGGCATGTCTGCAGTTATGCAACCTCACGGAGGCTGGTACGACTGCTGACGTCTTTGCCTACACCTAGATCCACGTGTCATATTTGTTAAAAATAATAAATGACACATTATTGATTAGTAAGCATCCATTAAAATACGCCAAGGCGATGAAAATAAACAAACATGATTAACGATTGAAATAACTAAAGCTACGCTAACTACTCAATTCATTCACTGAGAATCATCTAAGAATGGTTCGTCTTCTTTGCCCGGATGTAGTAACATCATTTTCAAACTCCTCTTCATCACTTTCTGTTCTTCCTCATGATCGATTAAATGTTCATCAGCATCTACATCCCCACTTGTATCCATCTCGGAAGATCTGGCCCAAAGGGCGTCTTCGTCCCCCGCGCGGCCGATTATAACATCATTGTCATCATTTTGAAATCTTTGGTTCTATGGCAACGATGCCAGTGATACGGGGATGATTTGAGCCCCTAGCTCGATCTTGCCTGACTTTCCAATCCTTTCAGGGCCCAGAATTAGGCAGGGTTATTCACGATAATAAACTGTGATGCCATGCTGGCAAGGCCAAAGGTTCATACTTGTTGAATCGTTTTTATCGTGCACATCGACAAATTTATCATCAGGGATGAACCAACTATCTGAGCATGTGGTGTTGGGTCGAGACCATTCACATTTGAATAACACGGAGTTCTTTTAGCAAGGGCTTAATTCTTTCGATCACTTAGACCGAGTCAGTAATAGTAAGATTCGGTTTCATTGTATCTGGATCCTTTAATGCATACCCCGTCATTGCCATTGCACGAGTAACTATACGTTAGAGTGTGAAATTTAAAACCATTCACACGATGGTTATGGATTCTAACCTCTCTTGGGGACCCTCGTGCTATAGTTCGAAGATAATGATTGGAAATTTTATTTACGGGTTATGAACTGTAATCGGAAATCGGTGTATTATTGAAATTCTGATTATAAATTTGTATCGAACATTACAATTGTTTTGTGATTTTTCATGTTTAAGTAAACATACGTATTTTTCAAACCATGATGGAAATTCTTGTCGAATCACGGCATTGGCGACTTCGTCATTCAAGTTTTACTGAAGCTGTTTCACGATTTTTTAATAACGAATACATAAAAATAGAAACAAATTAAGAAGAAAATGGATCCATTGAGGAGGGAAATAGTAAATTAACATAAAATAGTCACCAAACGACTTTTAGCAACTACTTACTCCTATGAATGGTTTGAACCTACAGACCGATTCATTAGGACATATAGATGGCTTCATGATTATATTCATTTATGCGCCTGAATCTAGTTTCCCTTGACGCAGATTGCTTTACGGAGCTTGAAAATTTCAAACATATCATCATCCCTGATGTCATCAGATAAACTATCATTCACAGCACTGTAAGTGGAAGGTTGAATCTGTCTTTGAAATAGAATGATCTGAATTTAGCGAGCCTCATCCATGTATGATGATATAGAACCTCTACGAGCCTTAATTCATGATTTTTATCTTTATTTTCTCAAGTATCTACAGAAGATTATTGAATATTACAAATCATGTATGTGTGTATATATATATATATATATATATATATATATGTATATATATATATATATATATATATATATATATATATATATATATATAGGAAAGAATTGGTTAGTGAATTAATATTGCAGCACTACGGAGGATACATCCAACGATAATGGAGTGGACCGACAATCCAACCGTAAAAGCGAAGTGCCTTGGAAGATGTTCCATTGAGTCAAAAAAACTTGGAGGGAAGATCTTCACCCAGATTGCATAAGATAACGAATTTGTTCATCAGGATTCCTCGACTCCTCATCGGTCGAAGAAGAAGAAATTGTGATTTAACTTGAAGAATAAAGAAATCCTCGATTATCGGCTCCCATATTCTATTTGAGAATTCTCGAAGAACAATTGGTAACAACCTTTGCATGGGCCATGACTGTCATGACTCTTCATGTCAAACATCTGGATTTGTTAGCATCCACACATCTCAAGTTGAAACATAACCATCAAAATCTGGGTTTTTACCAGCTCCGACACATCCTTCTTAAATGATTTATTCGAGAACAAATGGCACATCGAGGGTATTTAATGGTGACAAGATTTTGTGTGCAAATTGAGGGCGGCTGACAATATTTATTCAACTCATCTCTTGACTTGTACGTGTCCTTAGTTTTCACAGATATCATTAAATATTTATTATTAAAAATATTGTCGAAACACATTCTTCTCGATATGCATAACATGGTGTGCACGAGCAAAGTGTTCCTTGATGGTTTGGATCGAAAATGCTTCTCTTATTCCACCCACAAGTCTTAGATATGAAATTTGCATTCTGACCTCGGCATCAACATCTATCACCTTCCTCGACCCTCATTATTCAAATCTTGTGAATTTCATCCCGGATCTTGCAGGAGTTATTTAGTAACCTTTCTATTCTTAATGAAGTCTTTGGTGCATTGCGTCCGATACGGATGATTCATGAGGCGAAAAACCGGTGGTTGTCTCGAGACCACTGACTGTTCGGCTCTTAATTAATTTAAAGCGTCGAGTCTTCATGCTAATCTTGGACATGCCAACATGCAGAATTACTCCACCAGGACATCATAGAATATCTTTGGAAAGTCATTTATGGTCCCACGAGCGTGTGCATCGAAATTTGCGGGTTTAGGAAATATCCCTTAAGTTTGAACCACCCCATTTTACGAGACTTTTCAGCTAGCTATCAATGTTTTAAGAAAACATCTATCTTCCCCTTTGGATTGGCGTAGGCCCTGACACTAACAATTGAAAACATAAATTCCTCCTTCATACATAAGTGTGGAGGCAGGATTCTGTGGCGTCACCACCACGAGGCCACAAGAATATTGCTGTCAGTTGACAACGAATTTGAAAACCATCGGCTCTTAAATAAACCCGACCTAACATTCGAACCGGATGAAAAATGAGAAACACCCATCAAGTGTTTCCAAGCGGAGGCATAGGAAGGGTGACACATCTTATAGTCCTCCATATGATGCTCAGATGCCCACCTCATTTCATTGAAACATTGCGGTTGATGCATACAATCTACAACCTAGGTGTTATTGGAAAATAGTGCATCTTCTTATACGACACCTTGACTTAGTGTGCTCTGATCTATTTCCAGGAACCCACAACCTTTTGCTTATGCAGACGAGCCCATTTTACAAGCTGTTAAGGTCCTTTGTCATCGCGATTATATCATAGTTTGTTCCTGGCAATGAATGACTATACGGGTAATCCCTGACACTAACTAAGCTTCTTGTGGCATACGAAATCAATGGCATGATTATATCTTGTAGGTTCTTGAATGAAATTAGACATATCAAATCGAGCCATTACTGCGGAACACTACATTAATACGCACTATATTTCTAGCTGCATCCTCACGATTATGAAATGATTGTTATATCTTAATTTCCCTCTATCTGAGGTTTGTCTCCCGGCTACAGAATCCATGTCATAGAAATCCTTGCCTCGGCATTGGGTTCCCTCGTCAGGGTTGGTCGGGACCAGCGACATCCATGAGCCATTCTATGTGTTATGTAGGTGTGATTCTGTATTATCGAGACCATCAGTCGGTTCACTTATGCCGACACGTCTTAGACTTGAGCTTTTATGGTGGACTTGCTTCTCACCATGGTATATCCAAATATAATGTCCAGAGCCTGAAAACCATTTTAATACAAATGCACCTTCGTAGTCTCGACGGTGAAAACTTCTTGATCGACGCGTTTCTATTTAAAGTGCGAGGGCCTTATAGTTGTCATGCCATTCACACACTCAGGATGTCTCGAAGCGAGACTTCCCGACAGTTCATCAACTTCATCCCAATTTCATTGCATAAGACAGTCCATTCACTATTTATTCCCCAGTAATCGTCACGATCGTCTTCATAACTAGTCACAAAAAAGATTTAGTAAGCAAATGCGATTGTCCTCATTATTTTTTTATGTTAAATTTAATAATTTATTGGTTTTGGTAAAGTTATTTTTACGCGTGTGATATGCAACCTACTACATCCACACCTCCACCTCCACCGATCCAGCTGTTCTTTTCTCTTCAATAGGTTTGGTCTAATCCATTTTACAAAAGTTACGTTAAAAAAAATCGCTTGATTGCATGTTCATTATGTATGCATTTCGACCTCCGTGGTTCTCCAAGTACACTAAATAAGATCCATATAAATAATGATGCATAATTTGCTTGATTTAGAAAAGTGCATTACTATTTATATATCTAATGTACTCGGAGAACAAGCAGCAGAGCACCAAAATGACATATATATACAATTCAGTCAAATCATGATCATTTAATTAACGCCCTTTTACATGCTATCCCTTTGAGACGATCAGTGTATTCAAACTTCGTTGTAATACATTGGACGGATGTATTCTACGGCTAACTATATGAATCAAAACATGACTTAATGAACTACGATGATGCATTTCAAATCGTTGCTAAGAGAATGGATTTAATTAGGTATATTAAAAATTTAGTTTATATATGTTAAACAATTTATTTCAATTTAATCCTATCACATGTTCTTATATATATCCATATCATTCATAAATTCATACTATATCATGTAATCAACTCATATATTCCTATAGAAATTTCATTCAAGTGATTATTACCTTACGGTACTCTAATCTAAATTTCAGAAATATATGGGTACCCAATGCTATTAAATAGCATATGGTCAATTCTAAACTCAATGGGCTTTCCATAGAGTTCAGAACACCTATAACGAGGTCTAACGAAGGAGTTATGCAAGTTGCAATCCCTGAAGAAAATGAGCAACTTGTAGCAACAGCAGCAGCAGCAGAAGCAACCACTGTTTTTCGTCATTTTCGAATCTAATATGAGTTCAACTCTGATCAAGCTATATATGGGTGGATTCTAGACTCAAAGGGCTTTCCATAGAGTCTAAGAACACACAAATCCAAGTTCTAATGAAGGAGTTATGCATGTTTCAAATCATGAGAAAATCGGCACACTCTGAAATAATTGCAGCAGCAGGGGCCACTGATTTTCTTCATTTTCGGATAGGATATGACCTCAATTTTATCAAGCTATATATGGGTGGATTTAGACTCAAGGGCTTTCCATATGAGAGGTCTAAGAGCACTCAAATCAAGGATTCTAATGAAGGAGTTATGCATGTTTCAAATCGCCAAGAGAAAATCAGCACACTGCAGTAATTGCAGCAGCGAGGACAGCGGATTTTCTTCCTACGTTCCCTCAAATGGATATATGACCTCAATTTTTATCAAGATATATATGGGTGGATTCTAGACTCAAAGGTTTCTATAGAGTCACAAGAACACCTATAACAGTCCCTAACGAAGGAGTTATGCAAGTTGCAATCCACGAAGAAAATGACGACTGCGACGGTAGCGGCTTATTTGCGGTTTCATCATTTTGAGCCTTTTCGGCATACATTATTATAAGCTTTTGAATAATGAGGAACGCATAATCTTAACATTCTCTTTACTAGGAACTCGGTCTAAGCATCAGAGGGCACTTTCATCATTTCAAGTTGTTAACCAACTTTTTGTTCCCTTAATTTCTTATGAAGCTGATAACCGATAATACCAACTACGTTCCCAAAGCGTTGCTTGGGGCTTTCGACTTTGCTTCTTCTGGCCCCAATGGTTTTGAACTAACCATATCATACAAGTAACAAGCGACTTGTTCAAACCTGAAATTTACAAGCTTA